>UYYG01000152.1:0-66127 GCA_900625125.1 Dracunculus medinensis | reverse complement strand
TGCATTGAATCCACTTCCTGCTCAATATGATGAAGAGAATGGAATAAGAAATTTTTTGCCACAGTTTTTAGTTTAGATATATGCTTTTGTAATCAGAAATCATCCAATTTTTCCACAAATTTTGTTTTTAATTCTTGTAATGGTAATCCTGATTCTTCAGTATCTGAAAATGGATCTAAAACTCAATTAGGAATCTTCATGTATGCTAAGTGTATCTTGAAAGCGGCTATTTGAATTATCTGGAATGCTTCCACTTGTGGGCTAAATCAATATCTCCGTCACTTTTAGACTGAGGCAAGATTCGAAAATTTGAAAAATTCTTTGCAAGTTGCAACTTATAAAAAAGCAATCTAACAAGAGCGTGGAAGTAATGCTCTTAGCTTTGAACAAGTTGGCTTCGTCTACTTCACATTTATTTTATTAAATCTATTAAGCTGTATCGTTCTGGAATATCACTAAGTCATTCCACAACGAACCATCTTTATTTTCAAAAAACTCTGCAGCTGAGTCAAAAACATTATAAAATCGATTCATCATAAAACGGGCCTTTACCCTACATACTTCTATATGAACTACCAAAAAACCATTACCTCTGATTTTGTTATCTACTGTAATTGTATATTGTAAAGAATGATGTAAGCAATCAGCCAATGAGAGATTTCTTGCAGCCAAATGTTGTCGATGAATTATATAATGCAGAGCGAGTGTTTTTTCAAATTCAGATATTAAAAAGTACCATCAGTAACAGTTGACATTTATTCAGGGAAATTTCCTTTTCGATTTCTATACTACAAAATACACCGATTTTCCTTGAATTTTTTTAAGACTTCACCATTATTGTTTAAACTCGCTCCTCTGGTTTATCGCACTAAGACACAATATGCCAAGGAGTCTCTTGGCGATAGAAATGAGTCGCCGACATCGTTCAGATTTTTGAAGGCAGGTTTAATCTTGCGGGAAATAAGACCTTTCCTTGAATTATCATCAACTTTTTAGCGAAGGAAAATGCTCAATAAGAATTCTTTCATCATATTCACAAACGGAACATATGGTAAAAACAAAGTTCTTCGGTAAATTGTTCGGCATTTATTGTTTCATCAATCTATAATTAAATTTTCGCATTCAGATTCTAAGATAATGAAATTTCATCTTCCATGGCCGTTTCATTAGTTGTTTCTATTATTTTTGCTCAAAGGAATTTAAGGAAAACTGCTGCTGAAAAAGAATATCAAATGGATTTACGGTATATTTACTAATAGAAGAAAAAATCGGTTCTTCACCAGTTTGTGCGATTCCCTCAATTCACGGTAAATTGCAAGAGGCACGTAATCCATCATTTTCTTCTTTGGATTTGAAAACATGTAATTCAGCGTTCGTCTTTTAAAAAATTTGTTTTTGAAAATCTTTGTTTGGAAAAATGGCGCATTTTCATCAATTATGTCGGTTTTATGATTTCTTTTCAAACGATCATTTAGAAGGCTTTCATTGGCTAAGACTCTTTGGCAAATTAGGCGCATTGGTAATGTTTTTTTTGTGGCGACTGACCAAAATTATATATAAGATATTCAACTTTGTATCGTTTACATTTCTTCTTTGCTTGAGACATGTCTATAAATCAAAAAAATTTTAATAAATAAGTAAGGAATAGCGAATTTAGATTGGGGGATTTAGAAATTATAAAAAACCGCAAAACAACACCGGAATGATAAAAACTTCAAATAAATTTTCCATTTGAACCTTGCACCTTAAGAGAACCAGATTTTTGAATCATTCCTACAATTCGCTATGAGAATATTTCTTCCTTCTAGGCAAACAAGAGATCCCAAGCAAAAGCATTTATCTTTGTGTTTACAATTTGAAACTCTCCTGTACCTCTCCTGTGGTTCGCGAACCTCAGTTTAAAAAGATCTGATGATTTAAGCAACAGCTCGACCGTTTATCACCAAAAATTCTACCTATAGTTTACAATCTTACAGTAGAGTTTACAGTTCGACAAGTTAGTTTATTTTACGATAAAAATTAAATTACTTAATGAATCAAAATATTCCATTATTATCTAATTCATTTGGAGCACAATCGTCCATTTTATGATATAAAAATTTTGAGATTTGTTGTAATGATTTGGTTGGTGGATTATATAGAATTCAAAAGCTTTAAGTTCAAAACTCTATAAATGCCAAAAAAATCAAAAATTTGAAAGAAATAAAGCAAAAGCATTATTCGAGTTAATCTGGAATCCACTGAAATATGTAAAGATATAACATGGAAATTTATAAAGACATTAGGGATATGACGATTCATAGGAGCAAATTATTAAAAAATATAAAATTGCATAATTATAACAGAAGATGAAAAGTTAAAAATGTATACAAAAAGGATCATGCGGTTTTGAGAAAAGCAGCTTTATCAACTCTGAGTTGCCCCTTTACAACAAAAGTATGAGCAAAGGCCATTAAGATATTGGTTTAAAAACTTAAAACAAAAATGAGCTTTTTCCTCGCCCCCTCTAATTGATCATCTCATTGTTCCTGTTCAATTTTCTTCAGAGCTAAAATAATCCTCTCTGATCTCATCGCCCACTAAAGAACGGATATCTCCCCCCTTGGAAGCCTAGTTCAGATATTTTATTCGATAATAGCTTATATGAGTCTATATTTCTTTAGGATTTAAAAAAGTCGATGAAAGAGTGAAAAAGAGCGGGGACACCGCTTGTCATAATTTTATTTTTAATGTATATTTGGTTCCTTTAATTTGATTTTTATTATTCGATATGTTCTATTTTGGTAGTAGTTTTTGTAGTCTTTTATTTTGCTAGGAGTTAAAAGAACGATTTGGTGTTCGTTCAACGTACGAAAATGCAGTGAAAGAAACAAAAGCGGTGCTTAATGCTCGTCGTTTGGATGCTGAAGCTGTTTTCTCTCGAGAACAAAAAATAACCTTGGAAGCTGAGATTCGTCGTATTCGGAAAAAGCGAATGCATGCTTTACATTTGCTTATTGAAAAGCTCACTAATGATGTAAAATCCTTTTTTTTTCATTGCTTTTCCTATCATCTTTGGGATTGGTATTGTAATCAACAATCCCTAATCATCTGGTCTTGAAATATGTCATTTTTTTAGGAACTTGATGTTCGGGCGAGGCAATTGGAAACAAGTCATGCAATGCTATGTAAACAACATGAACAAACGAAAGAATTAGAAATAACGCAGCTCAACGAAAATCAGTCTCTGAAGAGGCGCCATATGGAAATTCAACATGAAGCTGAAACCTCCAATCAAATTCAGTACAACCAGAGGGTTACTGATGAACTTAATAAACGACATACTTTAAAATCTAAGCAGCAACCAAAGGAACTAAAGGTGTTTTCTTCTAGTTAAAATTAATTAAAACATCAATGAATTTTCTTTTGTAAAAGAGGATTTTCAGGCTAAAGAATTGATGATTCGAAAACAATATCGCCAGGCTGTAAAAATACAATTACGGCAGAGCAAAATTTTACAGCAACAAGTTTGTATATAAATATTTTTTGGCCATCCGTTGTTAGGATCTTTGCTTACCAAATCAGATTATCACAAAATGCAGTTGCTTTTATAAAGATATATTTCATTTTTTATAGAATACTTTTTTTACTGAAAAAATTTTAGTTTAATTGTTTTAATCAAATTTTGATAGTAAAATATCTATTGCAAGAATTATTCAGGTCCTTAGTTCAATACCAAAAGAAGAACATCGGGAGATGATATTTAAGTTAAAAGAAGAACAAAAACGGAAACTAGCAACTCTTGCTGGCCAATATGAAAATACCATTGAAAGCATGGTTCAAGATTTGACAGTAAAATTAGAATCTTGGCAGGTAATGTCTTTATATTTGTTTAATTTTTCTGTTATATGAAATTTATTTTCTATTCTCTATTTATTTGCAATCAGAAAAAAATTGATTTTTTAAATTTTCTAAGCTTCAATTTTTTCCAGGAAGATGAAGCGAAAGCTTTAAAAGAGCGTTTGGATAAGGAACTCAATATGTTGAAGGATTATCAAAGGCGACAAAAGAATTGTTTAGAAGATAATTGTGAAAGGGAAAGACAAAAACTTTACGATCGTATTTCCATAAGAAAAGATGTATTGGATGGAAAGGTTGAAATTTACACATAATTACAAATTTACAAGTTTTTTCTACGCATTTGTTTTTTCTTTAAATCTCTATAGAAACTTTTTTCTTTAAATCTCTATAAATTCATTTTAATCTTGCAAATATCTGGAATATTCAAAAACTAATTTTTTTAAGAAAAATATTATAGATGAAAGACGAATTACGTGCTTTCGAAAAGGAGAAAGAAAAAATTTTGAATGCTTTAAGAGAAAAACAACAACATGAATTGTTAACATTTGATAAAAGCGATTCGAATCAGAAATTCGAGGTCCACTCAGTCCATTCTACTGGCCATTCATCGCAGCCTCAATTCGCATCTCTTCCTATTTCACACTCAACACCTACTAGTATACATTCCTTAACTACTTCATCATCTTAGGTGATTTCTTTATCACGTATTTTAATTCATATTGTCATAGGTATGAATATAATATGGACATTTATTCCAAGGGATTTTTTAAATCGGTTAATTTTTGAAGATTTAGGAAGTAGCATTTTGAATTTATTTATATGTTGCCTTACGTTCGATTTACTTATTAAGCTTTACTCTTTCTTTTATGGTCATTTCGTAAATTTCCTTTGTGAAAAATGTATAGCTATACATAAGTATATGAATATTATGTTTAAATTTTTTGTTGTTTATTCGTTTTTAGATATTTTGCAAATTTTTTAAAATGCTTTCAATCGTATTTATTCAGAAATTGTTTTGTCGCGATCAAATAATTAATCCGTGCAATCGTTTAATTATTTTTTGATTGATCATTTTTCTGATTTATATTTTTCATTTTTTGGAATTGTTATTCGATGAATTAATTAATTGGGTTCATGATTAAGTTGCGTTTATATTTGGTGTTCGAAATGTGATTATTCTAACTGAAATAATAAGCTGATTTATTTTAGCGAAAAATTTTAAGGTAAAATTAAAGTTATAGTAATTCCGATATTTATCTGCGTTTGATTTATCTAAAAAAAAATAATACAATATTTATGCAGTATTGGTGAAATTTAAGAAATATTTCTTTTTAAAATTTTAATTTCTGATCGCTTATTGTTAAGAATTGGAAGAAATTTTTAATTTTCCATTTGCTCATCGAAAATTTTTTTATGTTCATTTATTTAAACAATTTCTGATTTGTATTTTAATCATTTCATTATCATTATGAATTAAAAAATTTTTTTCATTTTACTAAATTCCACTTTTTTTGTCGATCGCAAAAGCTTATTTTGATGATTTTTTTCCGATAACTTTTTTTTGTAGATATTTGATAGCACTGTGATACAATAGTGTGACAAGTCCGAGTAGATGATTGTCACCATTTTTCGCGTATTTCTATCCACTGACGGTTGATAGGATAAGGTAATTTCACCGGAGAATCAGTTAGGAATAGAAAAAAAATAAGGTTTGGTCACTTAAAGGTGGAAATATAGTTCACTCCGCATCATGGAGCTAATTATGATTCTAATTGGATTGGAAAAGTGGGGTAAAGCGAGAACTCAAAACTCGACTGGCTGGTTGATCTAAAGTGAAATATTGCAGAGTTCAAAGAATTAAGCTTTCGAGTTTGAAATTAAATTGTTTAAAATTTTTCGAGAAATCGAAATTTATTTCTTATAAAACTCAGATTGTTACTAATTCCTTTGGAAATTTACGATTTAAATTCATGACTGTGTTAAAAACTTTTCAGCTGATATCTTTGAATTTTTACTATTTTTTTGAAAAGTTCCGAATTGGGTTAAAATATAGGATTTAAGATTTTTGAAACTTTTTTCGTTTTTGGATTTTTGAAAGGTTGTTTTAGGTTATTTGAATTGGCTTCACGTTTACTTCGTTAAACAGTTGAACTTACTGCTTACTAGTATTAGTTTTGCAATATCAGAAAATGACGATCTGATAATAATTTTGAAATATTAGCAGAAAATCTATAAAATAACGATGGTTCCACCGATGGCTGGTGCAACGACGATAATTGCACCTGCAGTACCAGTTCGAGTTGAAGAACAAAGCCTTAAACGATATTATAAAACAAAAATTGAAGAAGCTCAGGTTTTTGTAGCTAAATTTATATTTATTGCTGCTCAATTGGCCAAAAATTTCTTGATTCTTTTTTCTTTATATTTTTTACTTTCCGTTAGCCTTATTACGAAATAGCCACTGCTTTTTTATTTTTGGCTTTATTAAAGTAAAAAACTCAACTTGTATTTTTTTGTTTTTGGTTACAATTTGGTTTTTTATGGTAGATTTCCAATAACTTTTTCCAATAACTTTAAATTTTTTTAATTTTGTTAAAAATTTTTAGGTCCTATTCTTAGGTATTTCTGTTCTTCTATTTTTGACTATTTATTTGTGAAATTTTAGATTTTATCCTTTCTGATTTTGTAGGTCAACTGTTTTTAATATTTTTTTTCAGCAACAATTGGCTGAAAAAACTCAAAATTTGCGTCGTTTACATGCTCAAAGAAATGAATTAAATTCAAAAGTTAGTTCTTCGCGTTTTTATTCTTTTGTGCGATTGTTCTTCTATTTTTCTGCTTTTTCTTGTTCTGTTCTTTTAGGGAGTTCTTTTCATTGTTTATTTTTTATTTTTGTTTATTTTTATTGTTTTTTCTTTAGTTTTATTGCTTGAGTCGAATGCCGAATGCAGCACCAGAGCACCAAGAAATTTACAATTTTTGATTTTTATTATAGGTTCGTATGTTGAAGGAAGAATTGCAGCAGTTACATGAACAAGGATCATATGTGGGCGAAGTCTCGAAAGCAATCGACAAGAAAAAAGTTTTAGTAAAAGTAAGAATATGTTAAGAATATTATGTGCAGAAAGATATGATTGATTAATTGATTGATTTCAATATTCATTGATTTTTAGGTACATCCAGAAGGCAAATATGTTGTTGATGTTGATAAAGGAATTGATATTGCCAATGTTAATACAGGCTGTCGTGTTGCACTTCGAGCTGATAGTTATTCCCTTCATAAAATACTTCCCAGCAAGGTTCATCTTTATTTTTTTACTTTTCTTTTGAACAGAACGATGTTTTAACTCGAAATAATTTTTGATAATTTTTGATTTTTGAAAAATAGACTCTTAAAATCTGGGTATCGTAATATCGTTCATCATTCATAATTTACAATGTTTAACGATATTACTCAACGATCCCTAAAACAAGAAATAAATTGGAAAAGGATCGTTTCCGGTGCCTCAAGCAAAAGTTCTCAGCTTGTTGGTGTTTGTGCGATTCTACATTCATTATTTTCTATCACTTTGTTAGTAATGTTTTCTTTTCCTAAATTCTTAGAAGCTTTAAGAACTTTCTAATTTGGTACTTCATTTTAGAGAACATTTATGAATTTAAAATATATAAAATATTTATTTATAAAATATAAATATTTATAAAATTATAGGTTACAATACGAACGAATCGTTAATGAAATCGTTAATTGTTAATGCTTTATTGGTTTTATCTATTCTGTAATTATTTTCTCTATGGGCCTTCAAATTATATTCATTATAGGTGGATCCTTTGGTATCACTAATGATGGTGGAAAAAGTCCCCGATTCAACTTATGAAATGATCGGTGGTTTAGATAAACAGATTAAAGAAATTAAGGAAGTAATTGAATTACCTGTTAAACATCCGGAATTGTTTGATGCTCTTGGTATTGAACAACCAAAGGTTGGTTTTTTTTATATGGTTTATTATTGCTCATATTTTTTAAGGAATAATTTAACTTAGGGTGTTCTATTGTATGGACCTCCTGGTACTGGCAAAACGTTACTTGCAAGAGCAGTAGCTCATCACACTGAATGTACGTTTATTCGTGTTTCTGGCTCTGAACTCGTCCAAAAATTCATTGGTGAAGGTGCTCGTATGGTTCGTGAACTATTCGTTATGGCGCGTGAACATGCTCCATCTATTATTTTTATGGATGAAATTGATTCAATTGGCTCATCTCGCGTTGAAGGAAGCAGTGGTGGTTTGTGGTTTATTTTTATTAAAAATTTGAGAAAAACATGTAATTTTTTAAATTATTATTAAAATTTGGTGTTAGAAAAAATGCTGTTGGAAAAAGAAAGAGTACAAATGAATTTTCACCAGTTTAGCAAAAGAGGTTAATGATTATGAAAGAAAATTATTGAAAAAGTTGGTTGCAAAATATAAAAACTAATGAATTTAGGGGATTCTGAAGTGCAAAGAACTATGCTTGAACTATTAAATCAACTTGATGGTTTTGAAGCGACAAAAAATATCAAAGTTATTATGGCAACAAATCGTATTGACATTCTTGATCCAGCACTTCTTCGTCCAGGTTTTGGCAGTATATCTTTTCTGCTATTTTGAATGACTTTGACATTTAAAAAGAATATATTAAAATATAAAAGTTATAATTTGGGGAAGTAAAGGTAATTATTTTACATTATTAATATAATTATTAAGTATTAATAATTATTACAAAATACTAGAAAATTGTTAAGGTCGAATAGATCGTAAAATAGAATTTCCTGCACCGGACGAGAAAGCACGAGAAGATATATTAAAGATTCATTCAAGAAAAATGAATTTAATGCGAGGAATAAATATGCGAAAAATTGCGGAAGCAATTCCGGGTGCAAGTGGAGCCGAGGTCAAATATTGTTTTTTTTTTAAAATTCTTTATCAAACATATAATAATATATATTTATTTTATATAATAATATAATAGTAATGTAAAACAGTATAATGTGATAATAATAATTTGATACAAGTATTCAGTAGCTGTTTTTATTGTTTTTTGGTGAAATCTACATGAATTCTTAACTTTTTTTTATCCTTGAATTTTTGAATGTTTTAAAAAAAGACAAAAAAAGACATGCAAAACGATCGTGGGAATAATTTCAGTTGTAGGTGGATCCGAGATCAAATATTACTCTTTAAAATCATTTCTTTTAGGTGAAAGCAGTTTGTACGGAAGCGGGAATGTTTGCGTTACGTGAAAGACGCATACATGTTACTCAGGAAGATTTTGAAATGGCTGTTGGAAAGGTTTTTTTTCATTTTCTTTCATGTAATTTAATCTAGTTTTCTTTACTATTTTGAAGTTGTTTTTGATAAAACCTGTTAATTTTCCAAAATTATTTTTCAGAATTTCTTATTGAAAATTATTTATATTCTTTCTTTTGAATTCTTTGAAAAAAACTTTTTGGATGAATTCTTTTTTAATCTGATTTTTATTTTAAAAAACCAAATTATTTCGCAAATTTTGTAAATTTTGGATTATATGTTATAAATTTTATATGTTTTAATTTGTAGGTAATGCAAAAGGATTCTGACAAGAATATGTCAATTAAGAAACTTTGGAAATGATTTTTATTTAATTTTTCGTACATAAATTTATATAAAATGAAATGAAATGGTTTCAAGGGAACGGATGGAATAAATCATTGTGTTTATTTTAAATGGCAACATTAAAATAAAGATTTTTATAAAAATTTATAATTTACTAGTTTTCAAAGATAAGAATTGGACAACAACTGGACAATAAGTCGGAATACACCGATTTATTAGAAAGTATAAACAGAAAGAGGAGTAAAAACTTGATTAAGAAAGTGTTTAACGCTGACCATTTCTGGATTTGGCAGTGGTCCGGCGAATGGAGTACAGGTGGTTCGCCATCAGCAACCAAATTTTCTAACGACGAGTGCATTCCTGTCGAAGGCAGAGTCAAATTCGTGATAACGACAATCTCAGCAGGAAATACGCATAAGAAAAGTGTGGAATGACACCTCGGGATATACGGCGATGACGCTCGTCAAATGAATATTTTATTTCGTTTGTCTTAATATAGACTGTAAAAATTAAAAAGGCACATTGGTCGACCGATGACTGACGAAGACGGTATACGCTTCAAAGACGGTTTCAAAGACGGTTGGCGATCGATCGGCTTCTCACAGGTAAGGTACACAGGTAGAGGAATACGTATGGAATGTTTGCGGCCACCTAGTAGGTGTGCATCTGTTGACCGCGGGTGTGCACGCACATGCCAATCGATATACGTGTTATGCCACGAACACTCATTGATCGATAAATGTAGATATGTGTAACGGACACAGACCCATCAATCGATAAATAAATTTCTGGGAGAGAAAGAAAAGCCGCCCCTATACTATAACATCGTCGCCGTCGTTGTCGCCGTTGTTGTTGTCAACGTTCCGTCTTTCGCGGTCAATTTTATTTGTATTTATTACGTGTAAATGACTGGTTTTACTTTGCGCTGTGGTACGTGCAATAGGAATCGGCAGCGAAACTGCCACACGAATGGACAAGTGCCCTTTCAATTTTTTGAGGATCCATTTATTTAAATTATTTGTAGCAGTAGAAGTTTTTCTTTAAAGCCTCTTTATTCCATTTTCCTCTAAATTTTGCAGGCGAAGAGTTTCTTCTTCTTTGTAACAGTTAATGCGGTACTGCAAATGTGGTTGCCTCAGAGGTGGCCTATAAGGCGTAATAGTTCGGCCGAGTAGTCTAGTCTTTTCTCACTCGGCCTCACTCACTGCTTGAAAATATTTGTCCACTCGATAGGGCTCATCGTTTTTTTTACTCATATCTCTTATGAATATCACACGAATAAATCTACTTTTGTTTTTTGTCGAAACTGCGCCAAGTACTTGTCTATGAGATGGACAGCAGTTCAGTAGGTGCAGCGGCGCTCCATTTTAACGGCAGTACGATAAAAGAATTCTTTCAGAAAAATAAAATGCGTTTCATTTTGATGACTTAAATATCTTCAATCGATCATTTCTGGAATTTTTCGAAAGATTTTCTTCATAGGACAACAGGTTTTTCTCTTTTTATACTTCTTTTTTTACTTACTTATACTTATAACTCGTGTTTGCTGCTATTTTCCTTTACCATCTGGGTGTGGATTACAGACGGTTTATGGCGTCAGTGACAATTGTTGGAGTCAAATGTAAAAATTTAAATCAAAAATAACATGTTTATAATAAAATGTTGTGGTAGTTCATTTGCAGAGACTGGTTTTTTATTATTTTATATATATATATAATTTGTTCAGTTCATCGAAATCGTTTGCAACAAACTATAGAATTTCTTCTATTTTTCTCGAACTGCCCCGCCCACCGTGGTTGAGGAAAATAGTACTATTTCTATAATTTATAATGGTAACATTTATGAGTAAAATTGCAAAGTTGTAGGAATCATGTCGACTACGACAATTAAATGCAATCAAGATAATAATTCCTCGAATTTGCAAACTGATAATGTTAGTAAGGTTTTTATTTAATTCTTTTTTTACTTTTGTTTTCCATAAAATTTTATTCATCCGTTAATAAATATTAATTGGATTAGCGCTCACCGTTTGTGGTAAGGCTCGCTCTTCAGACCATAAGTGCTATGAAAAAAATATGAATAATAGTTACTTGAGGTTGGAAATACAGGTGAGTCCCACATGTTTCTTTAATGGCAATTAATGCTGGCATTGCGAGCATTGCGACGACAATAATCTGAGCAACGACCATTCGACTACTATGTCTCCATTAATATTATCTGTTAAGTATTGATATTACTTACTATTAATTATTAATTATTCTTATTAACTAATTTTTAATGTATTTATATATTAATTGACATTACATTTTTCAGAAAATTAGAGATAATTCAAACCTCTTAAAAAATTCGTATTTTCGCAATTTTCATATTATCAATGTTCTTAAATTTCAGGTAAATTTACGTTTAATTTTGGTTAGTGGTAAGACAAAAGAATTCGTATTTGCATTACGTACATCAGCATCTGAAATCACACAGTATATTTTTGATAATTGGCCAAGAGGTTTGTCTTCTTATTTTTCTATTTGTTGTTTTATATTTATCCAAGATGTAACAACCGAAGCAAATTTTCACATGCTTCTTCACTTCCTTTATAGGATTGCAATTTGCAGTCCTATCAGATTTGCAAAAATTTTTGTAATTTCGTATTCAATCGTTTAATAGAATTTATCACTTGTGACTTATCCGATATAAACAGTCTTTTCAATTTTTTGTCTTTTTTTACTTATTTTATTTTATACTTCTTTTATTTTTTTTCTTCCTTGTGGTATCGGATAAGATATTTGAAATATTTTATTATTTTATCACTATTAAATAAAAAATATTGCAGAATGGGATGAAGAAAAAGTGGAATCATCGTCATTATTAAAATTGATATATCATGGGCGATTTTTACATGGTAGTGTAACACTTAATGCTTTATCTCTACCATCCGGCAAAACAACCGTTATGCACTTAGTTACTCGAGAAAATCTTCCCGAACCCAATTCTAATGGTTTGTTATTTGCTATTCGTTTTTCTGCTTATCAAGAAAATTTGTCACATTTCTTTATTTCTGAATATTTAAAAATGATTTATTTTACGAAAACTTTTAGAATTTAATCACAAACCGGATTGTCTTGTAGGCGTTCATAATTACTCTTTTTCGTTCTCTTCTTTTTTCTTTCTTCAATTTAAAAATTCGAAAATTATAATAAATTCTTTCTCTTAATTCATCTTTTAATCGGTAGTTGAAGAATATTGCAAGTACTATCTTCTCAGGAAAAATTTCTTGTTGAAAGTCACTTTCATTAGTTTTTTTTGGATTCATTAGTTTTGGATTTTAGATTTTGTAGTGGAGTAATTGAGTGAATTTTCGCAATTTAATATCCACTTCTTTTTTGCTGATTTGATTGCTTTCACTGGCTTATCAAGAATAAGACGCCTTTTGATCTTATGCAAAATAAATTAGATTATTCCTTTACATCTAAACCTGTATCGCTAAAGCAGCTGTATTCGAAATCATTTCTGGCCCTTATCAGCCCATATGTTGGTTTGGTTTTCTGTGTGGAGATATTTCTTGCGATAAGCTGCGAATAACGCCTGAGCAGGCGGCTTTGTAATTATTGATGCCATTGATGCATATGACAGCGAAGTATTTATAATCGTTTTGCATGCACAGTTTGTAATTAGGATTTACTTTGGATAAGAATGATCAAAGTTGATTGGCTTCTTTATACTTCGAATAATGGACGATTTCAAGAAGCCTTCAGCAGTTGGAAAACTTCTTCTCTAGCTATCCGCTGGAATTTCATCTACTGCTTGGTAATTAGGCATGAATCAGGATATGTGAAAACTGTCATTTCTTCGGTTGATGGTTCGGTACATGTGTAAGATATATATATATGTATTTTATATATGATATATATTTTCTTAGTCCCTTAAAATTTGAAAATTTGAAGCACGACTTCCGCTTCATTACCCTATACAGGGTCTACAAAAAGGTTTTTAATGTATTTATATGATTCGTAATTATGGACTGGTTTCCACACCTTTTGATTGCAGGCGGGTGATGTCCATGATATAACTATGCGGTCCAGTTCTTGCCCCAATGATAAAATACCCCGTTGTTCTGAATACCTACATACTTACCCGAAAACAATCAACAAAGCATATGGCACCGGGCTGCCCTTGAAGAGTTGCTCCGGAAGTGTTGGAAATCTTTCAGTTATATTATTGTGAACCTAATAAACAAAAAGGGGACAAAAATTCCTGGCGAGATATCTACGCGAATATTCATCAATATAGTACAGCTCATCGCGCCACTTCTTGGTTACTGGCGGCAAGATTTCTCTTACTTCTATGGTTTTTTGTTCAAATTGCTAAGCGAATCCCAGATAGGATTTCCCTCCTTACTACTTCTTTGCTGACCGGTTGCAACATAAAGTGATTAATAAAGATTTGGATAGCAGTTCAAAAAGGTTTATTTGTACGTGCTGTTCACTTTGCTCGTTTTTCTAATATTTTACTACGAAAAAAACCCTTAACCAGTAATTTCCAGATACTCTAAAGAAAACAAAAAGGAGCAGTTGCTGTCGTTGTTGTCTTTCGTAAATGCCCGAGTATATTATATGTTGGATGAATTTTCATTTCTTGCAATTGTATATTAATTTTCTTCCCCAATTTCAAGAAATAAAATTAATAATTATGTGAAAGCAGATGAAAATAAATGGGAATGGGTGTATCTCCTAGATATCTCCTAGCAAAACCTTTTGCAGCTTATCTAAAACCTCTGTTAAAAAACACCAAAGAATTGATATTCAAGGGTATGAATGGCAATTCACTTGTTTCAAAAAAACAAAACATTTACTTCATTGGACTGATGTCAATAGTGAAAAAATACATAACGAACTGGGAAGAAGGAAGGGATAAAAAGGAGATAACAGATAACTTAATTCTCGACCAATGGGCAGTAATTTAAAAATATTACAACACTGCATATAAAAGACTTCGAATATAGCACAACATTTCTAGGGCAAAAAAGGGTTACAGAGAGGATGGCGACAAAAAAACGAAACAAAAAATGCAATATCTATAAAACACATATATTTATAATAAGTAGTAATACATATACCCAATGGGAAGGTTCCAATGAGGTATTGTACCAAATAAAAACATGCATAAATATAAATATAAGTACATGTACCTCTCTTCTTAAATCTTTTTAGAAACCCAAAACTCATCAGTCACATATTTTCCATTAAAAATGAAAATCAATAAAAAAGACCAGAAAAAAAGCTGGGAAATCCAGTGCAAATAACTGTACAAAAAATATCGCCTGCACAAATTGCGCCAAAATTGAAGAAAGAAAAATTAATATATTTATATGACCCGTTATGGCCGAAAAAAAGCGGTCGGTGAATTACGAGGGAATATGTGTATAAAAAGTTCATATTAAATCGACCTTGCTAGGAAACGACGCAGAATATGAGTCTAATAAAATGAGTCTGATAACGATAAAATATCAACCGATCGAGGTCACCGGTTTAAATAAAAAACTGTAATTATAATGACAAAAGAAGAAAATCCACCAACAAACCGTGAAAAAAGCACGAGTATTCTAACCGTAAAAGATCAATCGCCGAATAATAAATTTATCACTATCTATCCGATGGCATTATATCACCTTCACGTTTTTGTCGTGCTAATTGTTCTAATGTATTTGAATAAGGATTTTTACCGTACAATGACTGTTGAAAATTTGCTGCTGCCGCAGCTGACATAAGATGTGTTGGACTAAATAAACTAGCAGCAGCTGTAAGACCCTGGGGCAATGTTGATGTCGACGACGCAGAAGTTGCTACTATACCCGGAGCTGAAGAAAGAGGATTAGCTGCAGCTGCAGAAACGTTTCCTGACGGCAACGCATAACCAGCTGGTAATACTCGAGATGCGTTAAGCAAATGTTGTTGTTGTTGCTGTTGTTGGCGTTGCATTTCAAATAACGCTTCTAACGATGGTTGCTGCTGCTGTTGTTGTTGTTGCTGCTGTTGTTGTTGTTGTTGCACATGCTGTTGTCGAATTTGTGCAGCAATAAGTTGCTGCCGCATAAGATCAACGTTTGGTGCAGCCGCCTGTTGTGCAGCAGCTGCTAACGATGCGTTACCGAGTGCAGCTGCATACCGATCCATCATTTGTTGTTCCATTTGTAATCGCATTAAATCGACTGCCATTGATGCAGTACTAACGTTTGGTGCTGCACCGAGCTGTTGAGCTGCAGCAGCTGCTGCTGCTTGACGCATCGCTTCAATCTATGAAAAAAAAAATCATTTTTTAAAACCAAAAACGAAAAAAATGGGTCATGCAATTTGATGAATAATGCAAAAAAATATTTTTGAACCAGACAAATTACTCGAAAATCGAATGAACTCTCCATTTTAAAATCAAAATAATTTTTGAAACGATTATGAAACGTACCGATTGCATCTGTTGCAAAACGAGCGCCATATTCGGATCGAATAATCGCTGAGCAGGAAACAAGGGCTGTGCTTGTGATGGATTCGCAGACAGTGCAGCAGCTGCAGATGCCTGCTGGGATAGTGCAAAAGGATTTGATGACGCTGCTGCAGCTGCTGCAGCAACTGCAGCAAGATTAACAGCCGACGGTGTAGAAGCAGCATTGGCGCCAGCGCCATGCTGTTGTGCAAGTGCAGCGAACATCGCTGCCGCATCATTTGTGCTTGCTGCGATCGAAGTAGAATCGGATAGCGATGCTGGCGTTAGCGGTAACGTTGCACCGACAACATTTGGCAAACCAGTGGTACTATTCATAGTGGCTCCAGTAACACCATGCAATGATGACGATGGCGCCAATGCATTCCCAATCGAAGCGCCAAGAAGTCCACTACCTATTGGTAATGAAATTCCACTAGCTGAATTTCGATTAAGCGTCGATGACGAACGATTCGAAACTGCCAATTGTTTCGGAGTCGTCCTATAAATAAAAATTTTAAAAAAATTTGAAAACACTGAACATATATATTAGACTTAAAAACTTTTTCCTCAGAAAACGAGAAAGCCGAATTATTTTTTGGAATTTTTTGAGAAATAGGTGATTTTTTTCACTTTATCCTTTCTTTTTTGAAAATTTTCCACTTTAAAATATCGTAAGGAGAAAAAAATCAACAATAAATGAACAAAGCCACTTACGTTTGTCGAGAAAATTTATTTGGATCAGCAATTTGTTGAAATGGAATTGTATTGAAAGGCGATTGAAGGGCATTCGCTGCAGCGATTGCCGACATCGTAAGACCAGTTGTTAACCTTAAAAAAACCATAAGTTTTTTTAAAAAATTACGATTAAAAAATTATTAAAAACTTTCTAAATCTTCGCAAAACAACTCACCAATCTTTGAAACAGGAACTGTAAACTAAAAAAACAATGATAGAAAAGAAATAATTTTATAAAAACATCTATTTTCTAATTATTATAAAATATTTTTATGCTATCAACGTGGCTGCTTTCTCTGTAATGTAGCGAACAATAATTTAACAGAATATAAGCTTCAAATTTTCTAAAATTTTTAAAGAAAGAATAAAATGTAAACTTGCCCAGGAATATGGGTATTTGAAGTTGATGGTAGACATAACGATGAGTTAACTCTGGAAATATTTTGTGATATTGTTGTTGTTGTTGATGAAGAAGCAGTTGACGTTGTTGCATTCATCGACGATGACGGTTGGGGAGTTGAACGCCTTTCTTTTTTAGCTGCTATATCATAAGCTATTTTTATATGCATGCCACACCACCGACCTTGCTTTGTTTGCTGAAAGGATGTAAAATATGAAGTTGCAAATATGAATTTTATAAAGATTTCATGAAAAATTTTTGAGGATTAAAAGCACACCTTAATTGGTAATGACGATTGTGACATCGATGACATAGCAGCAGGAGGTAAAGCACGACCAAGCAATGCAGCACCAGCCAATTGTGGTCCTAAAGCAGCACCAGGTGGAAACTGTAGACCTCCAATAACACCACTAACTGTTGGTGGACCTTGTGATATTGGCCCAGTTGATGGTGACGATGGTACAGTATTTTGCGCCAACGATAATGTCTAAATTTTTGATTCTATAGGTTTTTTTAAAATAAATCTTGATAAATATCTAATTATCTCATTTCATTTTTCATTTCAAGACCTTCAAAAATGATTAAATGATTAAAAAATACCTGCTGAACATGTTGCTGTTGTTGCTGTTGCTGCTGTTGTTGCTGTTGTAAAAGATGTGCAGCAATATATGGGAAAGCAGCAGCTGCAGCTGCGGCATTTGGTGATGCACCAGGTAAAAATAAATTACCGAAATTATTTCCAGCTGCTGCAACTGCATTATTCGCAATAGCAGCAAAATTTGGATTATTAATAAACGCTTGCCGTATATCGAATAATGATGCTGCTGCTGAAACAGGGACCGATGGTACTGATGACAAATGATTCGATGATAGACGATTTGCAGTATCACGAATCGCTGATAACGACGGCGATGGTTGATGATCCGTATTACTAGAAGAATTTATTAAACCAGTTGAATTCGTTTCTTGTAAATGATTAATTAAACTATTAGATGTTGACGGAATGTCATGACCTGGATCGACAGGATGTCCAGCTGCAAAAAAAATTTTGTTATTTGAATTAGCATTCCAGTATTTTAACTGAAAAATTTTTTTCAAACATTGATATTTTATTCGAAAGAAAAGATCAAAGAAAGGCTAACTTTCAATAGAAGTCGATGGGTTATTTCGAGAATCAACCGAAACAGAATGAGGTCGTGACCTCTGTCCTCCATTATTGTTAGCATTCCATGTTATTGCGCTATTATTACTTGACGTGTCATATATAGGACCATTAATAGTTTGAGCACGCGAAATTCTTGGTGATATGCTCAGCACTGCAGATGAATCTGTTTTCACTGCGATACCAATTAAACCATTCCTGAATTTTTTTTCTTCATAATACTGAAAGAAAAGGTTAATTCAAGTTCAATGTTGTTCAGATATTTTTTTACTTCGTTTTTGTTGTCAAAATCTCGGTTAAAACATAGCTAATTCAACAGTAATTCAATTACTATCGAAAAAATCAAAAAATATAAAGCAAATTGACTGTTTATGTGAACTATACATTACGATAACCTATGACGACCATATAAGAATTTTGTAACCGCTGAAAGCTACCCGCTGCAATGTAAAAGTAATCAATTTTGCATTCATTTTTATACACTTATTTTCAACCTAAAAAAATCTCAAGAAAAATGAAAAAACGAACTTATAATCATCAAATGATGGATCAATCTTCAATAATTTTTCGGCAATATTTTCATTATTGTCAGTTGCAGCACGTTTTAATGATGTACTCGTATTTGATGCCGTAGTTACCGTCGTTGTTGTCGTTGTTGCCGTCGTTGCTATCGTTGTTGTTGATGAATCAACACAAACCGATGGCGATGAATTGTTAACTGTATCGTTCATATATAACGATGAAATTCCTGATGGTGAAGATAGCGACGACGACGATGCACTACAAATTCCTATTGAAGCCGTTTTCTGAAGACGCTGAAAATTAAGTAAAGTTTAAAATAGCAAATAACCTAGGAAAGAATAATATTAAAGAATAATAAAGAATAATAATAAGAATAAAAATATTGACAATAGTAAAAATAATTCTGAAATGGTAAAAGTAATATAAAAATAATGTTACAAAAATTAATGTTAACGATGAATTCAAAGCATCAAGAATGCAAAATAATAATATGATAAAAAACAAAGATAGGCTTAAGAATAGTAAAAAATAATTGAGCATAAACAGAAATAAAGATCAAATGAACATATACGCCAAAAGCTACTTTTCGGCTTCGGCTGGTTGAACCATTCCGTCATTCCTTCATTTTCATTTTCAATCTGCTTTCAACGAAATATCGCTTATCTTACTCTTTAAAGTAAGCAATACTACATAAAAACGAGAAAAGAGCAGCTAAATATTATCATAACAACAATAAGATATTTTCGATTAATTTTCTAAGCATTAAAGCAAAAATCGTTATAAAAAGATAATCGAACATATAAGTTACAAAATTGAATAATTTGAGAAAAAATATTTAATGAATTTTTTCTTCGAATTTAAGAATTTGAAAATCCAATTTGATTTTATTTAAAATATAAGATAAATATAAAATACAAAAATTTGAAAATGTTTGAAAAAAGCTTATTGACTAGAAAAATAAAGACTAAGTAAAACAGTACCAATTCGCTTCAACTATAAGACAACTGAACGCGAATCCACGCTTTTTTTTTCCATGGCAGTATTAACATCTTTCTCTTATCAACATCAAACACAAAACTAATCGATATAATCAATAAATACTCCGTTCAACTGCACTAATATTACTCATTTTCTCTTCCTCTCTCCTATCAATATTAGAATCAATCGCTTCAATAGCTCTCCATCAATTGCTAGCAATTATATATAGCTACTTGCAGTCTTCAAGATAAGCCGAGGAATGAGACTGTCATTTGCTTCCATGAAATAACACCCTAATTACCACAGTCACGAGAGAAAAAATTCGGCGCCTTATCATATCATTTTCATATACGCAAAATGCCTAAAAAAATCAGGTGTTTCACCAAAAAAAAGGTTTCTAGCTCATATGCATCTTTATTTCCGCTATCCCCATTTTTTTCATCATTATTGTTCTAAATCCAAAAAAAGACCAATTGTTCCATGAGCAAATGAGATTAAGGACCATGAGAACTTCTAAGGCTTTTGGATGCCGAGAAAAGATTACTCGCTAGAGAAATTTAAAACGGTAGGATGGCTACGGAGTATATCTGAAGGAAACAAATGCACAAATTAATGTGTTAAAATTATGGAAAATTTAAAAAACCATGCTCTTATCGTCTAATTCATCTATTTCATCGTTATATTTCTTTTCATTTACCGCTCTTTGACACATACGCCTCTCTCTCGCTACGTTAAAAATTCTTTCCTTGATTGACCTTTAACCCCTCTCTTCTCTAAAAAATTAGGGGAAAAAAATCCGATAAAAAAGGAAAGAATCAACACAAAGAATTCTTCTAATATTTGTTATTCTATTCCCTTAAAATTCACACGATTCTTCAATTTTAGGGTCAAAAGTTATCTAAAAACAATTATCAACATCATACAACCTAACGAATAGATGCGTTGTACCACAACAAAGTATGAAAACGTAAAATGAAACAATGATGACATATTTATTTAATAAAATAAACGCAAAAAAACTAACAATTACTTTATTATTTAGGTTGTATTTATTTGTTTACGAGTACTTTCCTTAGCAAACATCATTTATAAAATTTAAGCAAACATTCTGCAATCTTGATTATACCTATTTCATATTATTTTTACTTTTCATATAACTAATTTTCTGACCAAAAAACATTTTTATATATCCTAAAAAATAATCAGTTATCATCATTTCATTATAACATATCATTTAATGCTCAAACATAGGCCATTGGCCTAGTTTGACGATTAAATATGACGAGCAATTCCTTTAGCCTTTAGCCTTAGTTTTTCAAATTTTTAAAAATAAGAATAAAGTAAAAGTTACGGAAATGTTTCGATGATCACTTCAAACATAATACACAGTACCTTACATCCAAAATAAAAATTTAGTTGATTCGAATGAATCAACGCATCGATCAATAATTTGCATTTCTGTAGTCGACTTATTACCTATTTTCATAGAAATTTTTCAGCAAAAATTAAATCGGCGACAAAAAATTTTGGAAGAAGATTTCGAATTATTGATTAAAATACTAAAATCTCGACAAAAGCAAGTAAAGAAGTACTTCAACATAAATAATAGAAATTTTTCGATATTAAATGAAATGCGCGAAGAGATGCAACATTACACAAAAATCAATCAATAACAAGAATTGGCTACACGCCAAGCGCTTTAATCGATTCCATTATCTTCCATTTTTGAACTTGTTAAATTATTTTAATATCATTTTCTTCGTTTCACTACTAATTTATACATTTTATTTTCTAACTTCTTTTCTATTTAAAGAATAATTTACTATTATTACAACAATAATTATTTCGAGGCAAGAGGGGTCCATTTCCGACATCTCATCAAAAAATTCGAGGACAATGCTAACGATCCACTTGCACATCATATGAGCAGCCTGTGGGAAGAATATTTATCGTATTAAATGATCCAAAATAAGAAGGTTGTAAGAATTTTGAAAAATTATCCTATCCTATAAAATTTTTTAAAAAACATTTTCATTCCTAAAAGAGCATTTCATAGTTAACTGGCAAACTAAAAATTACATTAATTATTCCTTATTAAAATTTTATTATAATTGAATTAAATAATTCTAAATACTGAGTGCAAATTTCGAAAAAAACTGAAATTATTAACGACTACGAAAATAATTACTATGATTTTGTAAAATGCAACACTATTTTAAAAATTCATATAATTAAATTTCATTTATTGAAACTGAGTGGCTTAATGGGTTTTTGCTCCATACAAAGAATCGATGCTGACGTTCTCCACAAGAGTAAACCTGTAAAATTCCTGGAGGTGTTGGCCATTCATCTGCCAAGGGACTCCCTGGCAATTTGCTAAGCACGATAAAAAAGCAGAGCGAGGCTAACCAGTGATGGTGAGGTGTATGAGAAAAAATTTACGACTGAACGTACGATCAAAGATAAACTTACGATTAAATTTGAAAATATCTCCATTTTAACGTAAAGCTGATAGTGACTGATTTTTTAAAAAACAAAATTATCACGATAAATTCTTAAAGTATTTCGCTTCCTTTAGTTACACTTTGTCTATTGTGCAAATCAAGCCAAAGATCTCAATTAAGAACAAATTACGAAGTGAAAATTAAATCGGCGATAAGTGTGACTATATAGGTCACATATGTTCGCCTCATTCTGCTATCACTCTGACCACCATCGCAATTTCTATTAAATTCAAATGCCAAATAACTTTTCAGATTTAAATTGAAATCCTTATACTCCCAATTTGTAACAATTTTTTACACCGAAATAAAAAGAATGAAACTGTCCAATCATTCATCAGAATCAGGGCTTAGGACAGCCGACTGGTTGTTGTTTAGATTACCACAGCATGCCCATGGTTTTGCATACACCCTTCGAAAGGAATAAAACATCAGTTGAAAATGCGGGCAGTGGTCAGCATTTCGATTTAACTTTGTGGCAAAAAACCCTCATCGTACTAAAGTCAATAGGGCAAATCGAAAATGGTGGGCATGCACCAATCGCTTATTTGTCCAAAATCAAATTTCCAAGAAATCTAGTGAGTGATGAAAATTTTAAATACCAAATCGTGCTAAGACCCCAGAAGTCTGTACGATTTCCATATTTAACCTTTTTAAATCGGAATTTCTAAAATCCAGTGAAAGCTTCGTTTTAAAAGGAATGAAATCGATAACGAAGTGGGAATGTGCTTTCACCTTCACAAAAAATATAGTGAAACGAATTTAACTAGAAATGATAAGTAATAATTCCATTTTTAAATAATTCCGTTTATTACAGCACAAAATCACATTCAAAGCACACCAACCACATCCACTCATTAAAAATTATGAGTTAATCGATCTCCACCTTGCTAGACCAGCCAAATTTTTTAGGGCGCTAGAAGTATAAGCGAATCGCCAGCATAACCCAAATTCTTGAAAAAAAGATTTACTCCTACTAGGATTAAAATTTTAGCATTGGCTCTTCAAAACTAAGCCACAACTCGCTTCGCGATTTTAGTCCTCTTATTCTCTCCGTACCCCCACCCCAATGGCATATTTTATAGAGAAAATTCAATCATGAATGAAATATTTCGAAAAAAAAATATGCAAATATTAAAAATTTCACAAATGATATGAAATGTTTAAGTATGTTTAATCTGTAAAAAGATAAACGACTTTTACCTTTTAGAAATTCAGAAATCTAGAGTAAAAGAATAACAGGCGAAAAAATGAAAATAACTTACTGATAATTTAAGTTGTTTTCTCGACAAATGGCTTAAAAATGGATTAACTGAAATCGACTGCGAATTAGGAATGATAAGAGTACGAGCGGTATCACGCTCGTTTATCATTTCAAGCGTATCTTTCTTGTTTTTTTTTGATCTTCTTTCTTCCTTTCGATTTTCATCTTTACACTTTCGTCCTTTTTTCTTCGCTAAACCAAGACGCAAATTTTCTTCGTATAACTTTTTACGTTCTTCGCTTTCCTTTTTCGCTTTCAATAAATTTAATTCTCTTTGAAATTTCTGAAACAAAAGTGATTTTTCAATTGAATACTACCTCAAACTTTGTTTATTTCTAAAGGTAAGCGGTTAACTGAGAATTTCTCGTTGAGCTCGCTCCGCTAACTGTTAACAGGGCTAGAAATTTTTGCCAGGAAGTCGCAATACAGTTGGGCCACCAAAATTTTTCCAGACTGGCACCATCAGGACTTTTTAGTAAGTTTACTTCTAACAAGAGGAGAACCGTTGTTCCCGACACAATAATCTGAACCACTGTCCACTCAGCTATCCAATTCGTCTTTCATTAATATTTTTTACTTATTTAACATTAATAAACTGATTAAATGATTTAAATGATCTGTGCAAAAGAGAGTGGAATTTTTTTCTAAATCTCTTCTATAAGACTACTCGCACTCATAACACGCTATACGTAAATTATTATACTCATCAAATCGTCATTGTACTTTCTTAACATCTACCAATTTCTGTTATCTCTCAACACCTCGCGATTTTGTTGGGTAGCTTCTGGTTACGGCCGAGATAATACACGGGAGGGCATTGATACGAGAGGCCGTTCAACAAATATAACAAAATTGGATAGTGATGATGCATGTTAAGACGACACGATGAAAGGGTACAATGAAAAAAGAAAAAGCAAAGTTTTGGAAAATAATGGGATTTGAGTGATAAAAAATATCAAACCGATTTGAAATCTCATCATGAAATTTCACAAGAAAAAATTAGCTATTAATCAAAGAAAATCGCCATTTATGAGGTGAATGGTGTCGATCCATTAAATAGATTAATTATTATAGATTAAAATAAAATGAGAAGGTGGAACAAATCGTTATTAATCAACTAATCTTTATCATTTTCTGGTGGAGAAGGACATGAATCTCGCATCTATGGTATTAGCAAATGAGTCAAAAAACGGAAATACACAGGATATTTAACATAACATTCTTTCGTATATATTATTTTCAAAAAAAGAACACATAACTAACACATAACTAACATTGATATGATCGATATCCCTGAAAAGCAAAAGCGAAAAATCGTCGATAACTGTTTCTCTTATCGCTTCAATTCTTATGTCATTAGCAGTAAGCGGTACATTTGTTGTGATTGCTGTCAACGGCGATGAGCACTGAGATGATAATGAAGACGAACAAGGTAATAATGAATTCAAATACATTCGAGAACATGCGCATTCTTGAATTTCCTGAAATCTGATTATGATTTACTGATTTTGTAAGTGATTAATGTTCATTTTTATTTAGGCTAGTTTCGCTGCCTGTTGGGTAACAATTAGAAATCTTTTGGCGAGAAATCGGTTGTTGAAAACATAAGTTGGCCACATTACCAACTTTTTTAATAACAAGTTCATTCCTGTCGGAATCAGAAACCGAATCCTTGCCTCTCAACGTAATTAATCAAATCCACTATCCACTGTCCACTCTGCTACTTTGCTTTCCACTTTACCAACTATAGTAATAAAATATTTAACCTAAATTTATTTCCTAAATTTTTAAATTTCTGTAAAATTATTTATTGAATCGAACAAAAAACAATGTAAAAATTCAAAAATTTTTTTAAAAACGCTACCGGTTGGTGTTTTGATGTTGATGGTTTTACATCATTTAAAGTTATACTATTTAAGTTGAGTTGGTTATCAATTATATTACTATATCGTCGCCAGTTATCACCATTATTGCCGTTATCACCACTACTACGAATGTTATCAGTAAAAACATCCTTATTTCCTATATTGCTCTTCTTTTTTTCCTTCTTTTCATCAATTTTCTTCTCTCCTCCTTTCTCCTCTTCTTCTTCGTCTTCTTCCTCAATTTCTTCCCGTACTTTATCTTTATCACTTATCGTCGAAGATATGCTGATAATATTCGAAAATAAACAGGTCTTATTTGTGTTGTTATCACTAATAGCAAAAATATTATCATTTGATATGAACTGGTTTGTTTCATTAACCAAATTTTTTATATCTTCATGCACTGATAATAAGCCATTTCGATTATTGTTATTACTATTAATATTATTTATTGTTGCATTATTTACAATTCGTCGTCGATTATTTACTTTCCTGAAAAAAAATATTCGATTTATAAAAAAGAAAAAAATTACTGGGTAAAAAACGGAGACTGTGGTAAGATGGAACGCGAAGAGGAGCAAACTGTAAAACTATAAGGAGTCGAACCTGAATTCTACCTGACCCAAACCTGAAATCGACCAATAAGGATAGAAGCACAGGTGGGTCCCCATCAACACCTGGATATGGATTTGATCCCATCAAGAAGCAGAATCATGGCGCTTGAATTGACAATCTAAGCAATATATCACTCGATCACATACCGACCACAAAAAAATATATAAATTATTTTAAAAACTGAAGATTTCCACCAAAGAAACGAATTACGAAAATAAAAATAGATATGAATAAATTAAATCAAAAAATATAAACAATTTGAAAATTTACCAAAAATTCGAATATATGCGATAAATAAATTTAAAAATATCATCTAAAATATAAAAGTTGCAGAAAAAACTGAGTAGATGGCTTTCAAATAATGAGGAGCAAAAGTTCGATTTCTGCTTCCTATTTCCAACAGCTCGAGTGGTGCCACCTATATTTCTACCATCATGTGACTTCCTGACAAAAAGCCGAACTAACAGTCAATGAAGCGTTCAACCAGGTAAGCACTTATCACTTGCTTATCATTTACAAAAACCTGTCATTAAAATGTAATAAAAGTAATTATTTGAGGTCGAAGCAATTAATTCCTTGTTCAAAGTTGTTCAAGCTCACTTTCTCCTTTACATCTCTCCCTTCCGGTAATAAATACCCTATGTTTTTAAATTTTTAATAATAATAGTTATAATAATTATAATTTTAATAATTTTTAAAATAATTTTATAATTTTTAAAAAATACCTGTGGGGAAGTAGTAAAGGTGCTTTGAAGCACGAGTCATCGTCATAAACATCTTTTCTAGTCGTTGTTGTTGACGAATTTGACGAATCCTTTTTTTCATCAACATATGATAATGATGATCTCTGATCTTTCTCTTTCATCGTTTCCCACGCTCTTCACAAATTTTCCCACAATTTAATCAATAATAAAATATCGATTTTTTTGTCGAATTGATTAATAACAGTTATTGACAATAATAATGATAATAAATTTTATAGCAAATATATGCAATAAATATATCATTCATTTAATTTTTATTTGGATACCTGAAATTATCGGATTTCGCTTTATGAAACGAGTCGACTGGAATGTAATTAATGGTACCTCCGTCATTTACTGGACCAGACATTTTGGTCGTCGAGATCTACAAAGACTTAACAGTTTCATAGAAGAAATATAGACAGAAATACAGACAGAGGGGAAATATAGATATAAAATGAAAATTAAAAAAAATCCACAATGCAGAGTAACGTCGAGTAACTAACATCGAATGAATATTTTATCCCTTGAAATAAAATTTAACGAATATGATCAGGTCAATTATTTTTAACAATTATTTTTAGAATTACTTTTTATGATGGTAAAACATTAAGTAAAGACAAAAATACCTTTTGAGAACCCATAAGACAACTTTATCTTAAAGTGATGCTCTCTTTGAAAGGATCATTTATTTATATGAGATGATCCTCTATTTGGCAATAAGTGTAAGTAACCACACCAAAAATGTTTGGCGTGATGAAGAACAAGAAAACAGCCATTTTCCTCAATAATTATCTTCAAATCATGTACAAATAACTTGAAAAAAAAATCAAAATCAAATGAATCAAATGAAAAAAAAGTGACGGAGAAAATTTAAACAATTCAATAGATAAATCAAAAATTCAAAATAGGTTCAGTTGTTATTATAGAATTATTACTAATCTATAATAACCATATTAAATATTATAAAATAATAAAATAATAACAGTAATGAAAATTGAATAATATAAAAAATTCATCAAATAACACTCATCATTTCTGGTTTGCCTAGTGGCTATTAGGATGAAATTGCTTTGCCGAAGAGTGTTTAAAAATAGAAATGGACCAGCATTTTCCTATTAAAGTAGAGCAGCTGAGCCCATGATATTTGGTCTCAGTCGAAACTCGGCCAATAAAAATTAAAATTAAATTTCAACAATTGATGAGGAAGAATTATTTATGTAAAGCCAATTTTCATTGTTCGGCGCACTACCATATATCCATATCTAACATAAAATGGTGAATTTGAACTTTAAGCTTAAATTTAAGCATAAAGTTGTAATTTTCAAACCTAATGCACAGCACAAGCTCATTTACTTTCTATATTAAATGGAGTATGGTCGAGTGATATACTGCATAGGGTGGGTCATTCAAGCATCATTCGACCACTATCTTTTGACAACAGCAAATCTCTCATTAAAGGATTCAAGTGGATCCATCTCTAATTCTATCGAAAAAACTCTTTGGCAAAAGTTTTTTCCTAATAGTAAAGTGAAACTAATTAAACGTCGTATACTCTTTTGTCGCTATAGGCTTTCCATTTTCGCTATTTTGTCGCTCGATTTAAACGACTGATTAAATGTACCTTATCCTTTCGTCCGACAATGTTCCCTCACTGAACCATGGCCAAAAAATTGTGATTAACATATTTTACAACAGATTGATGATACCATTGTTACAACAAGTTGTAAAACTTTTGTATATTGTAAAACTAAAAAAGTAAATAAATGAAGCAGCAAAAACCTCGAGAATTTTTCTATTAAAATTTAAAATAATAATGAATTTAAAATTTAATTTAAAATAAAAGTGAAAATTTAAAATAAATTGATGAGCAGACATGAACTACTAATTTTACTTAATCAAACTACTTCATTATTGAAGTGTAAGATAGAAGAGTGGAGTGGAAAAGGGCTAAGATCGCGCTGCGAAGCAACAGTTCGGCTGCTGCTTCAGAGACGAATAAACCAGGAGTTATTGAAGAAACCGAGACTACGCTCGTGATCCACTCATATTTCCGGTCGATTTTCCAGCAAAATTTTAACCAAACAAATGGTCAAAACTACTAACCGAACCGGAAATGGTGAGCTAACCATTTATTTTACTTTTAAACGAATCCTAGAAAATTACTGGCAAAAATGGAGGGAAATCAAGTATTTAAATTTTGCCAGCTCTTCCTTTTCAGCTTTACCCATTAATGTTTTTCAAATGTGAAAGACTTTATCCCATTTACTCTTTTATGAGGATATTGATAAAAAAGGTAACAAAGAAAATATTTTGAAAATCGATAGAAATACGAAGAAACAATAAGATTACAACAAAATTTCTAAAAATTTATGAAGACAAGAAATATTTTCATATTCTACAATAAAAATCACCCTCCCTTCCCCAATTCCTCCGCCTAATTACACCTAAGCGCTCATGTCGATACTAAATGGGGCTAATATGGGCAAGTGGCGAATTTTTTTGACAACCATTTCAAAGCATCATAATTCCACCCTCACCTCTTTTTAGAGCAGCAATTTGAGGTCAAATTCGGTCACCGGTCCACTCATAAGTAATTCTGTGTCGAACGTGTCATCCTACTTATAGCTGAAACGATTAAGTAGTAAAATAAATGATGGCAATAATAAAAAGAATATAGAAAATCAATAAACTTGAAACTTGCAACAAAATAATAAAGCAAAAATAATGAAAATAATTAACGAAGTACTTATCAGTAATAATGCTTTTCTACTATATATTTGTCCAAATGATAACAATAATCAATAAATGAAACAAAGACGATAAAAATCTATAAAAAAAAATATGATCTCAATGATGCAATTCATACATAAAACAAAAAAAATCAAGCAAATCTCGATATTTACGCAATTCGGTCACAAAAGATTTAACTTAGAGGTCGAAAGCAGCGAATGCGTAACTGGCCAAACCGTAACCTTATTTTACTCATTTCATGACGAAATGAATCCAGAAAAACGAACTTACTGGCTTCAAGCAATTACCAAAAAAGTGGAAATCTTTCCTCAAAAAAAATTTTCCAGTTGTATTTATATTCTTAAAAAAACCAAGTGGACTATAAATGAAAACTTAAAAAGAAAAAATTTTATACTATAACTAAAAATAAAATTGTTAAAAATAATAATAGTAATAATTTAGCGGGAAAAACTAAAAATAGTAGAAGAGAGCATTAGAGAAATGAAAACGGCGGAAATATCATGAAGAAAATAGAGAAAGGGATAGCCAAAGATAAAAATTTTCTTTTAAGAAATTGGTAAAAAAACAAATAATAATTTGATACAAATCGATATGTAATTTATATTTTTATTAAGTTCGCATTTCTGCAGTCCATATTTAAAGAAATTTAAAAAATAAAAGAGCTTTATTTTGTTATATAAATATTTTGCATAGGAAAAATTTAGGAGCTAAAAAAGGGAATTTGATTTAAAAATTTGGTGAAATTTGATTTGATTTAAAAACGTATGCAAAACAATCCAAAATTCAATAAGATATCCAAAATTCAATTATCGCAAGAATTAGCAAAAAACACTCCACGAGAAAAGCCAACCAATCTGGATTAACCGCAAAGATTAAAGATCAATGGGATCAAAAGAAATAAACAAAAAATCGATAAATTAATCAAAAAATTGGTTGGGTTTGTTACAAAATGCTTTAAAAATTTTTCTAATATATTGTAAATCAATGAAAAAAGAAAACGAACTCTAAAAAAAGGCGAAATTGAAAATGGCACAAATTAGGTCACTTCATTACTATATATCTTACATAAAAACAAAAGCAAACAAATCAACCTGCAAAACTTCAGATCGCGAATGATTACTAATCTGATTTGGCTCGTAGACTGTAAAATGCAAAAATGAAAATAAATCTTCAGATGGGATGACGGGGGAAAGTGGGGGGGTGGACATATCACAAAGCACAACTCACAGCAAAACGAAACACTGCGACTATTCCTCTCGTTCTATTATTTTTCTCATTTTCTTTATAGTACGTTATTTCTAACCGATCAATATCTCTGAAATTATCGTTCATTTTTACAAATTTTTCGAATCCGCGTTTTGCCCTTCCAAAAAAATAAAATTACAATGTTTTTGTTAAATTCAAAATATTTAAAAATATTTCGCGAAAGGTCAACGGGGCAAAGGTCAAAGATCGGGAAAAAACTATCCGCAAATATTTGTTCATTTTGAACCACATTTATGCCATTTAATGGCATTCATTTAATAATCCATAATTTGCTTTTTCATTTCTATAGTCCAAATTATTTCGTCAAGTGCATTCCACATCTAAGACTGATTTTATCGTTGGCAAATAAGTAACAAAGAAGTTTGCTTTTTTCTAAGACACTCACTGCCACTGCCGACGTGGCTCGCTCAGAGTTACTTGGCGATAGAAGCACAGATAAATCGCCAGTACCACCTGGATCTATTTTTGACGGACACCAAATCTCAAGCACTATCGCTACAAACTAAGCAACAACCCATTGAGCCTTTTTATCCCCTTTGGTTTGGCGACACTGTCACTCGAGAAGAATGGCACGTCGGCCGGATCGAAATCATTCTTTCGAAGCCATTCTTAATCCTTAGCCGCAATCGTGTTGCCACACACCAAATAGAAATCATGAATTTAATTAAATAATTTTTTTGCATTTTAATCATATAAACGATTAAAAAATAATAAGGAATCATTATGGTATACGATTTGAAGTGCTGATAAAAGTGCCGCAAAAATTTGAAGCACTGATAGCTCGTGGTACTTTTCGGCTAAATGGACAGTGGCGACTTTTATTTTCCATTACCTTTGCTAGCCTTATTCACATTTACATAGGTTATGGGAATGGACACAAAAATAAAAGATTATAGGATACGAAATAGACGAAAAATCCTATCAATGTTACACAGTGAATAATTTACAGAGAAATAGCGCACCAATATGAGAAAAGAGGGAGGAAAAGACAAAGAAGAGAAAAGAAAACGGTACGCATATCAACATTAATGCTCATTTTTACGTGGAAAAACACGTAACTTACGATAAAGAGCATTTCCACGAAAAAATTGTTTGACGTTAGCGAACGAAATATTTGGTTGACGCGATTTACGTGGCCCAAAAACCAAAAACCCAAAATGAAAAACAATACGCAAATTAGTACATATTTACATATTTGATTCATAACCATTTTTCTTTCTAATCTTTGTAATTCTCTTCTTTGCATTTCTATAGTCTATCAAGCATTCTATTAATAATGCAACAATTAAATGGTGTAAATCAATAATTTATTTAAAAATAATTGACTTATCGACTAATCGGCAACTTCAAAGATGCCATTCAATCAATAAAAAATTGTTACGCAATTATCGACCAATGAATAGACGGTGAGAGAGCAAAAGGAAATATTAAGCATTATTGCACTGCACTGAATAGGTAGAAAAAGAAACATTGTAAAAGGAGATATAGCTGTGTTAATGGGAATATTGGAGAAAGTACCACGCGAGGGAAAGGAAAAGATTTCCCCGGTGGGAAAAAAGTGTCTTCCAGCTCGATAGAAATCATCAGGAAATATCATATCACATGATGAATACGAGCTTTTCCAAAGAGATATCCACTTGCTGATCAAATTACTGGCGAATAAAAACTGAAAAAAACCAAATTTCCCAGGTAACACCACTTTATAGCGATCTTAGCAGAGAGAATCGCTAAAAAATGAGAAAGATAAAATTAAAATATTAATTCTCTTCATGCATAAATTAAAGAAATTGATACACAGAAGTTACGATATTAGAGACATTATTTCCACGCAAAAAGGTATTTGACTTTAGCGAATATTTTTGTAAAAACAAGAAATATTCAAAGTTGACGAATATTCCCACAAACACACAAAATTGATTGATTTTTTAAAAACTTAATTTAAAAATAATCTTAAAAAAACCTCAAATTATTAATTTCTTTGCCGCTGAAATAAAAAAATCCAACAAGAAATCCAAATTTCTAATGAACAAAACGAGCATTATTTTTGTTTTGTATTTTTTTGTTTTATCAGCTTTTTCGAAAAATTTCACTATTCACCAGAAAAATGGAATAAACTATAATAGATCGATCACCTTAAACCTCTGAAGACCAATTTTAGATTAGCATCCTAAAGTAAATATTCCCACTCGACAGGAACAAATCTTAATCCGTTCAAAAAACCCGATAACTTACCTAAAGTGACTTCTTCACAAAAATTTCTAACCAAACTAACAACACAGCCGATCTAACTAGAAATAATGAATGTAAATTACTTACTTGGCCGAACAGCTTAATTCATAATTTAGACCAAATATGATAAAAAAACGCAAAGAAAGAGCAGATTCCCAGACGAGAAAAAACAACTGATTGCCAGATAAAGTTTTTCTGATAAATCATTTCAAAAATAAAAATAAAATAAAACTTACATTCTTAAAAAAAAACAAAATAAAAATCCCACGGAAAAATATTACCAAAATTAAATTCAATAAAAAAAAGCAAAAATTAAGGTTTTATGGTTGAATGAAAATAAAGAATGTTGCAAAATAATATTTTGAATTATTTGCGCCAGAATATAGGCGCAGAAAATTGAAATGAGTAGGTAAGGAAGCAAGCAAAAGTATATTAATGGTAATATCCTTGAATATTTTGGAGAAAAAAAGTGGGAAAAAAATTTTCATTCATTCAAGAACATAAAAATACACATGAAGCATAACAATGAATATTCATTGGACCCTATAACAATTCGACGAGCTAATTTAATGTTGAATTAATAATCATTTTTTACTTAGATTCAAAATCAACCCATGTTTCAAAATAAAAACAGATCAACTGAATCTTTTTGTGATGAAAAAATAGATTAACTGAATTTCCATTAAATTTCCAATATAACAAATAATAATTAGTATCTAAAATGCATAAAAATTTGTTCATAATAATTATAATGATATTTAAAATCATCAACAATCATTAAAAACTTTTAGACAATTATGAAATGAGTATTCTACTCGAATGATCTAGATTAAATGCAATGCTAGATGCAAAAAAATTATCTAATAAATTATCTAACTAGAATAAAATTATCGATAGAGGTATTCGGCTTGAATATTTGCAGCAAGTTCTGGTTCCCATCGATCACCATTTGATAGCAATTTTTCTTTATTATAAATCAATTCTTCATGAGTTTCGGTAGAATACTCGAAATTTGGACCCTAAAATTGGGGCTAAACTTTATTTTAACAACCTTTCTATTAACAACAACATTCATAATAAATTTTCAGCAATGAAACCGTTGATTAAAAAAAAAATAGATTTCAGAACTGATAAAATTTAAGAAAGCAAACCCATAAAAAGTGCCGATTTTTTCTCAACTTTCTTAACTAACAAAAGAAAAACAAATTTAATATAATTAAATATAATTTTTTATGGAATACGAAAATAATTTTTTTTGCAGATTCCATTTATTTTTTTTATAAATGGATAAATAAAATATAAATAGATAATGAATAGATTCTAAAGATAAAATTCAAAAAGTAAAAACGTGAGAAAAAAATTTTAATAATTAATTTAACAGCTGGCTAATTGATATTGTTTTAATTTATTCGATTAAAAAATTTAAATTTAGTTCAAACTTGACTTGACTTCCTGTAATTTTGAATAAAAATAAAATTGAATAAAATTTTAACCGATTATTTTATAAATAAATAATAAATAAAAAACAAGAAATGAACTAGAAAAGCATAAAATACCAATGTCCGGAAAAAGATGGAATAAAAGGCAGCTAAGGTACTAAGGTACCGACCACAGCAACAGTAGCGTAAGAAGAGGAACCAAGCACCGGATCCATGAAAACAGTAATCTACCACACCTGATAGGATATAAGGTGCACAATGTGCAAAAAAGCCTTAGAACAGTGGCAGAATGCAAGCAGGAAAAACATATACATAAGGTGTTTTTTGATTTTTATCTTCAGAAGATCTAAAATATCTAAAATGCATAAAAATTAACTAAATAGATAACTAAATAGCTCGTATCACCTATAGGAATATCTGCAATATCTCGTAATATTTGTTCAGTATATGGTTTATCAAGACTAGATGGAAGATTCCACAGAAAATCGTGGAGAATAAGGCGAGAATCTTGTGGGATTTCTCCATCTAGACTGATAAATAAATTCTGGCCAATCAACAAATATCATGGTAGTAGACAAGTACTAGTGATAGATATAGCAATAATAAATGAAAGTAAGGTTAAGAAAAAAGAATATGCGAAGTCAGAGAAATATTAATATTGAAAGAGAAAACAAAGATGTGGAAAATAAAGGCCAAATACCAGTAACAAGTGAAGCACCAGAAAATGTAACTCCTAAAAAAGCGACTTTTGGATTCCAGGAGTAACATGAGAAATCTCTGTTTAGAAGACATAAGTGATAGAAGCATCTAAGATATTAAGCAGAATCCTCAATTCCCTAGGTCTATGTCAAAGGAACCAAGATAAAAATGACCCTTATCACCCACAGGGAATAAGAAAGAGATTTTTTTTATATGATAAGAAAATTCACATGGTTAAATGATTTATCACCATTTTATCAATTAATTTATTTGATTATTTTTGAAGGGAAAATTCAACTTCGACAATGGCATCAACAGGGCAAGCTTCTTGACAATATCCACAATAAATACATTTCGTCATATCTATATCATATCGAGTTGTACGCCGACTGCCATCTGGTCGTGTTTCAGCTTCTATTGTTATTGCCTAAAATATTTTGCTGCAGATTAAGAAAATTATGAATTTTTATCAACAATTCAACAAATAATGAGAATTAATGATAAACGACTGAATAAGGACAGTAAACCAGTTTTACATAAACTCTATCAAATAAGATAAAAATTAACTACAATTAACTACAAACTAGAAATACCTGCGCTGGACAAATTGCTTCACACAATTTACAAGCAATACATCGTTCTTCGCCTGAAGGATACCGGCGTAAAGCGTGTTCACCACGAAACCTCGTACTTATGGGTCCTTTTTCGAAAGGATAATTTATAGTAGCTGGTTCAGCAAAAAAATGCCCTAACATTACTCCGAACCCTGCAATCATAAACTTTTTCATAAATGCGTAATTATTCATTCAATAATCAAAGATTTCCAGATATCTTTGAACAACAAATTTTTGATTTCCACAGAATATAATATATAAATTATGTTATTAACTGTCTAAAGTTATTTCGCAATTTATTCTAACATAAAATCCTCAAAATATATTTAACACCGATCGCTTTTGACTAAGTAAAAAAATAAAAACTGGTTCATTTCAAAATGATATCTTAAAATCTCTTTATCTAAAAAAAATCTAAAAAAGGAAAGAAAACAACAGAAAAAAAAAGGAAAGAAACCTCGAAAAAGTTCCGTAAAGAATAGCGTATGAAAACCTCGATTAATATCACCCTGAAGAGTTCCATCGCTTGTCGCTGCTTCACCAACATATTCTAAATCAAAATTTTATCAATAATTTAGATGGTAATAATATAAAAGATATTATTCCGTTATCAGAATCATTATAAGTTCTTTACTTCACTATCTTTTCAATTCTATAATATATTTAAGAGGGTGAAATGGTCTAGTGGGTTATTGCTTATTTAACGGGACCAACAATCCTTGCAGAAGTAAACCTGTTGTTCAACAATCCGAGTGGTGCTGGCGAGTCACCTTTAAAATTAAGTGAACCTCTTTATCATAAAATTGATATGAAAGAATAATGAAAAAAATTAAAAAACTCACTGTATGAAGTACGAACCGACTTCAAGCCAAGAGGTGCTATGGCTCGCAGCAAATTTAATGAGCCCAATATACCGCTTGATACATAGAAAGGAGTTATCATATTATCTGAAAATTGTTTCGTCTTTCGATTCGAAAGGAATTCAGCAGATTTCTCATCTGCCAATGAAACGAGTAACAGAAGCGTGAAGCAAGAACTGGTTTGGAGTCGGTGCGGCCAATATTCTTGAGCCAAAAATAGCTTACAGGGATTAAGGCTCAGCTTTGGTTTACATAGTCGCACCATTAGCGGATAGATATACTTAAAAATTTGGGCTTTTAGAATAATAATGCAGAAAAAGCAAACTGCTAAAAATATAACAAATCGTTTAATAACTTTTCAAAGCCTTCATCTAAACAACTTTTAACTATATTAGTAGAATTAAATGTGAATCCTCACGAAACCAGTCGCCACAAAACGCGTTAAGCCATTAAATCACGAGGGAACTACGAGTCAAAGACCTCACCCTAGCTGCCCTACTTCACATCACTAAGCCCAATCGATAGATAAGCGTTCGTGAGTACATAGAGAATTATAAATGAATCCGCATAAGCCGATATGTGCAAGCTGCAAAATAGTCTTTCATCGGCGGTAATTTAAATGCACTTTATTTCAAATTGAAATAAAATTTGTATTTTCTTTGTTATGTGCTATTTTCAATGCTATTTTTTTCTAAGTTTTCTTAATTTGAATGAAATATGATTTTTACACATTTTTACACTTCTAAATTATCAAAATTTAGATCGAATATTTAATATAAAATTTTTAAAATTGCGAAAATTAAAATTCATATTCACTGCAATAAATGAAAACTTTAAAATGGAGTGAAAGTTGCCATCTCCGGCGGAACGCATTCGATGGATAAGTGCTTGCAAAAGTCACCTGCTGACCGGCTTGTTCGGGCCGAACGCGTTGTGATATCACCTTCGTAATCGGAGCCGCAGAAATTCGCGAAACGTGAGTGGCAAATCCACTCTGTCAAGGAACGCACGATGGCTTGATTTTCGCTGGAGCATCTCGACTATTCTACCCACTAAATTTTGCATTGTAATATTTTCATTGTTTTTTTCACCATCTCTTCAATTGCCATTACCATTTTGTCATTTCTTATCAGCTTATCAGTTTTTTGCTCATCACTTCGTCGAATATTCCTTGGTCACAATCTCTATTCGCTTATCAACTTTTATCTCATTAGATTTCAATCGAAGGATTTAGTAGATGTAATTGTTGCTTTGGACCATTCAAACGATTATTAATTCAATTATTAAATATGCAGTTTTGTAGAATCGACACATTCTTCTTCTTCTAACTGCTCTTACCATTACTGGTAAGACTGACTGTGTTGGTTACAAGGCTGAGACGTCTCCGAGCTATTCGGTCCGTTGCTATCGCTGACAGTAATACAATTTTCCATCGTCTAAATCCATATATCGTTGGTATCCCTATATGTTCAAAATCTTTCCTGACTATATCATTCCAGATCTTGGTTAGTCCTCTTCGCTCTTGATGCCATCCATCACATGGTTTAGCAAGTAGAGTTTCAGTAACAGAGACTTGAGTTCATGTTATGGAGATATAATGGGGTATAAAGAAGTGGAGTCATAAACGAATGCAAAATAGCTTTATTAAGAGATAAGAAGATAGTGGGAAGGTGGGAAGTGTAATAACTCTTAAAGATCATAAGGAAGTATATGAGGTACTCAAGCGAGTGTTAATTGTTTACAGCAAAAGTGAGGTTAACGAAGACATAATACGAATGAGTGTTGTCAAAGATCTACTACTCGGTTTATAAAGGAGTTTAAAAGAGCATGGTTACTTATTTATTTAATAGGTTTCAACTCAGCAATGTTCGATGAGCTATTGAAGAAAAGAAACGCTTATCTAAAGGTGTTTCGTAGTTTGTGGTGAGTTCGTGTTCGCAATATCTGATGATGAACCATAGCCAAGAAGTACCATCCAGATCTAACAAGAACCAGATTATCATATTCCTTACCACATGAATGATATGTGGAACAGTAATTTGATATTTTCACAGGACTGAATTGGCTGACTGAATTGTTGCTGGTTTCGGAGATTCAGAAATTCATTTGCAAATATAAATAATTTTGCAGGTATTAATGCATTCCGCATATGAGAAACGCTCGAGAGAGAGAGGTTATCTCAATCCAACTGACTGAGATCACTGAAATATCCATTTTGAGCTAGAGCCTGGGGAATTCATTTTTTTCTTCGCCCAGATATCACTTATCGGTATCCGCCAGGTATGTGAACAGAACTTTGATAAAAATGATGAAACGAATATTTCGCGCAGATGCATCGCTCACTTCGAAGTTTCTTAAATAAAAGTTTCCAGATTTACTTCTAATTTACGACTGCATGATGTAATTTTGTTAAATAAAATTGATTGTAACCATAGTAAAAGTTAAAATTATAGAAATTTGTAGAAAATTGTTGGAAAAATTGGATTATATGCTCAAAAATAAACCATTTGATAAAGATGCGTGAAACGAATTATGCAGTGTAATTAGAATATTTTTGTTTTTTTCTAAAACATTTAATACGATTTTCAGGATTTGGAAATTGTCGTGAAAAATCTATGGAAAAAATCAAACTGATATCGCAAACGGAGGAATAACTTCAAATTTATTACGAAGAAATGTTAAAACATATGACACAAAGTCGTTTTCGCCTTGGCTATCCCGGAGCTGCAGCTTCTGTTGACTGAAGTATTATGCAATTTCATCGTAAACTTTATTTAATAATTTTGCTAGTTAAAAGTCTCGCTGAGAAAATTTTTGGTTATATTAGTAGTCTCAAACTGTGAGGGAATATCAATTCAATTTAGAATATAGAGGATCTTTGGAGGATCTTTAAAAATTATGACGGAATTTGAATAGGAATCTAACAGGAATAGGGGGTGGGAGTGCAGGAGGAAAAAGATGAAATTTTAGAAAAATTGTGATTGCGATTTCCTACTATGCCAACGGCATTTTTCTTTAAGAGAGATTAGAGGAGTATTTAAGGAGTATAGTATGAATGAAGAGATTGTTACGATGCGGCGCCCTGATTGCGCAAATTATATTTTACTATTAAGTATTGAGGGACCATAGCAAAATTTGGTAAAATTTGAAGCGCGAAAAGATGAAGTGATTTGTTGTTTCATATAAGGTTAATAGTTTCCTGTTATCGAGCACAGCTTTTATTAAAAGTAAAATGATATTGTGGTACCTGCTTAGAAGAAGAGAGACAATATAGAATTCGTCGTTCACGAGTTATTTTATGAAGTTTTAGAAAGTTTTTAGAGGGTTAACGAAAAGAGAAAATAGTGAAGCATATAAATAACTGGGTATTTAAAGGTATTCATTAAGGTTAAAGAAGTTTGAAAGAGGAGTAAGAGGAGTGATGGAGTACTTTTAAAGCATAACGAAATGCAATGGATTTTCAGTTACTTACAATGAAAACCAGGATTTTACTCTTTGTGCAACTCATAGAAAAGAACGGTTTTAGAGGAGATGTTTTTGAGAGGAAGGATGCGTAAAGGAGTTGAAGAGATAGATAAAATGATTTAAGGTGATTGTAAGCTTTTTGGATGCAAATTAGTATTTCTTTATATTTTTTTAACTCGATTTTAATTTATTTGGCTTTCATTTCCTGTATTTCAGGATTTTATGATGCATAGAATAGAATATTAGAGAAAAAAATATTTAAGAACACAATCGAGACAATGAACCGGAAGCCAGAAAACTCTTCCAAAACATCGTTTCACTAAACTAAATTAATTATGGTAAACAAATGGTAGTCAAAAAACAAAAATCGATGAAGAAAAGAGTCATGTTGCAAATGACGAAGAATCACGAAAGAACCACTGAAAACCGTACAAATTCGATTTCTTCCAGCGTAGATCCAGCTCAGTTTCAGCTATTAAACAAAATACATCTCTGATTTATCTTGTAATTCCAGTAATTCCTAAGCATTGCTCGTTCCATCATTATGCCATTCAGAAATCGTAATTCTTACAAATGTGGCAATTTGAAATTTGAAAGTGAAAATAAATGCAACAAATTTTGAAAGATCGGCATGGGCGATTAATCTTTCTATGCTTTAAGAGAAAATTGTAGCATTAATGAGCAAGAAAAAGACCAAACAAAAAGAAAAAAAATTTCTAAAAATTTGCCAGAAGATCAGGTGAAAATTAAGCGAACGCAAAAAATGTCCGCAGCTTTCGACAAAAGTTTAAATCATTTCTTTCACAGGAAATATATGCTTAGTCCAAGTATTTCTGCAAAATTCGAAAGTTCCAATGATCCAATATTTATTATGACTCAATTTGAAAGGAGAAATCTACGGAGAACCGTTCAACATTAAACCATCCTATTCTTAAACGATGAAATAATTGTTGCCAGTATGTGCATTGAAGAATAAGAAAACTGATGAGACAACGGAATCGGCAATGGACTGAAACCATCCGTCAAATTTTCATCGGACACACAACGCTCCTTTATAAAAGAATCGAAAAACAATTCTGTCTTTGCTGAATTAAAATTGTTTAAAACATTTTATTGTAATAAAATATATATATTATATTTGAGTTTAAAGAGGTATTTGGATTTTTATGCGCAGAATGTTAGATACAATAATGGTTATTTACTAAATCTTTCGAATTTTTTTCCCTGGAAAAGGCTGAATGAATTCAAAATTCTGCTGCATTTTTTCTTTTTTTTCTCAGGAATTTATTAAAAATATTTAAATCCATAGTTACATTCATAAGAATTTACAATTTAAATAAGTTAAGAATTTACAATTTAAATAAATAATTCATAAGTAATTTGCAATTAATTTCTGCGATAAACTGAAGTTTGCCTCAGGGTTTTACGGGAAGGAAGCGATATGAATTGAATAAATTGATAGGGGAAGCAATCTATTTGTTCAGTTGATGACCAATGATGACCATGCGTTGGATTATAGACTTGAAAAATAAATTATCTAGAAAACTGCACCATAAATATGAAAAACGAGTAGAAGAGCGAAGAATGAAAATTCTCAAAAAATTGCGATGCTGGATTTTGTAGTTTCGCTAAATCACTTTTCCCCAAAAAACTGACTGGCTTTGCTATTATGTGAGGTAATATGCGCGTGGTGAGTATCTGACCTAGGCAGACGCGCTCAAAAATAGAATTGCAGTTCCAATATTTTCCACTCTCACTGATTATTTCGCAGCAATAAAGAATTATATATAATTATACAGTATCCACACATATGCGAGGCGTTTTCATTGCGACTCCATGGAGGTTCAGCCAGATCGAGACATTCACATTCCGCAGCAATCCATCCTTCGCCTGGTCGGGACCTCATCTTTCAAATGATCACTGGATCTAAGAATCACAATACGTATATAAGATATAAAAAGTTTTTGCGTTTTGATATCCAGACCTATTAGCATCGTATTTAAGGTCTGTGGTGTCATGATCTGTCTGATCTGCACCAGACCTCCTTAGTGCTCCCAAGCTATATTCACAACCGATTCTAAGTTTATCGCATAGTCCAAAAATATAGTGGAGAAAACAGAATAGAAGAGCGAAGAATGAAAATTCTCAAAAAATTGCGATGCTGGATTTTGTAGTCTTTTTTCGCTGAATCACTTTTCCCCAAAAAACTGACTGGCTTTGCTATTAAAACAGCGGCAGAACGAAATATAGTGGACAATCTTGAAGCATTATTGCATCAGTTCGTCACAGGCACTTGCGCTATCGTTCTCAGATAAAGTACTTTAATAAGTTTGATGGTCTTTTCTGGAACACCAGAGGAGTGCTATACCGATAGGGTCGAAAACAGCGGCAGAACTTCGATAGAATTCATGGTGGTAGGCTGCTGAAATTTGACCTGCCAATACCCTTAACAGTGCGATGATTGTGATTATTTTTGAAATATAACATTTCTCAAACCCGTGGTAAATTTAGCGTGACGTACACAATGGCTCAGTGGGTTATTGCTCAATACAAAGCGCTGATGCTGAGGTCCTACTCCTCGCAAAAGTAGCTTGTAATATTTGCATAATTATTTGACGCAGCGAATAAATTTATGTAAATTTTGAAATTTGAAATTTTTTTGCGCGATTATTTTTGTTTCATGAATTCTGTCGAACGGTTGTATGGTTCTTCATCATTCTAAAAAGTTCGAACAATTTAATTTGCTTATGGTTATAATTAGTTTAAGATTTCTTTTTTTTATTTCGCCAAAATAAAGGCAGTAAAGTCAAAGCAGTTTAGCGTTTAATCCAAGCCTTTTTTTGCGAGCTTGTCCAGCGCTCATTCACTTTCACTTTCACCAATTTGTTAATGGTTCAAAAATTTCGGAATAGATTTATACCTTGCAGTGCAGTGGAAGAATGGTGATATATAAGTTATATTCACTGAACTGGTAAATTAACAGAATTAAAAACGATAAGCAAAATATAATTGCTATAGATGTGGGTGGAAAATGTGGTGCGGAAATTAAATGGAGTAAGATAACATAAGAAAAGATAAAATTTGAGAAGGCGACATTTAAGCAATATTTGCAAATTTATACGAATCATAAAGCATAAATAATCTTATGAGCTGTCAGCTGTTGGAGAGTATTTGGATAATCAAAAGGAATCTTTTAAAATTTATTTTATTTTAAGCGATGTCGGATATTCAAACAAAAAGGTCTGATCTTCAACAACACTTCAAGCGAAACTTAGTACAAAGTTTGGTAAAAAGATCGCAAATATTAGAAAAGATATCGAGATCTGACGATGAAATAAATCAACACAAAGCAACAGATTGTCAAGAAAATTCTGTGCCATCTGATTCGACCGAAAACAATTCAATGACGAGTGATAACCACACAAGATCACTATTCTCCAACGAAGAACAGAGCTTTCTGGTTAGTACCAGCACTTAGTTAGCAATTTTTTTAAATTTTTTTAAGATGCTTCGAAATATGAAATATATCTAACCTCTTCGCCATTAGTGGCTCTTAGGCTGGCTCTACTGGCTACAAAGTCTCCAAGCTGTTCGGTGACGCCATCGCTAGTAGTAACAAAAGTCATTTCTTTTTCCATCGTCTAAGTCCATATATCGCTGGTCTCAAGAGCATCACTGCAATCGGGAATTTAATAAAGATTTGTCAAAAATCAAGTCTTGAGTAAGCTTGCGCTTTTGATCCTTTGCACTTAGTTTCATGTTTTTCTGCATCTAAAAATTTTATCGCTATCTAGTTTCAGGCAAATTCATTTTTCAGGACAACAAAAAAACAACCAAACTATTTAAAAGTAAAAGATCTAAAAACATTTCTGACTATCCATCTTTATTACAGAATTCGAAAATTATAGCCGAAGATGGTTTTCAACTGTTTTTAGTTATTTTTACCACTAATTTTTTAATTTTCAAATTATCGAAGCAAATAATTTGCATTTACAGTGAATGGGACAGAGAGATTTCAGACTGCCAAAACTTCACAAAACTGAAAATACAAAAAATGTCCCAAAAAACAGAAGAGCATTAGGTTTCGCAAAAAATTCGTAAAAGTGACATATTCTAACAGAAATTGCACTACAGATCTGCGTTAAAATTTTCGAATTACGAGAATTGTTTGGATTTTATGTAAATCCTTTCGTTGAAGTTGCAATAGGTGAAGAAGTACTGGAACTACCTCCGCAAGGGACAAGTACGCCAAAATGGAATGAATTTCACTGTTTTTCAATTAAGAAGAGTCCGCATGAACTGATGCAAACAATCATCGAGTTTTCAGTTCGTCTTCGTTTTTAAAATTTGAAGTGATTTTTCAAATTATGTTTAATTCTGGTTCAGGTGATGAATTCAAATGTGAATAATTTGCTAATTGGAAGTTTCCGATGCGAATTAGGCTACATATATAACTGTAAAAACCATATGGTTCATGAAAAATGGCTTCCTTTGCAGAATGGAACTTCAGCAACAGATTTTGTTGATGGAGATGGGAAATTTACCGATATTCGAGGATATCTTAAGGTTAAAGTATCTTAAGGTTTTTGTAATTTCTAAAGCGACGTTCGCAGATTATTTTTAAACGAGGCTATGAACTTAAAAAATAAAAATCTTAGGTTCATACTTACTTACTTACCTCAGACGCTCAAAATTTTCTTTTCAAATCTGCATACTTATTTAGATGAGCATGATTTTATATATATATATATATATATATATGTATAAATTGCTGAGGGTAGAGCTGCAGAGTGGGTTGTTGCTCAGTTTGGAGCGCCGGTGCTGAGGTTCGATTCCTCGCAGGAATAAACCTGTCCAAAAATCCGGGTGATGCTGGCGACTCACTTATATTTCTATCGTCAAGGGATACTCCCTGGAATATTGCTCAATGTGATAAGCCATGCGAGTTTAACCAATAATGGTGAGGATTCTTTAAAAAATATATATATATATATGAATTTCTGTGCAGGTATCAATAAGCGTGCAGAGAGCTCATGGTCCGCCGCGGCCTTTAGAACATTTTGTTCCGAATGCAGGAAACGATGACGATAATGCCGATATTCTCTTTGCTGAATCGCTTCCGACCTTCACTTTACGAGTATGCACATAGCAAAAATTATAATCATTTTTTTTCGAAAAATAATGTGGTCATACTTTCAGGTAAGAATTCTCGAAATTTCTGAATTGGCAGACCAACTTCGCAACATTCAAAAAAATTCATTGATGTTAGAAGTTGAAGTAAGCTTGATGCTTTTTCCAATTTATATTTTTCAGTGGCGCAAGCTAAATTGTGTTTTCGCGTGTTTATTTAATCTTATCTTAATTCCCTGTCTTTTTAACATTTTCATAATAGTTCAATCGGCGAAAAGTGATAGCGGGTGCCTTCGATGCGAATAAAGGAGCGTTCAATTTCAATGTGCAAATAAAATTTCCATTGCTATGGCCAAGTATTTCAAAAAATGTATGATTTATCCCATTCCCGGTTTATGTAAAAACGTTGAAAACGTTAATGTACTGCTGGTTCGACTAAAGCGTAATATTATTCGACTAAACGTTGGTCAAATGCTTTAAAATTTTCCATTTTGGAGCCTCAAAATTTTATTGCCTTTAATAAATGCTTAATAAACTTATTTTTTATAACTCCTTTAAACTCAATCAAATTTCTCGAACAGATCAAATCATTGACCAATGAGAGATAAATTTTTCAGATAGTGTTTCGAATTATTTCGGTACATCGTTCAAAAACAGGCAAAAAAAAAACAATACTTGCAGTTGCTAAACTAAATTTGTCGAAAATCTATCAGTGGCGTAGCAGCGAAATAGTTACAACAGTGCATAATAATAAGTAAGATGGAAAGGACAAAATGTTTTCAGGAAAAAATGTACCAATTTATGATCTTTTTTTCACTTTATTTAGGTTCTTACCTTTGTTTGGACCATCTTTTATCAACTTTTACTCCATTTTGAAAGATTTAAATAGTACGCTGAGCACCGCTACATGTGGTAACTGTGGTAACTGCAGGATCGAAGAACATTGGTTGAATATTTTCGATTTTTTTCTATATTTCTCATTTATCTATACCATTGCTTTTTAAGCCCTTAGCATATAGAAATTAAATTAGAAAACAAAGATTGCTTGTATTCGCTGGAATCTTTAAAAAATTAATTTCTACCGCAGGCTTACGAATGCCATATGAACATACGCAATAAGTACCATTTAAGATAATGTTAGGAACGGACTTAGGAACGAGTGACTTACGATTGCCCTTCCCTATATGAGATTTAGCACTTGAGAGCCAACGGCCCATCAAAATAAATAAAATTAGTGTCAAATAAAAATAAAAACAGATAATGCCAAAGCAGCCAAAGAATACGTGAACTTATTAATGAGGGAGACAATGTAGAAAAAAATAGGTTCGTTGGTCGGCTTTTGCTTACAATTCGATGCACAGATGATTTATGCCGTAAAACTTCGAAAAAATTTATTCATTCGAGAGATTTACGGTTGGCCGAAAGTCGACTGCCACGACTATTTTGCCAATATGTTTTATGTTCGACTTTCTTCGACGCCAACTTTATTCATCCATCACTAAGGTGATTTTTTAACATTAGAAAAGAGAACACGACCTGCAATATCATTAAAAACTTTTTTGCCAACTCTAGAGGAAAAAATATTTGCTTCGTGGCGAGTATCGGTCATTACGGCAATGATTTACACACAGGCGTAACAAATTTCGCAAACCGTACGCTGGCGGTACTTTACTTTTCTCTCTTTTCCTGTCTATAAGATTTATATTTTTAAATAATGATAAAACAAACAAATAAAACAAAATCTGGTATAGCGGAGAGGGAACTATTTTCATTCGATTAGAAATGAAAGAGCAATGAAAGAGGAGACAGGGCAGTCGATAAGCTGCTTCAGCTAAAACTCCTATCTTTAAAGGAGCCTAAAATGCAAGTAAATTAGCTATTAAAAACAAGGATGTTGAGATTAAATTCCAACCGTTTTCGTTGTTTTCATTGTATTTTTTATTTAATTCCCTTTTTTAAACATTTAATTGTTTTATCCGTTTCAATTAACACCAGTGAATTTGTGCCATTAATACTCTCTTATAAGATGAAAATATTTCCGGTATTACCGATGTACACGGGTGAGAAATATTACGCAATGCCGTGGGGAAATTATAAACCCGTTTGCGAAATTCCCTGCGATTGGGAAGATATTAGCTTTGCTATAAAATATTGCAATATTTTACAAAAAGTTTGATAAAATTTGTTGCTCTTTGTTTATAATTTTAAGTTTTTATTTTTGAATTCCAGATGACACGAACGAAAATTTTCTTTTTCCAAAATATTTTTGGTTTATTTATCACATAAATAAAATTATTTAATAAATGGTAGTCGATTTTTTCAAAACTTTGAACTTTAGATGATAAAAATGCTTAGTGAATGTGCGGAAACAATTGAGGGTGAATCCTGCAGTGCACTGGAAGCTTCATCAAATGTCGTCGAAACTATGGAAGATTTATGCCTTATTTTACATTTGCTCACAGAGAGGTATAGTGCTATATAAAATTCTCAGAAAAGTATTTGCTTTCTCAGTGTGCGTATACAATTACAAGATGTTTTTAAATAAAAAAACAACGTAAACAATAAAACAATGAAAATTTTCCTGAAATACTCAGAAATAGATATAATAATCATATGCAAAAATTTTAGCAGATATTTACCTAGCAATGACTGATGTGTGACTGCTAAGGTACAAATGTAAAATAGCTTTTCTAAGCCATGAAGATAAAAGGGTGATTTATAAGACAAAAGAAAACAAGGAGTTAGATTTTTTAATGCTCAAAGAATTAAACTCATTGCATCCGTTTGCGATGCCATACTTAAACTATCATCACTGTGCGTTTTTTTGTGAAATTTTTTTTTGTAAGCTCTTTTCATAAGAGCTTTTCATAAGAGAGAGGATTTTTCATTATTCCATTATCTTTGCAGGAATTTTATAACTTAAATTTTATTCTTTTATTGAAAAAATCTTTTTTCAGCGAAATATGGGAAGAATCGCATTTAATGAACATTGATTGCTTTCATCTCGATCTTATTAAAACACTTCTTTCTATGGTAGCAGAAAACTTTTGGAATGTCAAGTTTAATAAGATTGATTATAAGCATCTGAAGCAGGTACCACAGTGCTAACTGGTTATTGCCCGATTAATAAGAATTTAATGATTGCTGCGATAGGATTTTTTATATTCAGTCCATTTTCACTGCCTAGATGGTTGGAGGAACTTGAATAAATACACTCAAACTTTGGGTTTTGTCAACAATTTTTTTCTAATTCCATTCTAAAATAGATTGGACTACAGTGTATTGTTGGAACTTTGAAATATATTCAAAGCATCTTCTTCAAAGATGAAATATCTATACCGAATTTAGTGATCACAGTGAGGGATGGTTTGAAAATAATAGGATATGCTAAGATTCCAATTTATGAGGCAAGTTTTTCGATTCTTTTTGATCAATTATCTAGAAATATTTACATTATTATCTTAATTCATCCACCTAAAAAATAGTAAGAGGGGAGTATTGAGCCTTGATTATTTCATTATCTCAAAAATCCGCAGTTCCCTTCTACCATGAAGTAACAAAAGCAAAAGCGTCGCATCCTAATGACCAGCGGAATCAACCTAATAGGGAATAGTAAATATTCGCCAATTCCTAATAATCATAACATAAAAATGATGAATATCTTTTAAATAGGAAATTTATAAATTAGATTGCTTATGATTGCAAAGAATATTATTGCGGAATCTACTGTGGTCAGCAACGATTGATTTCACTCAAATGGTTGGAAAACGATAGATTAGAAGATAAAAATAGTATTGCTGGTTGCGTGAATTTACGTGCTTGGTTTGGTAAAAATGAAAATCGAATGATATGGGAGAAGACAACTAAGCCAGGCCGAATATGGTATTGTGCTGAGATATTTGAAAATCAGTATCTTCTGTCAAAGGATAATTGGAGAGAGGCGACAGGCAGCAAGTATCTTTTTTATAAATAATGGTAGTTGGTGGAACTGTTCCTTTTGCTTTTCTTCCTGAAATAGATTTATGAGCTAACTGGAAATCATTTTCGGTATTTTTTATTTTCAATTTCTTTCAATTCAACAAAAAAAAAAAACGATATTAAGCGGTGAACCATTCCCTCAATCCGATGAATCAGGATTCGTAGCCATTGCAAAAAATATATGCCTTCCACCAGGCTGGTCATATGGGGTAACATTTTAAGTTTAAATGAAATTTTTTTCATCCTTTCCATTTTCTAATTGATTGTATGCTTTTCTTTCTCAAAGTTCTCAGAATTGTTATATTTACAGAAATAATAAAGAAATCTTCAATAAATAAATAAATTTGTGCTTTTATGTTATGCTTTTATCAAGCATAACTTTTTCGAAAATCGAAAAAATTATGCGACTGAATAATTGAAGGGTCCATGGAAACTCTTATTTTGTCATGATATGTGGGTAGGCCCAGATGCAGGTCGTTTGAAATACGAGGAAGAATTTTATGAGATGGAGAAAAAAGTGGACAATCGATGGATAACAACAGAATACATAAATGCATATGGCGAAGTGGTCCACAATGTTTTTGATCAAGTGACCCCGAGAGGTGTGCAAATTTATTCATTTTTGATCCATTTTTTATTTTCATCCATTCTTAATTATTTGGCTATGAATTTTGTCACCAATCATATATACATGGTAATAAGCGCATAATAGCTTTGAAACCTAGTTGCTATTTATTCGTAAAGCACCTTGTCCAGTCGAGCCAGCTATTTAGATGCCTTTAGTAAAAGCTTCATTTTTTCAGTATCAAATGAGAATATTTATCAAAATCATGTGCTCAATCCCAAGTTGACAGTAATCAACTTTTTCATTAAAAGCGTAATTCAGCTGTGGATAGGAACCTATTTTTGTTTCTATCTTTTTTTTATCACTACTAGTAGGACTCGTTCCACTGGCTTATCACTGGGAATAAACAAATATGCCAGGGGGTCCCTTGGCGATTGAAGTACAGGTGAATGGCCAGCATCTCTCGGATTTTTGGAGAGCTTTTCTCCTGCGGGAAATATTAATACTCATTAAAGATAACTAGAAATGGTGATAATCATTTAAGAGAGCATTCTTTCGAATTCTTCTTCTTCTAACAGCTCTTACCATTACTGGTTAGGCTGGCTGCAACAGCTATTAGAGTAAAACGCTTCCAAACGGCTCGGTTTGATGCTATCGTCGAAAGTAATAGAAGCCATTCCCTTTTCCATTGTCTAAGTCCGTTTATTGCTGGTCCACCTGTACATTCAAAATCTTTTTTGACGGTATCGGTCCAGGTCTTGATTGGCTCACCTCGCTTTTGACGCCATCCATCACACGGTTTAACAAATAACGAAATATGCGCCAACTCCTCTGTTGGACGACGGAGAACGTACCCTAACCAACCAGTAATGGTGATAACATTATTAATGCAAGTGGTATATGAACGATGGATGCGATCATGTGATATTTCATCCGCTTCGACGGACCCATAAAATGTACCTTAGGCAAAATTGTCAAAGTCAAACAACTAACTCCACTCTCATTGGCCATATCTCACAGCTATATAGCAAGATCGAACGAATCACGGCTACATAGATGCAGACTTTCGTTTTTATGGTCGGCGACTCCATAAAAGTTTCGTCAACCGGAAAAACGCATTTCTAGCCGCCGTGATCCGAGTTATAATATCATCTTTTGCCTGTCCATTTGGTATTAGAGTGGACCCAAGGTATTTGAAATCGGGCACTTCCTCAACCGGCAATGAATTTACAAAAAGAGGCATTTTATCAGCTTCTTGCACATAAGACGAAAAGACTTTCGTTTTATTTACATTGATCCTGAATTATTTACATTGATCCCGATTCTCGCTGCAGTTGTTGACACGTTATTTAGCATTATTTGCATTTCATCATAACTGTCAGCAAAAGATATATCATCAACGTATTCAAGATCCGTGATACGATGCTCTGGACTGATGTGGACACCTCTTGAGTGCCGACAAGCGGTGTCCATTACCCAGTCTATCGCATAGTTGAATATTGTAGGATAAAGGATGCAGCCTTGACGGACACCAGTTTTTATATGGAAGGAATCCGTCAGTTTCCCATATACACAGATCTGCGCCAATGTAAGTTCATTAAATACCTTTATGAGTCGAATGATCTTCCCTAGAACACCGTCGCATTCCATTGTTCTTCAAAGCGCTGCTCTATCAATTCAATCCAATCAAAGGAAGCTGCAAAGTCGATGAAATACGTGCCAGGGAGTTGCAAATATCTAAAGCGATGTTCCAACATCACTTCTTAACATGAATATCTGGTCAGCACAACCGCGCCCTGGTCTGAAACCAGCTTGACTAGAGTGCATTATGCTGTCCCGTACTTCAATAAATCTGTTGAGTAAAAGGGAAGCAAAAATTTTCGCTAAGGCATCTAATAGGCTGATTCCTCGATAATTGTCTAAATTTTTAAATTTAAAAAACAAAAAAATTTGAGATAATTATATATATATAAAATTTAAAATAATATAAAGTTATTATAATAATTGTCTGTCTTTAACAGGAATAAACCTGTCATGTCAAAAATTCGGATGGTTGCTGGGGAGCCATCTGTAACTCTATCTCCAAGTGACTCTTATGGTGAAAGAGTCAGATATTCTATTCTTGAGTATCAAATAACCAAAGAATATTTCAAAATAAAGCTGCATAATCTGATAGAGTCTAAATAAATATTTTTTTGGGCACACTTTTTGAAAAACAAATCCATTTATCAATTATTTCAACTGTCGTACCGTTTATGTTCATTTCACCATTCAGGATGGAAGTGGTCGGGACTATGGGCGATTGATTTGTTTTGCGCTGGTGATGTTCATGGTTGGACTTATTCGATTGATAAAAATTTTATGGGGCATAAAAGTCTGATGGATTATACTGAGCGGTCACTTTTTAAATCTTTCTATGTATTTTTTTTAAAATTATAAATTAATGAGTTTGATAGAATTCGAAATCGAGTTGTGCGCGAACTGCTGCTCATTATGTGTTAAATAATGAAATTTTAGTGAAGAGCACAACTACCGAAGACGCCGTTGGAGGCGCATTCGAATTCGCGATGACGATAGTGTATTTGAAAATTTAGCCGCTTTTAAGTGCACTATCGATCCAGATTCCTGGGAGGTGTGTTTGATTTGCGAAATAATCCTAAAATTCATCAGTACGAGTTTTAAATTCATACGTGAAAAAACTTTAGTATGCGAGAGTTTTTGGAGAACCTGTGCATATGCAAAAAATGTCAAATGATCGTTTCCGTAGGCGAAGATATGTGCGTGAAATTGTTCCACCGAAAGACATTCATTTAAGGCAAGTGAAAAAAAATAAATGAAAAAAAATAGATTTTGAAAATTTAGTTAAATGCTAATTTTGCTCCGTTTATGAACATTCATGTTTTTTCTTAGAAATTCTAAAATTCTCTTCCTTCATGAATTAGAGATTTCATTTGGAATAAAAAATAAATAATTATTTTATTTGGAAAATAAAATAAATAAATAAAAAATAATTTCTCCAAACCTGATTGATTTGGATGACTTCACTTTTTAGGAAGGTATTAGCTTTGCATGTTTCAAATAAAGTTGTTTCCCCGCGTATTTACGAGGTGAGTAAATTTTTTCGGCATAAATGCCAGAATTCCAGCACTAATAGTACGATTGAAATTTACCAGAATTTGATAATCAAAATTATCTGCACCCATTTCAGGAGTACAGTTGCGCAACAAAGTGGCAAATGCATGCTACGCTAATCTGGTCCAAAAATCTAAAAGAATCGGCACCAGGGATCTTAAAAACATTTGTACGAATCGCTTTTACAAATTGTTGTCAGAGGACAAGTACCGTTGAGGAATCTAATAATCCGATATGGGATGAAACTTTAATCTTTGACAAGGTTATTTGTTGTTAGGTTGTTTCAGATTGTTTCATGTTGCAATAACCATCTTTTGCAAAATTGAGATTTCATCGAGTATCATCCATTCTATCTTATTTCAGGTGATACTATGCGGAAGTAGCTTATTGCAAAACCCTCCTCGAATAATCGTGGAAATCTGCTCAGAACATTTTGATGGGAGTGAAAAATTGATTGGTTATTTTGTAACAGTTCCCCACGTTTCTTATTCGTCAATGAGTCGCGCTAAACCAAGTTGGCATTCATTCAGACTAGGAAATATAAAAATAGGGTTAGTTTGCTTTTGTTAAATTCGTTAGCTGTTTAAATTAGTAAAGTAGAACTCGGGGAAAATTTTTTGTAACCGGTGACTAATCAAAATTTAGTTTTAAATTCATAATTCATCAATAGAAATGATTTCAGTTAAAGTGATTTCAGTAGGTTGGCAAGCAATAAAATGAGCGAAATTAGAAAAATTTGAAGCTATAAAATTAATCTCGATTTGATTATGTCCAGAATTACTAGGTTTTTCGACAACCAACGCATTCTTTTCGTAGAGATCCATTTAAGGACGAGAGTATAGGATTTTTAGTACCAACTGTGCTTCCTTTTTGATGACAATTCTGTTACTGTAAACAAGCAGAAATCAAATTCTTTCAAGAAATATACTATTAACCTATTCATTGAGTCTGAATAAATGTTATAAGATCCATTGAGAAAATAGATTTGTTATCTTGAATAGATTTATTATGAGTGTTTCATTTCTTTTTCAGTGATTGCTTCGTTGAACTTCATTGCGAAAATCATAAGGATGATATTAATTATATAATTGGGAAATATGCATTTTAGATTTACTGTTAATTTTTTCAAATTCCAATGAAAAATTTCCAGGACTGCTTTACTCGCCTCTTTCGAATTGTTTCCGTACGAACTTGGTTCAATATTTTCTCGTATGGCAAAACTTAAACCAAATAGTATAAGATATTTAGCTTCATCTGCGATAAGCCCGAGGCTCAAGAAATATCATGTTTTTTTTTTCTGTTTGGGCCTTCGTAACATCAAACATCGAGTTCGATTTTGACTTGCCATATTCAAACAAATTTGAAGGTGTAACCTATGGTTTCATGAATAATAAAAATAACTTTAGTGGTTCGCTGGAAATTTCTTTGTGGAATTAAGAGTCGGTGATCGCTCAATAAGAAGTGATGCTATTGAGAATCCAGAGAAAAATCCGAATTTTTCTCGCAATTTACTTGTCCTTACTGATGTCTTATTGCCAGAAAACTTGAAATATGCACCTCCATTGAACATTATTCTCTATGAAACTTATTCTTTTGGTCGGCAACTTGAGATAGGAAGATCAATTATTATGGATTACCAATGTATATGCACAAATTATTTTCTCAAGGTATTAATAGCCTAATATTTATGTATGGTAGTAACCTATGATATTAATAATTTTAATATCTGAATGTGATGTGAAATTTTATACTTCACCTCATCCATTAAATTGGGTGCTGAGAAAATTTTGAAATCCTCAGGCGAGAAAGTCGATATCTATTCTTAGTTAAACGATAAAATTCTTTCCGACTTTTAATCTCTTAATTTTACCATAATCTGAATGAGCAACGATCGTCAGCTCGCAGGGCCAATTATCGAAGCTTGTCCAACTTTTAAATTGTTCATTACCAATATTAATAAAGAGGAAAACATTAATGGAGGTGCAGAATATTATTTTTAAAAATTTTTGGGCACAAGAAACATTTTGGTTGAAAATCCTATTGTTTTATCTTCCAATCCTTCATTTCAACTCTCTAGATCTTTAATTAAATTGCTCATATTTAAATTGAGAAATTTCCATATCTGTTAAATTTTATTTCTATCAATTTTATCAAACTCACTGATAAGTTTTTTCCGCAAAAATCGAAAGCTTATAATTGGAAAAAATTCAATGAAATGACGCAGGCTGAAGATATATTCGAAAAAAATTTCTCAGAAAATTTGACTGGTGACTATGAACTAATCGACTGGTGGAGCAAATATTATAGTTCAATTGGTGAATTAGCGAGAGCGCCAAATTTTCCTGCGTATGTTCTTTATGTATATTCTAGATTAATAAAATGGCTTCGCATTTTGAAGATTTCAAAATAGTCGATGTGTTTCGTCGAATATTATAAAGAAAAGGTAGAAGAATAAAAATATGGCAATGCTTTGCACACAGTGTCGCAATGAGCCAAGGTAGCAGCACTGCAGCTGCAGTTCCAAATGTGAAGTGCAAAACATGGTCATTGGAAAAAGCTTATTTTGCTGCTAATAAATAAAGTTTACGGAAATTGACTCCCTAGCATGAATAAATGATTTATATGAATAACAATTTTTTGCTTATGAATAAAATTCTAAGATACCTAGGATTTTTTTTGATTACATTATACGACGTGGAACGGATATTTTGGATTTATTTGGAAAGGACATCATAGAATAAAAATAAACAATGAAGATCTAAGGTGAATTCAAGTGATCCAAATTTAAGGTGAAAAAATACTGATGACATTTTAGATCAAATATAGGAACACTTAAAGTTTACGATTGCGCATTAGAAGAAGTCGATGAATTTCATGGCTTTCGAGATTTCGCTGATACATTTATTTTCCAAAAATCGCATGATGTTTTCCAAAAATTGGGTAAAAACCAGATTGAGTGTGGTGAACTCAAAGGAAAAGTATTTATTAAAGAAGAAGGTTCCGTGAAGAGAGGTTAGAAATATGATTTGAAAGAATAGAACTTTTGTCAGCGAATTTTTTGGTTTCTTTGTTTTCACATTCAGTTAGATTCCACATTCGTTTTCAGTGGTATTTATCGTGTTATGGCGACTTATGCGGTTGGTTTAAATTCAGTATGGTTTCAATTTAACTATCAACTTGTTTAGATATGCAACTAATCTGTAAAGAATTCACGAGTGTGACAAAATGTGTTGTACGCGTTTATATCATCCGAGCTTTTAACTTGGTTTTCCCTAAAAACGATGGAAGATACAATCCTTATATATCTATCAAGTATTGTTTACTTATTATTCAACTTATTACTTATTATTACTTATTATTACTTTAAAGTAGTATCATTTCCAAGTGAAATAATATGGAACAAATTCACATCTTTTGCAAGATTTAATGTTAATAATTTGTAATATAAAACATTAATATTTTAATATTAAATCTATTAGATGTGGTAAGAGAAAGAGACATATCGTAACAAAGAAGCGCAAATATGGATTTGGTGAAAACCCAATCTTCGGGCAAATGATTGAATTGGAGGCTAATTTACCTCTAGAAAAGGATTTAATCATTCGAGTGATGAATAGAAACCGTTTATTCACAGGTGATTATAAATGGCCCACACAAATTTACAAAAGTTCTATATTTAAATTTTGATACTGAAATGATAAGTTAATCAAATGTTTCCCTTGCAGTTAAGAGCCAATATAGCCAGCAATGATGAGAAAAAGAATTTGATCGTCACTATAGGAGAAATGGTTCATCCATTTTTTCTCATTTTTTTCTGATGTGAGGCCATTTTTTGTATAATCGTAGATGATGAAATTGGTCAAACTACAATTGACTTGGAAAATCGCCTTCTTACGTTGCATAGAGGAACGATAGGACTTCCGAAACAATATATTGCACGAGGTCCTCTCACTTGGAGAGATCAGCTTACTCCACTGAAACTGTTGAAGCAGTATATTATTTAATTGCTTTGGTGTTTTGGCCACTTCCAAAAACAGTGAATACACAAAGCCTGACGATAGTGCTTTGATCGAAATTCTTCTTATTCTTATTCTTTCTAAATTTTATTCTTCTTTTAATTCTTATTTTTTTGAAATTCTTATTCTTCTTTCACTAATTCTAAAAAGAAGTATAAAAAAGTGTATTTCTAGACAATGCATCAAAATGGGTTATCCTCCGCCTGAGATGGAAACGAAGGTTGATGACATTGGCCTTACTGTGGCTGGCATCACATTCTGGTGCAAAAACATCGAAAAAGCTTCATCCAATCTAGAACTAATGGGAAATGCACTTCAACGAGTGGCGTTATTTGTACTTAACCAGGTTACTGGTAGTGAATTTTTGAATTTTGTCTGAATTTTTCCCGTGGTACTGAAATCGAAATATTTTGATAATCTCAAATTTATCATCATTTATGACTAACTGTGAAATTATTTAATTATTATGGAATAGATATAATTCATGGAATGAAGAATATGATATAGACAATGGATAAAACTTTAATTTCAAAAATCTGAAAACCGACATTGGTCTGCAGATACCATTTATACTTCATTATATTTATACTCTTTTCTAAAATGGATGTATGATTTAGATGGGATTAGTACCAGAACATGTGGAAACCAGACCACTTCATTCTGGCAATAATAAAGTAAATAATAAAGTGGAATATGGAAAACTGCAACTTTTTGTCGATATTATGCCGATAATCTTAGGCCCAATTCCACCTCCGCTAGATATTTCGCCTCGCTTACCCAAAAAATATGAGTTGAGAGTGGTCGTTTGGAATGTACGAAATGTAGTCTTGCGAAAAAGATTATTCGGACGGCCGGTTAGAATTTATTAATTATTTTCGGTTGACTTAATTTAATTTAAGTTCAAAAATGTGAAGTATGCAAAAGATCTTGGAAAGAATTTTGAATCACATCTATGATTGAGCGCGTTTTAAAATCTCGTTAAAACCATTTTTTAAAGAAATAAAATAGTTTCAAATTTTCTATGATCTTATGCAACTATGATGGAAAGACCCCTTTTAAAAATAAATGAAGATTAAAGGCGGCTGACTTATACGTGAAGTGTTTTCTTTATGGATCGACTAAACGTGAATGCACAGACATACATTATCGCAGTACAGATGGTTATGGGACGTTTAACTGGAGATTTATTTTGAAATTTGATTTCGATATTTGGGAACAGAAACTTATTCACTACAAAAAGAGACGCCTATTTGGGTTTGAATCCATGAAGATGTTTTTAAGCTCGAGAAAGTTGCAGGAATAACTATGATATAGTAGTAGTAATAGTATATCTGCAAAAATAGGATTTAATTGTATAGCTATGTTATATTATTATTTCCAGTATAACAACGAAGGTAATGATGGAACCCATATTGGTCGTAGAAATATGGGATAACAATAAATTTGAGAAGGATGATTATATCGGGCAACTAAAATTCAATTTACTTGCCTTCGATGGTTAGTCTCCCGGTGCCACTCACTCTTAAAGATATATGTATATATAGTAATTTAAAGCCCTTAATTTCCACATTTTTTACCGTTTTTGTGCATATTTATCCAAAAAAATTTTTTTTTTCATTTCATTTTCATGAAGAAAAATAACTTTTGCTTTCTTGCTTTTTGGAAGAGCTGTCGCTATTGCTGCTAAGGCTCATCGCTTATCGAGCAAGATAAGTTTTGGCAGGAAGTCACTTCACGATAGAAATGTTAGGTGGGTCACTAGGATCATTTTGAAGGAAAATGGTGGGAAAACAACAGTTTAACAGAAAATTTTCAGCAATCGCAAACACCAGTGTTTATTTTGTAAAAATATTATCTGAAAAGTGTTAGCTAGAAAAGTGATGAAAACTTTTAAAAATAAAATAATTCTTTTTTTAAAATTTTTTTAATTGATCTTTCTGAGCAATATCAATTTTAATCAATTTTAACATCAATTTTAAAAATCTTTTTTTGAATCAGAAGCACAAATGGAATCTGAAGAAATGCTAAATGTATATCCAGCCCAGGCCGGAAATCGTTGCATGCTGCTTAAAAAAATTTTATCGTGTTTATACCTGTCAGATTATACTACTAGAACGCTGCCTGATAGACGCTATGATAGAGTATTTGATATTCCTGTACTATTTCAATTGTTAGAATATATAAAACTTTTTTTAAGCTTCTTTTAAATATAAACTATCGTTTGTTAAGAGTTTTATCATTCTAACAGCTCGAACATTCACAGCTTGCTCCTTATACTAAACGAATTTCCAAGCTTCTAAAGTTAAGTTACGTCTTAAGTTACGTCTGAAAAAGATGCTTTCAGTTTGGCGAGATATTCTCTTAATGAATAATGAAAAATGTTTAAGACCTAACGAGCATTTGCTCTATGGTGATATCACGAATTTCTTATCATATCATAAAGCAATTTTAGTGGCAAATTTAGTACCCACCAGTAATGCTTTTGAAACAAGGGTTATCTTATAAAAAAATTGTCAAAGACTTTTCTAGTTGAAATTTCATTAAAATTTACTAATTTCTTCATATTTATGTCAGATTTACTTATCTGGCTCAGTTAAACAATTTTCACTATTCCAACAAAAAAGAACCCACGGATGGTGGCCGTGCATAAACAAGTCGATTGAGAAAATAGAAGTAAACTTTTATATCTGAATCTATAAAAAATATATATAAAATATCCATGTATAAAAATATTTTTTGAACTAATTCCAATAAAATTTTGCTTTATAAATACGTACTATTTAATGCTTATACGTGCATATATGCGTAATCTGCGTGATCTTTCTGAGAAATATTAGTACAATTTTTATTTCGACGTAAATGTTAGGGTGCTTCATTAAGAGTATACTTCATGGAAATGAAATAACTTACAAGTGACAAGCGCTGATGTTGAGGTTCGATTCCCTACAGGAGTAAACTTGTACAAAAATCCGGGTGATTTGGCAACCAGTAATAGTGGGAGCTCTAAAAAAATACATATTTTCTATTAGTTTCTATTTATATTAGTATTTCGTCCCATAAATAATGTTATTATGATCATTTGGTCTCTCATTTCACCAACTTAATTTCTCAGATAAATCGAACAGTACAAAAAGGGAAAGACGACGATCCCGAGCAAAGAATTCCATATGTTACAGGCCTTGTTGAACTGGAAATGGAGTTGCTGGTTGCTGAAGAAGCAAAGAAAGAACCAGTTGGAAAGAAACGCAATAAACCTAACCATGTAAGCACAAGCATGAAATAAATGGAATCAACGTTTAAATTTCATTAATTCGCATTATTTCAGTAGAAACGATTTTTATGACATAAACAAAACGACATCGTTATTTCTCTCTTGCGGTCTTCAGATTCTCTTATCTATTCATTTAACTCAGATTCTCTTATCTATTCATTTAACCATCAGTGGTTAATAAAATTGGTTATTAACGGTTTGCTGCTGAAATAAAATAAAACCACTGCATTCACCATTTCTGGTTTAGCTGATTCAATTGTACTAGTAATTGTACTAGTAGGGTGCTTCATTAAGAGTATCTAAATAGAAATGAAGATATACCAACATTATTGCATACTGACAATCACTGGTGATAAAAATTATATTAATAGCTTTATTGTAATAAAGAAAATATTATCTTCAGCAATTTATTTTTCAGTCACCTTTTTTGCCAGTTCCTGTTCGAAGACGATATGACGAATTTTGGCTTTCATCACGATTAGCAGAATTTTCAAGGATTTTTTGGCGAAAATATGGTCGAAGATGTGTTTGTAGAGTTTTGCTGGCACTATTTATATTCTTTTTTATTGTTACTTTCGTTTTTCATTTGCCACATATATTATTTAAAATATAGAAATATGCTCATCAACTATGGTTGTGTTAATCAATTCAACTTAACTTGTTTTAACTTATAAGTTTTCAATGTTATTCTTTTTCTTTCTTTAGTTGTTTTTGCACGACATAACAATGAGTCCGTTCAAAATTACTCGAGAAAATTGCAAATATTCTCATTATTCTCCAGTAAGGAAATCGAAATAAGTGCAGATATGTTTCATAATAAATAGTGTAACGATTGCTTAAAAGCCAAATACAAAATAAAGCACAAATGAACAATAGGAAATTCGCTTTTGGCCTATGTATATTTTCTGTTGTTCAAATTAATTTTATTTGAAATATCCAGCAAAATAAAACAGAAAAGACATGTACAAGACAATCTTATTTTATTCTAGATATTCCTAGATAAAATAGCTAATTTGGAAAGGTAAAATTGATTTCTCGTGGATTCCTCATTCATCATCTTTTTTATCTGAACTTTTAAGAAGAAATAATTACTAGTAAAAATGAATTTGAACGCGACAATTATTGTAGATCATTTTAGATAATTTTTGTTAATGCAAGTTCTGTTGAATTTTGCAACCGATTGCAGAACCTAATTTCATATCCAATTGTTATTACGAAATGTCCAGCGAAATATGATCCTTGAAAAAACCCAGGAGTTTTTGGAATATATCCAAATGCTAATGAATTTGATCATTTTCTATATTATGCAACAGATTGACCTATTCGTATATGCGTCAAAAGTGCAAATCTGCAACTTGCACGTCAGATAAAGTATTTAAGGAAAACTGTAACCAAATTAATGGTATTTTTTTAGTGTTACTGACCATTTCTAATTAGGCTTGCAGGTTTGTTCGACCATATGAATCTTGCTCAGGAAACATTTGGCGATAAAAAGACAGTCGTCAGCATCGACACATTCGTTTGACAAAACAATTCAATTGCCGCTATGGGTATCTATAAAAGTTTTTAGCAGTAAAGCGACAAATTGCTTAAGTGAGCCGAATATTAAGTTTATGAAATGTCTGGTGATAGCAATGCATGAAATGCAAGAAAAGATTGATGCATCTAATTCTATTTTATTGGATAATTTTGAATAAAACAACAATAATAGTGCTAGCAGGATTATTAACAGAATTTCATATATCGACTGCATCCTTATTTTAGCAAAAGCAAATAAATACAAACGAATCTGAGATATTCTTTAATGGAGTTCAATTTATATGCTTAGTATTATTTGTATGCTTAAAAAACTGAACTTTGCTACTTGGATAATTAAGCAATTTTCTTCGTTATTCGGCTCTCGAGTAATTAATCATTAAATCTGTCTTTTAGCAGAACTACTGACTAGCTGTGGCATTTCTCGGGTCGAATTGGTGTAGCATTCCTCATGCCTGAAAAAGATGACATAAATTAATATTAAGTACAAAGTATGGTGAAGATAACATTACTAAGTAAAACAAGAAAATAAAGATAAATCGCCACTTATCTCCCCAGGTCTGTGTATATGGGGAACTGATAAATTCCTTCGAAATAAGAACTGTCAGTGCTGCGTCCTTTTCCCACATTATGCGATAGACTGGATAATGGGCACTGCTTGTCGGCACTCAAGAGGTGTCCACATCAGTCCAGAGCATCCTATCACGGATCTTGAATACGTTGATGATATATCTTTTGTTGACAGTTATGATGAAATGCAAATAATGCTAAATAACATGTCAGCAACTGCAGCGAGAATCGGATTCAGGATCAATGTGAACAAAACGAAAGTCTTTTCGTCTTATGTGCAAGAAGCAGATAAAATACCTATTTTTATCAATTCATTGCCGGTTGAGGAAGTGCCTGATTTCAAATACCTTGGGTCCACTCTAATACCAAATGACCAGACAAAAGACGAGATTAAATTCGGATTACGGCAACTAGAAATGCGTTCTTCCGCTTGACGAAACTTTTATGGAGTCGTCGTGAAATCACCATAAAAACGAAAATCCACATATATATAGCCGTGATCCGTTCGATCTTGCTATATGGTTCTGAGACATGGCCAATGAGAGTGGAGGACATTAAGAAGCTATCTGCCTTTGGCCACTCTTATCTAAGGTAAATATTACGGATCCATCGAGCCGATAAGATATTACATGATGGCATCCACCTTCGTTCAAGTACCAACTGTATTAATATTATTATCACAGACTGTCGTCTTCGCTGGTTCGGGCATATTCTTTTTCGCCCACCGAGAAGTTAACATATATTTCATTGCTTGCTAAACCATATATTACCATACCAGAGTTCAGCCCGAAGACCATTTTCTCCCGAATCTTATTGGCCTTAAGCTTAAGGATAACAGATATTATTTGTTCTTTCTGTCGAGGTCTTGCAGTTGCAAGCATATGGTTCAGCGAACGCATCAGTTATATCAGGGGCAACAGATGATGCTTCATGGTTAAGTTTGGCTTCAAAGAATTCTTTTCATCTTATGAGGCGGTCCCTAATACTCTTGATCGGCACGCCATTGCTATCGCTTACCATTTCACTGATCTTTCGCCGATTCATAGTTGCTTTATGAAGAGAGCGGAATAGTTTCCTATTATTGCCTAATCAAACCACTGTCTCCATTTCTCAAGGTCATGTCACTCCAATAGTGATTTCTGTCCCGCCGTGCTGCTTTCGTTGCAAATCTTCGAAGCATCCGGTAATCAAGATCACCTGACGTTCGTGCTTTGGCAGCTTTTTCAGAAAGTTGAACAATTGCTTCCGATACCCAACTAACGCACTTCCTACTAGTATGACCTGGCGTAGAAGTGGCCGATTTTCGGATACATTCCTTTAGTTTGGACCAGTATTCATTTGCCGTTCCAGAAAAATCATTGATACTTGTATCATTGAGATGCTTCAATAATTCGGTTTGAAATGTGCTCAGTGTCCCCGAATTTTTTAGTTTGAGATAGTTCAAGGATATTGGAGGATGCTGGGAGTTGTCAATTTTATACGGATTTTGGCTCGAACCATAACATGGTTAGATCCATGAAGATTGCCCGTTTTAGCTCCGCGATAGGAACGACTATCTAATACGGAACTCTTCTAACGGCGACTGACTAAGATATAATCGATCTGGTTGAAGTGTTGGTTGTCCGGGAAGTTCCACTAGATGTTTTCTATGATACCGGAAGCAAGTATTAGTAACAAAAAGTTCATGTTCTTCGGCATAACGATTCCCCATGTTCCCCGTTGGCACGCCGGTCTCCGATGCCATATTTGCCAGTTGTTAAGGTCATCGCAGCTGCATTATGAGCATTCCAGTGTCTCCCGATTATAATCATGTCATGTTTCGGTAATGAATAAACGCTTTTTAAGCGTTTATAAGCTATTAAATAAATTTTTGGAATCTTCAGAGATTTTTTTTCCATAAAATCCTTCAATATCAGATGTTTTAGACATGAAGTCCGCGTCCTCCGATGCACATGATACTTCCAGTCCGATGGTACTCACGATAAGTATAAAATCTAGGCGTAAAACTACCCCAAGGCTGATTAATAAATTGTGCTCGTAAGCCAGGACAATTGCTCGAAATGTGCGACGAGATGGAATGTGCTCATGGACAAGCCAAGTGACCACTGTTCATACTCTTTCTAAATGTCATGTGGATGTGACTTGTTTGTCAGAAGTCTATCTTCCTCATATCGGCCAAAGATATTGACTATACCACTGTGGTGTCTTGGATAAATCGAGGCAAAATGGCGTAGTGATGTCGTATCTGAAAAAGTTCAGTCCATTCTGATATCGATAAACGATCGTATGGTCTATACTCGCCATGAAGGTAAGTTTTGCAATATCTCGGTCATCAGTTATATGCTCTAAATTTGCCTGAAGATGATTGCGATAAGGATAACTCCATACGAAACTTCAACTGGCAACAACATCTCTAACGAAAAATAACATGGCTATAATTAGAGGAGACTGGAATGTGTAGGTTACGATGCCGTCACAATAAGCTCGATAATTGGCAAATATAGCTTTAGGGACCAATGTGCCAATGAAAAATGAATAATAATTCTTCGCTTTGCGAAATAGCATAAACTTTTCTTTTTATCACTAATATATGCTTGCGGCATCGTAGGAGATATTCAATCACATGGAATTCGGATGACCAACTAGGTTGATTATATCTTAATCATTCATCCTTGAAAGAATTCCGTACTATATAATCGTTCTTATCGCGGCGATGAAACGGGCAATTTTCATGGATCTGACCATGCTATAGTTCCAGCCACGATCCGATAAAAATTGATAACTCGCAACAAACAACATCTCGCTGATCTTTCAACTATCTCAAACTGAAAGATTTATAAATAATAAGCATATTTCAAACCGAATTTTGTCCCAGATATAGCTGAATCATTCGTTGAGCCGTATGCTTGCAACTGCGAACCGCTAGAAGAAGTAATTTCTGTTATCCAGAAGCTTATAACCAATAAAACTCCTGGAGAAGATGGTCTTAGGGACGGATTCTCCAAATATTGTCCTCAGGACACTGCGAAAATTATCGAGGAATCAGCCTACTAGACGTCTCTGGGAAAATTTTTGTTTTCCTTGTGCTATGGCAACACAAGATAGTAGAATGCGTCCTAATCAAGCTGGATTTAGACCGACAGTTGTGCTGATCAGATATTCGCGTTAAGAAGGTTATTGGAATATCGCTTTATCTACAATCCATCGTGTTGCATTAACTTTGAGCTATTTTTAATTGAATTCCGAAAGAACGGCACTTTTGAAGGTTGTGGAACGCGACAGTGTGCCAGAAAAGATCGTTCAATTCATAAAGGTGTTTTCTCAACATACGTCGGTACAAGTCTGTATATATGGCGAGAGGCCCTTTCGAAAGATTACGTCCTTTTCTCTATTCAACTATGCGATAGACTGGATAATGGACACGGTTGTCAGCACTCAAGAGATGCGCAAATCAGTCCATAGGATCTCAGATTACGCTAATGATACAGTTTTTTTTTGACTGTGACGAAATGCAAATAATGCTAAACAATGTGTCAACAACTGCGAAAATGAGAATTCTCAGGGTAAATGTTAATAAAACCAAAGTCTTTTCGCCTGATAAAATATCAATTTGTTGTTGGGGAAGTGCACAAATTTTAAATGTATTTTAAATATCTTTAATCCACTCTAATCCCAAATAGCCAGGCTAAATACGAAATTATATTTCCGATAACGGATAGATAGATAGAAATGCGTTTTTTTTCCATTAGCGAAATCTTTATAGAACTATCGCGAAATCACTATAAAAACGGAAGTCCACGTCTATAAAGCTATGATTCGCTCGATTTTGCTATATGGTTGCAAGACATGGCCGATAAAAGTGGAAAAGTTATCTTC
>UYYG01000149.1:0-67063 GCA_900625125.1 Dracunculus medinensis | reverse complement strand
CAAGTGGTATTTGAACGAAGATGGATGCGATCATGTGATATCTTATCCGCTCGACGGATCCGTAATATGTACCTTAGACAAGAGTGGTCAGAGGCAGATAACTTTTTAATATCTTCCACTCTCATTGACCATGTCTCAGAACCATTTAGTAAGATCGAACGGATCACGGCTATATAGGTGCGAACTTTTGTCTTAATGGTAATTTCACGACAACTCTATAAAGGTTTCGTCAACCTGAAGAACGCATTTCTAACTGCCGTGATTGGGGTTATAATATCGTGTTTTGCCTGGCTAATTAGTATTAGAGTGGACCCAAAATATTTAAAACCGGACATTTCGTCGACTGGCAATGAATTTATAAAAAGAGATATTTTATTAGCTTCTTGCAATAGACGAAAAGACTTTCGTTTTGTGTACACTGATCCTCAGACCTGTTCTTGCTGCAGTTTCTGAAACGTTATTTAGTATTACTTGCATTTCGTCATAACTGTCAGCAAAAAGGACTACATCATCAGCGTATTCAAGATTTTTGATACGATGCTCTGGACTGATTTGAATACCCCTTGAATGCAGATAAGCCGTGTCCATTACCTAGTCTATCGCATAGTTGAATACTGTAGGGGAAAGAACGCAACCTTGACAGACAAGTCGATGAAACACGTGACAGTGGGTTGCAAATATGTGAAGCGATGTTCCCACACTCTTCATAACGTGAAGGTAAATCTGGTCAGCAACAACCGCGCCCCAGTCTGAATCCAGCTTGATTAAGGCGCATCCTGCATTCTCGTACTTCCATAAGCCTATTGAGTAAAATGGAAGCAAAACTTTTCGCTGACACGTCTAGTAAGCTGATTCCTTGAAAATTGTCGCAGTACATCCTGTCATCTTTTTTGGGAATTGGAAGCAGAATTGCTTTACTCCATTCATCTGGTAATATTTTTTTCTTCCATACCAGAGTGTATTTGTTGAAGGTGCGTTATGAAGGACGATGGACAACATTTGAAGAATTGAGTCCGAAGACCATCTTCTCCCGGAGTTTTATTGGCTTTAAGCTTATGGATAACATATCCAAATCCTTCATTTTAAAATAAATATAAGGGAATAAAATAATCTAAAAAATGTAATATAAAAAATTAAGATGGGAAAATACTGAAAATTTTCTATAGATAAGAAATTCGATTATTTTGATTTTATATGACTAAAATTTAACCGCATAAAGCAGAAAATATTTCATAATTAGAAACAATTTTCGTTCCTCCGTTCTTTTCTCATGTAATAATAAATTTTTTTTAGCGGCAAAGAGTCTTTTAAATCCTTTTATCAAAAAGGGGATATGTTGTAAAATTATAGACTTATAGACTTATATTATCGTTTATGCCAAACAACATACGCTATTTCTATTTGATCCAAATGGTTCGACTGAAAGCTGTTGAATTAATGATGGTAAAAGCGTAATAAATTTGATGTAATATGTCGGTACCAATTCGTTCTTAATCATTGTTTATGAGCTACACCAGCCTAACAAAATTTTATTATTCTATAATGTATTCTTTTATTTTTTTAAATAATTTTTAATAGGCGTTTGATTTTAATTTTAATTTTATCTTCTTAAATTAACTTAAATTCTTATTTATTTAAAAAATTTTTATGGAATTTCTCCCTTTATTCATTTTCTTTTTCGTAGATTCATTCCTGCGATATTTAAAAAAATGAAAAAACTGCAAAAAATTACACACTATTCATTAAACTGGCTCAGCAATATTTCGAAAAAGAAGGCGTACCATCATCAATTCATTAACATAGAACTAAAAGAAGTAATTCGATGATCTGCTGATGTTTTATCTCAGGCCAAAATATTTAGCAAACTAACCGCCATTTACAATGTTTTTTAATATTTTTACTTTACCCTCAATTCACTAATTAATTTCCATTAATAATTTTTTTTTACTTATTTTTATCGTCTTTTTCATCAATCAAACAAGAAAATTCGATACCGTCTCTTTCGATTTTTTTTGTCATATAAGATTTCGATAAATTAAAAAAGTTAAGATTAAAAATCTAAGGTAATAATAATTATAACTTCATTTCCGATGATTAAAAGAGAATAGTTTCGCGAATAGGAAAAATTTATTGCGTTTTTCGCTCATTTTTCAGAACGAATTTTTTCATGGTATGCGCTATATGCCAATAATCTTATTCCAAAATTCATTTTTATCAATAAATCATTTTTCATTATCACTATGCACCTCGATAACTGTGAAGTTAAGAGTTATTCAAATCTGGCTTTTAAAAAATTAATTTACTTAATGAGAATAGTAATGAATTATTCTGCAACCCTACGATGAAACATCAGCAGCATGCTTTTTGCATAACTGTAAACTATATGAATACGGTTGAAAAATTGGTCGATTTCGCAAGTTGTCACAACTCTTCGGTTTCTTTATCCATGTAAAAGTTTTGCTCTGGCATTAACGGCAAAAAATATCATAAATCTGTAGATTTTTTAAAATCTTGTTATTATTCCTATAAATAAATTTGCCGCATCAGTATCGTTCTTAATCATCAATAAAAATTTTGTCATTCATTCGGTAAACAAAATATTCATGTTTCTCGAAAGATAAGGTTTTTTTTTAAAAAATATCTTCAAACATTACTGTCCTTTTAAGTTGCTTTCGTTTCTTACAAGAAACAATTGAACCAGAGTAATTAAGAGTCTTCAGGGGTTTGCCTAAAAGGATTTTTATCTCCTTGTAATAGCTCACCATTTGTAGTTTCGGCTGACTGCATTGTCGGCAAGGCCTTTTGCATTTTATCCAGAGATCCACTTTGGAGTAAAAGCCAAAATGATTTTCCTTTATACTATATTTTACTATATTTTAATTTTAATGACTTTCAGTGGCCAAGAGACTGGGATCGAACCCATGATATTAGCTGAAGCGTTGACATTGGTCAAAACCACTCGTCCATACTGTTATTAATCTTTAGTTCATGAACACAAGAGTTATGTCTTTCTTCTAAGCTGTTGTTCGTTTCGATGGTATTCATTGGTTATTCCAGTAAATAAATGAGTTTAGATGGTGATGGGAAGAGAGAGGGAAATATTTCATGAACACTTCCTAATTAAGGAAAAAAGATAAGAATATGGATAAAATAAAGGATATTATCAGTCTCTAATTAAAAAAACCAATCCTAATTCCTTAAATTGTCTTTCAATTCGTTAGGTTTTCTAATATGTCACTGAATTGACAACAAATCGCTAATTCCTATCTCAGATCGTTGAGCCATACTCTAATTTGCTGAAAGTTCATTGGCAATGTCTAATTCATAATTTGTATTTAATGAGCAATTTATTACTTTTTGCAGTTTTTTATATATTTAAAGGTTGAAGTTAGAGCTATAAACTTTTTTTGGATTTAAATTTGAATTAGCCAGGTTTTCCCTTTAATCAATTTGACTTTTTTTTATAAATATATTTTCTTTTTCAATGCATGCCAACTTTACTATATATGCCGAAAAAAATGAATATTATCTAAAAATTCTCGAAAACCACTAATAAAATAGGAGTTTTAATTCAGTGGCATAGTCTTTAAGCAATGAGTCCAAGTGATTCAGTTCTCATTTGTTAGGTATTGTCTGAAATTTTTTTTTAAAAATTGGTTTCAGAACCACAGTTTCGGAGCCAAAAAATTTTTAAATTTAGTGGATGTTTGATTTATATTGCTGAGCATTGTGCTTCAATTTCGAAGTTATGCAACGTCCAATGGATCTACTGAGTACGCCGAAATGCCGATTGAGATCGTTCGTCAATCATTACTAAATAAAATTCTTTACTGTCATTTCCAGATCCATCCATCTTCACTCTGTTTGATGGACGTGATGTCATATTCCTATCTCTGGTTCTGATTCTCCGTCAGTTAGGAAATGATCCATTTAGAACATAAATTTGATAAATACCTCGACATATTATGGTGAAAATCCGGGTGATGCTGGCGACTTACCTATACTTCTATCGCCAGGGACCTTCTGGCATATTTATCTAGTGCGAAAAGCCAGCAGAGCAAGTCTAACCAGTGCTTTTGATGAGTGCTTTTAAAAAGAAAATTATGGTAAAAATTGGTTTATATGAGCATGTTTGTCCTTATGTTTTTTGAAAAAATATTAGTGCTAATAGACGTTTTATGGTTATTCAAACTTTTTTTCATTGAATATATTTACTATTGGAACAAATTGCTATTACTTATTTTTTTTCACCATTTCAAATTCTCTTTATAGGCGAATTTTTTTTAGGCACACAACGTATATTTGGTATTTTTGGAAAAAAATAAGTAATTGAGAGGTGTTCTTATTTATTAGCAAACTTATCAAAAAGTTAAAAGCATTTTTTAAACAATAAGTTTCATTAGAGGCTTAAAATTCTTTTACTAACGATAAAGACTGCTTTATGTATGATTTTCAGATTATTGAAGATTATGTGTTATGCTTATTTTACGGAGACAAGAAAAGGATGGCAAAATTGCAACCCAATCTTTTGATTTTTAATTCTCAGTAATGCATTTTTTTTACCTCAGAAATTCTACGATCAGTCAAATAATCAATAAAATTTTTCAAAAAAATCATTAGTGAAAATGAACGCTTACCAATATCTATTTTTTATAATTTTCCCTAATTTTTTTCTACCATATTGAAATATTAAAAACTGATTTCTATTAATCAGTTTTCAGCATGTGGGTGCCCACGATTTTTCCTAAATGTTTACAACATTTGTTGTTCAAGTATAAATAGAAACCAAGAAGGATATAAAGCCATTTGCTAAAATTAGACAAATGAGGTCGATGCAAAAGGGAATGTAAGTGAAAGAAGAGAATAATAAAAAGTGAGAAAGAAGATGGGGAAAAAAGTGTATACTAAAAAGTGAATATTGGATTGGCCACTGCGATGCGTTTTTGAGACTTCTGAAAACAAATGAGCAAGAACAACATTGCGTTGTAACTTGTTCCTGTAGTTTAATACACTTAAAACGAAAAAAATTTGGAACAGAACATCGATCCCACAAATATGTTTGCGGAGCTTTTATCTAATGGTACCCTCCTCTGGTAGTCATATTAGTGAGCCATAAATTGAAGTCATAATTATTAGTTCATGTTAATATCTCCGAATAAAATCTCATTAGCAGAAATGGTTTTAATTTATAAGAGCTTAGGATTTAAGCGCCATAGAAACTGTTAAGAATGCCCTTCAAAATTTTGAATAAAATTTCGGGGCTCATTGCTACGAGTTAAGTGGAAGTATAAATGTTTGCAGATTTTTTTTTTCGTCCAACGTATGCGTATTTTTGTTTATATTTCTTAAATTTCTGATTAAATACTTTCATTCGTATGGTAACAATGCGGGTTCTATAGTTTTAGGAATAAAATTTGGTTCTAAAATTTTCTTAAATATTTATTTCCAGTCGTACTGACTGATGAAAGCTAAAAATCTGCAGCATAATGCTCATTTAACGTTCTGAGTTGCCCTATCATTTTGCCTTTATTTTTCGCTTGTTATCAGAATCAATATTCATGTGTCGATAAGTAAATAAGCTTGTTGAATCGATTTTATATACTGGTTTTGGACAATGAAACTTGGGTAAAACAAGTTATTGATATCCATTTTTTGGTTAAAATAATTAATGCAAGAATCTGACTTCATAAATAAGATCGAAAATTCAGAATTTATGAAAATTTTGCAATTTTTCTTTCGTCAAATTTGCCTTGCCGATTATCGCAGTCAAAATTCTGTGTTCATCATTCAAATCGAATTATTTTTTTTCTAATTTTATAAGCAGATTTGTTTAATAGATTTGCAGTAGATGCTATTGTCATAATAATTATTATTATAATATAATTCATTTTGTATTGAAATGCTTGCTATATGAGCTTTTGTCCTATTTATCGACAGTGGTTTCTCCATTTTTTCTTAGAAGAGCTTTTTTAGGTTTTTTTCAAATCAATATCTCTTTTTCGTTGTTTAGAAATCGGCTGAAATTGTTTGAAATTTTTGTTTAATTAAAGTTTTTTTTAAAGGGAAAAGGTTGATTTCATGTCTCCTCTTTAAGTTTTTCACCAATTAGATTTCAAATATAGGTGTTAAGCTGCTTAATGGTCTTGATGGCTTTAATTCCGCATCGTTTTTCCACCGATCGATTTCTTGTAGAAAATAGCAATTTCTTTTGTTTCTATATGGAACGACATATCGCTTGAAATATTTTATTTTGCCCACTAACTTACTCATTAGATATATATCCTTAAATAATTCTCATAATTTATCTTAGAAGAGCTGTGAATTCATTTGATACGATAAGCTATATAAGTAGCGATCAACTGAAAAGATCGTGCCATTTCTACAGTTGAGATAAATTTTACCATCCGATTATATATAGTACAATTACTTCTAATTGTACTATATTATATTATCCTCTTTATTTCCTCTTTAAACTGCTAATTTTTGTCATATTTTATATTTTTCTTATTATGGAATTTTATCGTTTTTTTTTTGACTGTTATTATTAATACAAGCACATGGCCTGTTGTCGCCCTACTTGGCCGGTTTTCAATAAATAAATAAAAATGATATTCTATAAATTCGTAAAAATTTTCTATTTAATGATTATCCAATTTAACGAAATATAACAAATAATTCTCATTACTGTGCTTTAATCTCATTAAATTTCGGGCGTATTTCTAGTAAATAAGCAGATGTTAAGCAAACATCGGGAAAAGCTTTCCTCTTCTTTTTCGCTGTAATCAGAAATTTTCACACTCCATTAAAATTTGATCAGCTTTTGTTTTTTTTCTCCATTTACTTCACACTTACTGATACAGTTTTTTGCTCCATTTCGCTTTATTTTTTATCCATTCTCTTTTCGAATTCTTATAGGTCCAAACATTTGGGAAATATATTTGATGCGTATTGTCACGTAAGGGGAGCACATTTGGCGCATATAGGAGAATTATTTAGTCAACTCAAAATTTGTCATAAATTTATGAGATCAGTTAGTTTGCTTGAAATTTTTTTGGAGAAATGTGGTGAAGAAAGGTCCATTACTATTAGCTAAAAAAAATCTGCTTTATTGACGTTCAAACTGTACTCTGTATGAAAATTTTCTTTTAAATAACTCATTTTTTTGGTCATAATTTCTTTCATACATTATTCAATTATAGAGTTCTAATATTAGGATAAGAATTAAGGGTTAGTGTATTTCTCACGATAGAAATACTTGAATTATGATAGCTAAGTAGATTAACTCGTAAAACAAATAAAGCACGATTTGTCTGCGAATTTCCTTTATTAAATGCAATTTTCAGCCAGTACTTTAAATTTTTGTTATCCATTTTCTTTTACTTTTTATTGATGAAATATTTTCTTTTTCGTTCTTGTATCACTGAAAAATAAGCAAGGAATATATCTCTTGGTCATATTCGAATCCTATCTATTCAGCCTTTTGTATTATTTCGATTTAACGTTGAAAATGAATGAAGCTCGGGCCTATGGTCAAGCCTTAGAGCACAGGAGCATGACGCAAAAAACCCACGCATATGTCATTAACAGCTTGTTTGATTTGTGTTCGATAATTAACGGCTTATTTAGGTTATTGACCATAACCTTTGCTACAAGGTCATCAATGACCTTTGATAAGTTATCAGTCCCAGTATGTCAATCAAAGTCTCTTTATATTTACATATAATCAATCAGAACCATTTTCACTATTCCGAAAATATTTTTTAAAAAAATCTGTTGAATATAAAGAGCAATAGCCTTGGCCGGATCGAATTTTTCATATTTCCTAAGTTAAATTGTTGTCGCCTGAATCTACATTTGATCGTCCGATTAACTTAGCACTGGGTTTATTCATGATTTACTCTGGTTCACAATGGTAATTAATTAATTTTGGCAGGAATGAGTTTTGACGGATCCTCAAGTCCACCATTTGCAAATTTTCTTTTTGTTGCCTTTAGCGAATTATAAATAAAAACTAATAAAAATGTTTTTACGAAACCCATTTAAACTTCTTCATTGAAAAGCCATAATGGCTGCAATTTGTGTTAGAAAAAACTCTGTAAAAACGTTCCATTATCATTTATTACGATGTTGCGCTTATCCTAACTCTTAATATGCAACCAGGAGAATGTTAGAATAATTTATGCTTGAATAGGAAAATGAGGTAATAAATGTTACCAATGAGATCCTAAATTTCTTCGTAAAATTTGCTCTTTTTCTTGTATACTTGAATTCATTCCTTACCAAATATAATTCTGCTAATTTGGGGCTGAATTAAAAGGGTCTGTATAATTTATTGTATGAAGGAAATTTTTTTCGTACTTCATGTCTTATCATTTAAATTTATTTAAAATTCTTACGTTAATACTTAGATCCTCAAAATTGGATCATCTTATAAATAAAAAATTTTCAAATGATTCATTCATGATATTAATTAAATCGGTTGAATCTATTTGTTAATAATTTATTATTATCCAGAATAAATGAAATTTATAAAATTTCCTCGAATAATAAATTGTATTTGTTGGAAAAACTCAAACTCTTAGTAGCTTAGGAGTAATTCTGTTCAATGACAATCTGACGAAGAGTTTTATTCTAATAGCTAATGGCGCTAGTCAAATGCTGAATATCGTTAAAAGATAATAAATAAGAAAAAGAAGGCTCATCCTATTTTATCCAAAAGTTCACACAAAGATGTTTTTTCAAGATGTTTCAATCAAAATAAAGTTTAAGTATCCAGTCGATTGTTTCTTATTACATTTATGCATTTTTCATTCCGTGTAGAAATAAAATTTTTTGGTTGATGATAGTTTTTTAATTTATTGTCACTTGCTCATCGCAAATTTCATATGATTTCAACCAGTTTCATTTAACAATTTTCTAGAAAATCATCTGTCGAATTCATTTTGTGTTTTTATATTTGTATTCCCTTTTTAAATGGATTTTTTGATACACAGCGATATTTTTTGCTCATTCATGCTTCTGTTCATATGATATTTATCGATTGTACTTTTGTATGCTTTTAGCTTCCTATCTTTTAACCAAACAAATAATTTATGTAAACAAATATTTCTATTCGGCGTTAGTGAAAATGGAAGTTAAAATTTTTATCTTCTCTTTCATTTCTGATTTTGAGATGGAGCGGATCAGTGGATTGTTGTTGTAGTTTTGCAGCTCCTGTGCTGGGGCTCTACATCCGACGAGAATAAATCGACCTTTGAAAATCCGTATGCTGGCGACTCACCTATCGCCATGTGACTTCGTGGCAAAATTTGTCTGGTGCGACAAGCCAGCGGAGCGAGCCTTATTAGAAATGGTGAGCTCTCCTAATGAAAAAGTTTTGCCAATTATATACTAAATTTCTCTTTAAATCGGCCAAGATAAAGTTTTTTTTATTTTTAAAAGTTAGTGGAAAAGTAGAATGATGAATTATTACTATTTTTGCTTTCAATTATCAAGTTGAATCAAAAAAAATTCTGTGTATTTATTGGAAGGAAGTGAAAGTAGTGTAATAATCAAATCCGAGTAGTGCTGGAGTCTCCCACATCTCTTTCCTATGTAAATTCTCTGTTGCGGGATTTTCGCTCTTACTCAGTGTAGTTCGTAAAAAAAAGTTGGAAAAAAGTGAGTTATTATGTATATTTTCGTATGTGTTGCTAGCAGAAATAATTTACATAATTTGATGAATAATTAATAAATTATTAATCAGGTGACCCAAATATATTCGATCCATTTATTCAGTTTACTTGACTAAAACAAATAAAAAAATAATTTTTGTGTCAATTTTTTAAGAAATCGAAATCATTTTTCCCTGCTAAGATGAAGAATTGCTATAAAATTTTATAGTTCTGTCTATAAAAAATATGACTTTATTGTTTAACTTAGGTAAAATTCAGTTGTTTTTTAGTCTGATTTAAGAAAGGTTTAGATAAACAAGGTTTGGATATACAATCTTTTTAGGTAAGGATGAATTAACTAGTGGCCAGCATTGATATTCGAAAGCACTTTTGTATAAACTGTGGGCTGATTCATGTGAATTTAACGATCCACTTTCAGTAGCAGTAAATCACTAAAGATTTGATTTATTGGCCATTAAAGCAGTTTTTTCTTACTTTTCGCCATTTCATAGTTTTTAATCGTATTTTTTAGCGATTGCAGTGAGTCAGCTAAAAGTCTTCCCGTTCGTTCTTGGCGAAAATTTTTTTTTTAAAATTTTGTATTGCAAAGCTATATAATATAACTTGTTGAAAAATTGTTTTTTTAACGATTTTATTAAATTTTTTTTAAATTTTTAGTTGATTTAATTCATTGAAGATTTCTATTTTGACTCACTGCACTGACTTGCATGACGAATCGGCTAAGAGATTTAGCAAAAAAAATATCTATAAAATTCTCAATTTTTGGCTGATTCATGGAATTGACAAAACTAATGGGCTCACAGAAGAATGAATTTTAGCTCACGATTATGAGAATTTGATTTTTCGGTCGACATTTACTTTAATGCTTTTAGTGACTGCTTTACAAATGCTTTTAAACGATAACCATAGGAATAATTTAGGAATAATTTATTCCTTTCCCTTTTTTTAAAGCGTTTCATAATCGCTTATCACTTTAAGGTAAATAATTAAATACCGTTTATATGCCAAGTGGGATTTTTCTTTTTAGCAGGTAATGAATATATTTGAAGAGTGTAAAAGATAGTAGCTATTGCTAAAGGCTTATGTGTGATGTTTGCATACATAAGCTTAATTCCTTTCAAGGTCATATTAGCATTGGAATTTAATCCATAGAACGGACAAGTAAGTATTCTTCATATCACCGCTCATTTTATCTTTAGCTTTACCATTTTCAAGTTCTTCATTCATTTCTCATATTTTATTATTTGTTAGTTCTCCTTGTTAACATCGGGCATTTTTAATGATATTTGAGATTTATGTTTAGTTTATTCAATCTTTACATAAAAGTACAAATTAAATTCTATATATTGTATCCTTTTTGCAGCTCATTACTAATCAACTCTAAAATTTAGTCGTTTTAGTTAAAAAATATTTTTTAATTACTTATATTTAAAAATGCTGCGTCTTATATTTTCTTATATATATATATATATATATTCATTCTGTAATGATTTATTGCTTGTTGAAACTGGAATGAATAAAGCTAAAACTAAATTTTTTCATGCTTGATATTTTTTATGCTTTTTTTGTTCATTTCCAATTTATATGGTGACAAAAAGGAAGCGTATTGGTAATAAATTTGCTTGTCGAATTTCACATCTTCTGAAAATTTTACATTGGTTATTTAGCTATTCGTATTGAATATAACTTGTGATAAGGTAAAGTCAATAAAAATTTAAATAATTAGTTGGACTGATTAGATTTTTTGTCCATGATAAATAAAATTTTTTTCGAGATTTGTTGATTTCAATCTTCAATAGATTGTACTTTTTCTGCTTTATTTATTCAGTGGTTTAAATTCTAACATAAATAGTCAACAATTTTTATTTTTTTTGTTCTCCCCAATTTTATGTAATTTATTCATTTCTTAATGAATCTCGATTTGAGACACAGACAGTGGAATTATCCTGTTGTTTGCTTGCTTGGAAATTAAGCCTGGAAATCCTTGCATTACATTTGCATTACATCCACCTTTCATGTTTTGCTCGATGATATAGCTCATTCAATGTTACTAGGTTATATTTAGTTCAATTTTAATGCTCGATACGTTTACATCAGAGATATAAGGATGCAATCATAAAAAAAAGCAAGCTTTTATTTATTTAATTTGGAATCACTGATTTAAAATTACTTAATCAGTCGTTTAAATGATTTGAATGATTATTTTATCGCTATCACTGTTCATAACGGTTTTTCAAATTTTCAGGTTGAATAAAGGCATTGTGGGCACTATGTGCCAATTGAATTGGCACCTAAACTATGATATCAATGAGCTGAGCGAATGACAAACCGAAGAAATAGAAATGAATTCAATAGTCTCAAGTAATTTTGAGACGACCTCGGGTAATATTCTTCGTCGTGATCGATCTACTCATGAACAAGTTGCTGCTATGGTTTCAGAAAATAATATCCTTCGGAATGAAGTGAATAACGATGATTTTGCAGTTCGTTTATTTTATTATTTTATTTCATATATAAACTAAAATAAAACCATCGTACCTGGTTATTGTCCATTGAAAGAGGATACGGTGAAGGTACGAGGAGAAATCTAAATTGAAAGTGAAATCCGGATAGTATTATCTTTAAATGGCTTTCTGGCATTTAATCGAAAAGTGTGGAAGAACAGTAATAGATCTACACTATTTTATGGTTTAGTATTGAAAAAAAAAGATAATCAGTAATCAGTTCATTGGCTTTAATTTGACTGATTAGGTAATGCAACATATAGACGAAGATTTTAAGTTTTTTATTTTTTTTGTTGTTCCTCCTTATTTTATAATAACTGCTTTTATAACTAAAGGCAGTTGTCTTCTTAATTCTTAGAAGCAGCTGCTATCATTCACCTTTAGAAAAACTTCAAAATGTGATAAGCCTAATTGCAATTGGTCAAATTTTTTAACTAGTCAAAATCAAGCTGGTTTAACACCAATTTGAAAATACTTTAACAATTTTTTCACCTTTTATTTTATTCATTTAAATTCTTCTAATCCTAATGATATTTTAGTCTATTATTATCAGTGTACTTTTTTATGACAGTGATCACCAGCTTGTTATCAGTGGTGGTATGGTTCTTCTTTTTCTAATAGTTGCACCATTGTTAATTGGGCTGGCTGCTGTTTACAAGCTTCTCGATCCGAAGCTATAATTGAGAGTAGTAAAAGCTGTTCTTTTCATTGTCTAATCTTCCCTTGTGGTGCTTGTGATTTTGAAACTTGTACTAACCATCTTCACTAAGCCTCTACATTTACTCCATCCATCACAAGGCTTAACGAGATATGCGTCAATTCTTGTGGTGGCATCGAGGAACTTATTAAATCCAGGTTAATCAGTTAAGTTTCATCGAGATATTTAACATATGCTTTTTTTCACTTTTTCTTTGTATTTATAGAGATGAGTGAAAAAATAAAGGCTGCCCAATCTTACTTTTTTCAACATTTTAGCCATTAATATAACAATTAAGGTTTTAATTGACTTGGGACTTTCTAATTATTGCAGTCGGTATTGAAAAGTTATTTATTATCATCGCAGTTATTTTTAAAGACTCCTTTTTCTTCAATTAAATTTCTAATTTTATAAGAAATCTTTGATTATTCGAATAATATTGATTATGAATTGAATCGATTCATAATTTCCTCATTCTCCTTATTTTTCGTCTAAATGTCATTCGTTACATAATCTAAATTTTTGGTTAAATCTGTCGTTGATGAAAAAATTTTGAGAAATTTTACCATTCTTTTTCAACACTTTAAACAAATCCGATTCGAAAATCGAATTTCGAATTTATTGCATTTGCGAATTTAAATTTGATTGATTAATTAAAATTAAATCAAGCAAAAATTCATATTCAAAGCAGTTAGAATCAGGAAAAAGCAATGTCTAATGAAGGTGAGACGATAGCGGAATACTTGTCATTAAGATCGTCGACTCGAGATAAGATTGGTAAAATATATATTTTATTGCAAAGTATTTTCAATCCTTACTTTTGGATTGTTTCAGAATTCCTTGAATCTCAGATTTTCAAGGATAAAAATTATCTGTAGCCTAATAAACAAATATCAAACCATTCAAATAGGTTAATGAATTAAGATATTGTCGGTTCAAGCATCATGGCTCGATCCCTGTCCCTCGACAGGAGACTTTTACCGGAGATCTATCCACAAGTAACTTACAGCTTTTTCGAATTTACTTGCATCCGAAAATATTGTCGACTTCATTTCCACTTTTATTGTGAGAAAATTTGTGGAAGAATAATGAAATTATCATAAAGAAAAAGCACTTAATAATTGATCAACATCTATCTAATTTTTTATCATTTATAAGTTTCTAACTTTATAAGCATAGATTAAATTTTTAAAATATTTGGATTAGTTAAAATTTTTTGTGGTTCATTTTTTTTTGAATTATTTATAGTTAAGCTGATTAGTTTAAATATACAAAATTCATTAGCATTTTAAAATTTTCACTCTGAATTTGACCTATATTTTACTCTTTAGTTTTTCATCAGTTTAAAGATTTCATGCTAAGTTAACGAATGCTAATCACTTTTTAACGGAGCATTAGAAGAGAAACAAAGTTGTTACCCTTGAAATAAATATAGCCTTATTTATCCATTCAGCATTTCTGGATTGGCTTACTCCGTTCACTGTGAGCGTGTGGTCCGTTCTCCAGAGAGTTATTCGATCCATTTTCTTGTTTTTATATCGGCCTTAGCTTAGCTTTAACATAATTTTCCTGCTTTTATCAAAATAAAGCTTTCTGAACTTCTAAGGTATGTTAATGCTTAAATTGACTAATTACTCTATTTTTTTCTTGAAATATCACATTTTCTTCTCTATATTTCTTCGCATTCCACGGTTCCATTTTGTCGATTATTTTATGAATTAATAAAGAAATAATATGTGGTGTATTCGCTTTACAATATGAAATGACGAGGAAAAAATATTATCAGCATTATATCCTAAAACAGGACAGTATTAATATTACTTTTTTTCTAACTTAACTAACTAACTTATACTAACTTTTCATGAAATGTTTATTTTCCTTCACAAAAGTTCTTAAATTTTTCATTAAATCTCGAAATTTCTTCAATATTTTTTTGCAAAAATTTTCAGCAACAAAGTCGAGAATTTTGTTGAATTTTGTTATGAGTAATTTCAGCTCAAATTGTTATTTTTAAATTTGTTGTTATGTAGCGCCGATCCTGTTCTATTCCCGGCAGTAAAAAACCTATACTGCAAAACTCCAGGTAGTGGAGCAACCACCTGCATTTCTATCGTCAAATGACACCTGGAAAAATTTGCAAACAGAGCTAGTCTAACCAGAAATGGTGAGCGCTCTTCACTTTCTATTTACTTTTTTTCAGTAATTTTTTACTTTTATTTTTAGTTAAGTTTTCAAAAAAAAATTGTTGTGTGAAAAAATATTTGCTAAATGCTTTATTTAATGCATTTATTTGATAGTATTTGCATACTCATTTTTGCGTTTCGTAGTTTGAACTATGAACGATACTTCTTTCCTATATTTTTGGCTTAAAAAAATTATCAGTTATAAGATAATTGATGAATTTTAATTGAAACTAGATTTCTCAAGTCAATTGTTTATTAATTAGTGGTGATGGAATTCCTATCGCTTTCTCCGTTAATGACACTGTTTCCTTTACTTTTTCCTTAGTTATTCTTAATGCAAGATTCAAGTTTTTTTTCCTTGTATAATTTACACTATATTTGCACTACTTTGGTAGAATATTTGATATTTTTATTTGATCTTACACATTTTTCGCTGTTTTGCTAACCCATCCACTTGAACTGGTTAGTTTCATTGGTACCTTGCGGCATCTATCAAAACTCATTCTAAGTGGAGCTGCAGGCCTCTTTGAACTTCTTTGGTTAAATAACTCTGTTGAAGGAATCTCGTCCCTTGTTGAAGGAATAGCCAGTGTAGCCAGCTAATCTAGAGATGAAATTTAAAGGGCATATTACTAAAACCTCATAATTGTTTCGCCTTTCCCTGTCGTTGCAATATAATAGCCAAGTTTCCAGACGCATTGCGTTTAATCATTCCTTATAGTAAGCAAAAAAACAGTTTATAGTTAATCGCTATATCATAAATCCACTAAAAATTGAGGTTCACTTAAAATTTTATTTTTTAAATCTTCTCGATATATTGAATAGAGAATTCGTTTTAAAAGCTAATTTAAAATCTGAGTCTCTTTTATGTTTTAACTACCTGCTTAATTGCGATAGATTTATTATATTAAAAAACCAACCAAAATATTTTGTGACCAAAATATTCTACAAAGTTTCATCGAATTGCAAAAAGCAAAGCTTTTTTGCTGTTAAGGCCATAAAAATTTCACTTGAAACCAGATTTTTATTTTTTCGAAGTTGAAGGGGCTATGAACTTTTTGATCTTTCCTTACTTTCGCATTGTGCAGTCAACCCGTCTGATCTTTTGAATATTTCGATGCAAATGTTTGGTTTCTACAGAATTCTTCTGTTGCTACTTCTTACTTCGAATGATTTAATATAACATTATTTTTCATATTTGCTTCTTGAATTTGGTCACCTGTACAATGCGATGAAACTTTTAATCATAATTAGACATTATCTAACAGTTCTTTCATAACGAGTTTCGTTCTCATAAAGGATCATGCATAATTCCCATTCCTGACTTATCATCCACATATCATTAAGCATATTACAGTCTGAACCCGTCTGATCTTTTGAAAATTTTTTTATAGCTTTAAAATTGAAATCTGAATTGATAAATGAAATTTGGAAGAAATGGAAATTTTTTTATTGATCCAATCCTCGTAGATCCAAGAACTTTTTGTCTTTTTTTTCAAATGCTATTTCTGTGATTGAAGTTCTTGCTTAAGAAGCCTTTGCCATAAATCTTTATCTTCATGTGGACATCTATGGAAAAATTTTGGCAAGGAATTAATTCACTTTCTTTTATGAAGATATTTGGTTTTTCCATTCCTCATAAAATGCTTATCGTTTGATTCAATAATTTTCAAAAAAATTTTTTTTTAGGCATTAAGCTCACAAGAATTATTTTTGGAAGCTTGTAGCACTCTTTACAATGACATTCTCGACGCTACTGATTTCAATCAGGTTGGAATTTTTTAACGAAAAATTATTTAATTTCTTAAATAAAGAAAAAAAATGAAAAATTTGACTAGTCCAAAAAATCTGCCAAAAAATCAAATTTTTTTCCAATTTTTCTTCGTCTTTACAACTCGATGTTAATTCTCAGTTCTCTCTAAGATGAGACCACTTCGGCGTTATCTGGAAGCAGAATTACTGGTAGTTTCTAACACATTTGTATTTTTAATGAAAAGTTTACCCCAGTTTAAGAATCGAATCTGATATTAATTTACTACTCTCCTTTTCATATTTTTATCCATAATCTGGTAAACAATTTTTTTTATCAAGTTTCTGTTCAGTATTAATCTTTAAATAAAATGCAACATCGGATGTAGATAACATTCAGTTTATTTCTTTTAATCTCATATTTAATGATCAGTTTGCGGTTTTCAAATAATGCTTATATAATTTTTGGTTTTAATTCACACTTCTGCAAGGTTCGATGTTTCAATGCGAGAAAATTTTCATTAATTATTTTCATCTTCTTTATTCTTTAGTTATTTCTTTATTATCTTGTGGGAAAAAATTTTTTGACATTGTCGAAAAAATAAAGTTTCTCGAGTGAAATCCGTAATATGTACTTTTTGAACAATTTTTTTATGTCGCAATTCAAAGTTTCAATGTGTTTCTGAAACATTTCATCCAATTTTGCAGTTTTTGATATTGCTGTTTGACTGGTTTCAGAAGTCAAAATTTACAGAAATCGAGGGGATTTCAATGTAAATGGATTTTTTGGTGTCATTTTCCTGATCTTCGTTTTGTCTATCTTTCAGATTGACAATTTTATATTATATTATATGTTACAAAAATGTAGTTGTCTTAGTTCTAATCCATTTAAAACCTTTATTCTAACTGACGCTTATTCTGATGGTCTTTTCTCCATTTTCGCTGCTTGAAATTTTCATGAAATTAAATTAAAATTATTTCCAACAGTCATTAATCTTTTGCAATGAAATACCTAGTATATGTTCTTATTTTAGCTGTTTTTTATGAATGAAATTCGTTATTTTGCAGCTGTTTCGACTTCAGTGGAACGATTTACAACGAACTTAGTTTTTTTTAAGTAACGCTTGGTATTGGTGCTCTCAAAAGTTTTTGAATTCTTATTCTTTAAAGATTGACCATTAGCGCTTGTCATTACCATTTGCTTATATCATTATGTGGGCTTATAAAAACACTAGAAGTGCGATACAAGGAAAATTGCCAAGGTGATGTTTGATGGGGAGTGTTTGAGGTCTTCGAATTGTGAATTACGATTTTTTATCCCTTACAGCTAATTTTCACTTGAGCGGTTAAAAAGATTGTAAGGCATTTTTCGGCTATGTGGACAAGTCGACAATATATCATTTGTTTATTCCAGTGAAATACTCGTATTCTCTGTATCTCCTGTCGGTATATCATTTCCTCATTATGGTAATTTGATTTTATCCATCCTTCATCTCTTTAATCTTATTGTTTTCACGCTACGTCAGTGTTCTACTTTTTGTTAGCATTATAAGAATTGCCATATGTCCATGTAACCGAAGATTGATGGAAATGGGTTGTTTTTTGGACGAAATGTTATCGTAAAATGCTATTGTTAAAAGTGCTGAATCCTTTATATAACAATGGCGAATAATAGGGTTAACTGGAATTGGATATTTGTCGTTCGAGTCAAGCGGTTATCTTATGTTTCTTCATTAATGGAAATCTACTGAGAAAGATTTATGCAGTGGTCATCTTTATCCTTACATATCGATTCCATTGATTCATGCTTTATTGTTATTGGTAGCTGAATTGATTGTACACTGCAGTGAAGCATTAATTTACTCTAATTTCTACTTTTTTGGTTCGGAGAGAGAGTAAAAGGGTATTTGCATTTTATTTTTTCATAGTAATATTCTTCACTTTAAAATTCTTTGTAATATATTGCATCATTTCTCTAATTTTTTTGTTTTAACTCCAGCAAGGTTCAACACTTTGCATAATATAAATATAAATACAATATAAATCATAGAAGCACATAGCTAAAAATCTTCGCAGTTCTTTCTTTTTCGTTCATTTCCGATTATCTATGAGAAGCGTTGAAAGAATGATAATGGAAGCATTTATATTGCTGATTATTATAGAAAGTATACTTTATATTGGGTTGGGTTTGGGAAAAATTCCTAGTGAGAACCATGTTTTTTAATGATTCGCTTTTTAAATTCTTTAGTCTTTTTTTGGAGTTTATAGACTAAGCTAATTCGACGTTTATTTTACTGAAAAAAATGTCGATTTCAGGAAATAAATGAAGAAATATTTAATGAACGTCAAACAAAAATAGTCGAGCAAGGTGCCAAATTGGCTGAAGCAGTCCCGCATTTCTCAAATATTATTTTCTACAAGTTCGTTTCCATTTTGCCACAAAGACTTAATTGTTTCATGATTTGCACAGCCATTCTTGTAATCACCACAGAAACCTTTGGTAGGAAATTTATTATCTCTTTCGAAGATTTTGGAGATGAAGAAGTATGCATAAAATCGTTTTGCGCATAGATATATCTCATTTTTTTAAATCTCAGCTTTCAGTGTTGATCTTTTGAAATACATTTATTTTTGACCTTTTTTTCTCCATTTGTCATTTCTCTTAATATTTTAATATTCATGTTTTTTCTGTTTCCGACCAACTGACTACATAAGGTAATCGACGTCAATTATTTTATCCTTTATCATTCTGTTCACCAAAAAGTCACGATGAGCTCATACCTCTTATTAATAAACACCTTTTATTATTTATTTATTTTCGTGATTTTTTTTATATTTTTGTGCCATATAAATAAAACCTTATCATCCAGTCTTCGGGCAGTTCGAACATTTTTATCACGCTAAGCCAGCCATATACCGCGTCCTGCGTCCTAATTTCATTTCGTATAAAGACAATTGTTGGATCCACAGATATTCAAAAAGATTTTTGAATTTGAAATTTACTTTATAAAATTCATTGCTTCTTTTTTCATAAATTTTTTATAAATTTTACGTTCGCCAAAATTTTATTGAAGGTTAACAGCGATAACTAAGGCGATGGACAATTTTCGAATTCGTCGGCAACTCTACTGTGATTCCTGCTTTACAGGTAATTTAATTTTTACCATCTGTATAAAATTTTTTTTCAAAATTTCTGTCTCATGAATAAATTCAATTACTGATTTTCGGTAAAAACTCAAAATTCTTCTTTTTTATTAAATTCATCGCGGTGAGCGCGAAAAGTTTTAAAACTTGCGATTATAATAATTTGCTATTAGCACAAAAAAAACTACTACAGTCTGCCGAAAATTTGTTGAAATTATTCCTAATCCCTGGTAAATACTGTAAATACTGTCTTCCACTTCCTTAAATCTATTTGTCTCTGTTTAGTATTTAGTACTCCCCATCCATTGAGTTCTACAGTCGACAATATTCACCTAGATCTCGCGTGATCCTTTAAATCTCCTCGGCCTCTCTAATGTTCGCTCCTTTCCCTTAATGCTGCATCCATTTTCGCTGTGCTCTACCCTATTTAAAAGCACCATAGGTTTCTTTATATGGTCTTCAGACATTTTTATAGTCCTCTATTGATAAGTTCTTTAGAATTTTTTATAGCCTTCTAAACCTTCAAAATTTCTTTAATTTTCTTTGATACCTTGTTGAATGCACCGTATTTTTTTATTAGGACCAAAGGATCTTTTCTTTAAATATCTATGTATTTCGTTAACTCTGCTATGGCGCAGACCTTAGTATTTTGCGGTATATAAACCCTACTTTATCCTTTCACTATAACCCTCTAATACCTCTAAAAATCAATCCTTTATTTTTCCCAAAATGGGCCATATTTTGAAAAAAAATACCTCTAACTCTGCTAAATACCATCATAATTCCCCAAAATTTTCGTTGCACTCTTTTGCCCTAAAGGACATTATTTTTTGTCTCAAATCGCAAACTGCAGCACTTTCGCCCCAGGTGTAGTTAAGGTGTTACATGTGCAGAAGGTAATATGATGTCATAAGATATTGAAGGAGTACAGCGGGAACTGGAGAGTGTGGAAGTAGTGGATTGGATTTCGAGGAAATGCCAAGGAAATGTTTTGAGGAAATATTGGTTAGGGACTATGAGATATAAAGATAATTTTGCCCGTCCATAAATAAATGATAAGTAACTTTCGTTAAATTATGATTCTATTTTCTAAGAAAGTTGAAAATTGGATATATTAGTGAGATTTTATGATGATTTGTGAATCTTGAGATTATAATCTGAATCCATTTAGATCTTAATCCCTTGATAACTGTTTATTAATGCTTCTTTAAGAAGATCGTGAAGCAACGGCTTTAAATGCATTACGAAAATGGCTACATGAAACAGCAGAAAAAATTGGAGCCACTGAGGAAAAAATTAATAAAAAGCTTGTTACAGTCAACGAATTAAAACGATTGGCATCAGATCAGCAGGTATTTTTTTTTCGGCGAATTTAACTTAAGCATTTGAAAAATTAGATTTGCCTATCTTTTATAAAATTAGATTTCGACATTTCGTTTTGCCTATCTTCGTTTTAGAAAATAGAAAGTAAAATAACTCTATGGGGATCTAGGTCCATTAAAAATCTAATGAACATCTTTATAATTATCCTATTCGTTTCTTAATGGTCCATTTCTCTGATACTGAAGGAGTCGATTAATGTTTCAAGAATAATGTTTGAAAATGGTTACCTCTTTTAAATAAACTTGATTGATGAAATTTAGAAAATGTTGGCTAAATTATTAAATAAAGTTATGGATAATACTTAAAAGGTAATTAAGATAACAAGAAAGATCATAAACTTATTTAGGAGGAATTTCTTTCTCATTAAATTCACATATTTTGTACCACATTTCGAGAAAATTGCATTTAAATTCAGTTAATATTGCACATAACTAGTTTTAGTGAATAGAATGATCGCTGGAATAATAGAAATGCAAATAGGTCTATTTATTTTTGTCAAATTTTAATTTATTGTTTGCCATGCTCTGCTCGGTAAAACTGCGAAATATTCGAAAATTTTTTCAATTTTCTTACACCAATTTTTTATGTTTGTTAAATCATCGTGAGTTTATCAAAGTCGTCATAAGGCAAATTTTTCTCAAAATTTTTATCAATAAGTATCTTTACCACAAGATAGATGAGATTAATGGCTGAAAATTTGCAACAGTTCATATTTAATTTATTTTTTTACAAGTCCATGTAGCTAATTCTTCGACAGCAATTGAATAATGTTTTTATAAATTTGTTGAATGAAAAATATGTATATGTATGTATTACATATATATATTTATGACGTTGTTTTCGAGCCATTTGTAAGGTTTCTATAGAAAATTTTGTCAGGTTTTATTTTTAGTTGTAGTCTGTAACATAATTAATATTTATACACAATTATTTATGTTATTATTTTTCATTCTTATGAATTATTAGTCGAATTCAGATTTTGCATGTTCGAATGGAATTTTATTTCTTCTTTCTATTTTCTATCATAAAAAAGAAAAAATTCATTTCGTTTTATTTTAAGCGTTTTACTAACATAAATGGCTCGGATTTCTTTAGAAACCACCAATTAAACACCTGCTTCCATGCACCTGCTTATTAAATAAATGGTGATCGGACGGTTCAGCTATTGCTTCGTGAATATGGCAAATGGTATTGTCGTTTATATCACTGCAGTGAAATATTTTTATACATTTTTTTCTAGATTATGATGCTGCAAAATTATTATTTTCTTCTTTTATGGTGTTCCGCGATCATTTCGCTAAAATCTCTGGAATGGCTGGCACTCTTTACTTTTGCCACATCTAATTTTCATTACCCGTCAGTTATTCTCGTCCAGCTTTTTCATTGTTCAATTCAATCAGCTCAATTCAGCTCAATTAATTTTCTGAATATTTAGTAAAAAAATTTCAGGAATGAATTAAAAAATGTACTATACGCTGAAAAAATCTCTCCATATTTTAAATTATCGTTTTTTGATTTACCATTTTTTATTCGATAGTTTTACATTGTTCTAAACGAAACGCTTTTTACTGACCGTGAATAGAAGTCATTTAATCTTCATATTTTATATTTCATGAGAATCAATATTAGTATATTCAGCAAGAATTTGGTTCATTAATATTCTATCTTCGTGCCGATTATCACCCTGAAATTCGAATCGAAATTAGGAAGCGAAATATTATTTTTTTGGTTTATGAACGTGAATTTTCACCATGCTATATGCATTAACACCTTTGACAATCGCTGTAAAAATTTGGCATTTTATTTTTTATGAAATCATTTTTATTATTAATAAACAATTAGAGTTAATTTTCGATAAAATGAATGTTTGGTAGTAGAGGATTTAAGGATATCTGAAGAACTTGGCTACTAATACCAAACATTTTGTTATAATCGGAAATATTGCGTTCTGCATTGAAATAGTGTTTTTTGTCTTTCTAAATGCCTTTTTAAAAGGATTACTTTCGAAGTAATCCAGACACTTTGTTTTGTCTTCATTTTGCATTGGACTCGTGATTCGTTATTGTCAAAAGTCCTTCATTTCTGGTTTCACTTTATTGTAACGTGCTCTATTGTAACTATTATAGCCATCGCAATATTTTATTTTCTGCTTTTTTAATTTCCATTTCCATTTTTCCATAATTTCCATTTTTCTGTTTATCAACTTGCTTATTAGCTCAATCTGATTAACCCAACATGTACTCTCAAGCCTGCTGTGGTTCAAAAGGATGATGTGATGGATTAAATTTGTTTTCCTCTCCAAATCAGATATTATATGTAAAATTATGCGTAATATTAATTTGTCAGGCATTTCAGGAAACAATATAAAAGCGAATATATTGTATGGAGGATTGTAGCATTAATATCCGAATAAGAGGTGAAATAATAGATGTTATCCTCGCATATTTTAAAATGCTTATTTTCCTGTGGTTTCTAAATTTTTCAACCTCGAAATGTTCAAATTTTATTGGATAAAAAATTTGCTTTTGTATTATGCTTTATTATATTATGCTTTATATCTCTTTAATATTGATGTTATTGATGTTAATACTGAACATGATAATTGAGTAAATTATAGATTAATGCATTTAATAAGAGATAACTATAAAGTGCTGTGGTCTATCATTTTTTCTTGTAAGAGCGCTTATCATTTCTGGTATGGTTGACTATTCCACTGGCTTGTCGAACTAACCAAATTTTGTCAGGAACTCATTTGGCGATAGGAATAGAGGCGAATCGCCAGCATTACTCAGGTCACAGGTTTAATTCACAGGTTCAGTAGAATTAGAGTACCGAGCTCTGAAATGCAATTCATTTTACAATTCAGATCAAAAATTATTCTCTTTAATTCTGTTATGAGATACTATTACATTAAACGATTTTTACATATAATTTTATCTGATTTGACCATAATCGTCTCAAATTTCTTGTATCTCATCATTCTGTCTGTTCATAGTATGTAGTTTATATTGTTGAAATTTCATTCAACAATATTATGTTTACTTTATGTATTTAATCCATAGATTTATGTCCTTAATCCATTCGCAAGAGAAAGTGCCAGAATGGAGTGATCTTTTTATGTGGTATTTTAATGATCCTAAGGAATCTGGAATTATTTAAGCTGATCAGTACTTTTTATTTCTCAAAGAGAAAGATTTGCTAAAATTTGTTTTATTTCTTTGCCAATTCAAAATTTTATAAAATTACTTTCCATTTATTTGATTTTTGCTTTTTGGTACTGACGGAAACGATATATTATTTCTTTATTTTTGCGAATCGTCAACTGATTTATCCGATGTTTTTCTTGCATTTTAATTATTTTAATTTTATAATTTTTTTAAGTTTACGATTTCCACTCCTCGTTAGGCAGTTAAGCAAAGTTTTCATCCTTAGATTATCATTTCAAACATCGTGATTCGGGCCCACCACTAACAACTGGAGACCTGTCATAAAATCAGTGTCGCTGTTAATTTACCTGTATTTCTTTCCCACGTGATTCTTCGACGAAAGGGTCTCATTACACCAGAGCAACCGGTGGTGATGGTTGTAAACCATTATCTTACCTATAAAGTTAAATGTTAAGTTAAATGTTTGAATGTCAAGCAGGTTATGAATTTTCATGAAATCCTCTTTATTTTTTCGATGACCAATTTTTTGACGTTGGTTTTAATGAGTTGATATTTTTAATAATTTTTCTCCGATTTGCCAATCTTTCGTCATTTTCGAAAGCATTCGTATTGTACATTATTTTTCTTGTGAGTACGGTAATCATTTCATTTTTGGAAACTACTATGTGTGCTCGCAAAAACCTTTCTATAAATTTCCATAAATAACTTCATGGCATAGATCTTTCTGGTATTATATATTTTAAGCAATTTGGTTTCCAAGAAAATTGGACTTTTAATTAGATAGGTACCATCGTTTACTGTTGGATGAGATTCGCTTTCGTATATATTATTTATCGGGTAACTTTATAGGAGTTCATGATGATTAATTACCTTTTTTGAAAGTTCATCGGATCAGCTAAGGTCATGAGATGGATTATAACTGTAAATAGTTTAGATGAAAATTTGATAGTTATAAAAGAATTTTGTAAAACTTCATTCATTCATTCATTAATGATTTTGTTGCAGTTGCAAAATTATAAGGATTTTCATTTATTTTATTACACTTTGGAAAGAAAGTTTTTGGACCACTATTATTTAACTATAAAAAAACACTATATAATCTATAATCTTTTGATAATATTTCATTGACTCCTATTTATTATTTGTTGGTTCCAATTTCACTTTAATTTCAATAAATCAAAAAGGCTTATAAACAGATAATAATTCAGGTTTAGTTAATTGCCATAAATGGCCTTGAGTGTAGTGCCTATTGATGATGATTTCTTTGCTTTTATTGCAGATTTCTGTACTTAATCCCTAAAGAAAATTCTTAAGTTAATAATCTCTTTTATATTAAGCTCTTAAATAGTAATTAATACAGCTTTTAGCTTTTCATTTATTTGGATTTTTTATTCCAAAAAATTTTCGTTCTTTATAAATCGAATTGTTAAATGGCTGAATGCTTTTCATGAGATATTAATTTTTTTTGTCATTTTGGGTTTTTATTCGATTTATAAACTGTTTTGTTTAATTTGCTTTATTTCTTTTTCTTTTTATATTTACTCAACTGAATCGAGATTTTTTCAATTTTTCTAGGAGTAAAAAGAGATTGAACTAAGTCATATGATGCTTCTACCATTAATTTAAGCATTATGAGTTCAATTCCTTGCTCTTTGAAGGGTGAATCTATTGTCGGAAGTGAAATATGGTTAGTGCTAAGTACTTCTGTTTCCAAGCGAAACAGCATCATAATAAGACCAATGTCAATAGGACCAGCCAAACTAGAAGCGGCTGTTAGAAAAGAGAAGGAACTGTTTAATGGGCTCAATATTGGGTGGTTTTGACTTTACTGGTGTTCCTCAAAGATTCACGAATGGAATTTGTAAAATGCAAGAAATCGCAAAAATAATGTGTTATTATATTATTTAAAATTTTTCCATTTTTGAAACGGCATAAGAAATCGTTAGGATGAATTTCGTGAATATAGAAGATTGTTTTAATAGATAGGAAAATGACATTGTAAGTATGCAAATCCAAGATGCAGCTTGATTAATTGGATTTTATTATAGATTATCATTATCGCCAACATAACTGTCGATTTTATGTCCTTGATTTGCCTTTTAGTCATCAATTTATTTATTGCTCGTCCGTCGACCATTTTCAATTAATTGATACTTCTTTTTCTGACGCTTTAACATTTTGATAATTTTTACTAGTAATTTCGGATTCCTTCATCTTTTATTTTCACTGATTTAACAAGTGAAAAGCTCGATTCAATCATTAAGTGATGTGGTAGTCTGAGTCATTCTAGCTCTAGCAGTCGTTTTAATTTTCTTGTGATTAAATTATTATTGATGGAAGTCTACCTTTTGTCTTGTCCACTATTTAAGTTTGTGTTATTGGAAAATGAATCTAAGAAATAACCAGTAGAGCGAAGCAGAAGTTGAGTTCTAACCATTTTTTTTTCATTAGGAAGTATATACTCATGGGTCTGATGTCATTTATAGTAGTATTCTAATTTCCATCATCATTCTATCACTGTCCAGACCCTTTGTTTAAGGATTTTTATAAGCTATGAAATTTTCATAGCTTGGTTATTTGTTTTATTGTTTGACACTTGTTTTTGGTGGTTGAAGACTTTAAAAACTGGGAACTGGGTATTTTTGTTACTTTTTTTTCGTGATGAAACCATTATTTCATGATGGAACTGCAAATTTCAAAGTTAGTTTTTCAGAAAAAACATTTGGCAAAAGATTTATGAATTTTAATTCTTTTTCAAATATTCGTTGAGAATTGCAGTATTTTAGTGGTTTGATTAATACTTTTTAAAAAAATAATAGGAAGTTCCAGATTCATGATAATATTCGCATTTTTATGGCTTATGATTGCATTATTTTTATATAACCATCTGTTAAATTTGTGTTACTATTGTCGAATACTTTTAATAAAAATTTCTATTCAAATCATAATGGTAGCTTGAAGAGAAAAATATTGTTTTTGAGCAATTTTAGGCTATTAAATATAAATTTATTGTTCCATTCCACGATATGGCCTTTAAATAATTCATTTTTGCAATTTTCCCATTCGTCTTTCCATCATTTTCCATTAAAATCTCACTATATCACCACCGTGAATTACTTTTTGCATAAAGTTATTTTGCAGATTGTTTTAGCTAATTTTGTTTTTGCTAATTTTCTGGTATTTTTTTTCTATTATAATTAATTTGTTATCTTAATCGCTTATGCTGATTCAATAGCAACGATGTTTTTTCTTGTATTTATCGAATAAATGGATTTCACGATAACAGTTTTGGGACTAAAAGCAGTCTGAATTGTGTTTTACCAACCCTTCAACATTTTTACCAAGTGATAGATTTTTTACAAGAAATTATGTATATATATATATATAGAGTTCAAGTGCTGTAATTTAACAATTACTGAATTGATTGATTGTTGTTCAATAATTCTTTGATATATTTGTGTTTTTTTAATCAGACGCCGAACTGATTTTCATCGGTCGTTCTGCTGATTTACTTTAGTGTATATTTATGCAAAACAAAATAACCAAGATTTCTCTAAGCTGCTGTTTCATCTCATTAAAAAAAATATCTCGGTAAAAACTTTGTTTAAAGGCGGAGAACAAGTCAGAACCGGCTGTTGAGAAATGGGTTAGTCTAATTGGTCGGCACGATTACTTTTCAGTGCCTCATTTCTACATGAAGATGAACGAGTTGATTTAATGGTTGAGGCGGTGATAGATTTTAAAAGAAATTGTTCTATAAATTTTCGAAATTCAGTCAATCTTAATTTTGATTATATTTTGATTCACTGGTTTCATTAGTAGCTAAATATTCTTAAAGCTGAGTAAAATTTTTGATGCATATTTGATAAAAGTTGGTTCCAATGGGTAACTTTTTTTTTATTACAAGTATTTCGAATTATTCATATACTATAAGTTTTTTGCATCGAAAACCTGATATGTATGCTAATGGTGATTTATTTCAGGTCCTTCAACTGAATATCGAAACTGAAGGGCAAATACTTATTCATAACATTGAAAAATTTTCCAGGTATTTATTTTTAAATCTATCATATTCCAAATAAATGCTGTCAGCTGAAGCCTAGTCATTGTTAACTATTTTTGTATTCACATCTTGCTTGCAGGATTTCTTTTTGTTTAACACTATCGTAAAATCATAGCCAAGAATCATAAAGAATGATATTATTAGATGCAATGCAACAAAAATCGTCCTATTAGTATGGTAGTGTAGCACAGATGTGAAAACAGGAAAAATGAAGCAACAACAAATAGAAGCAAGTTTGAATACAAATAGATATATACCTTGTATAAAGAAATCTATAAAGGTGTGTGCAAAATGATAATAACGATGAAAATGATTCGCTAGTCTTACGGCGAAGAAGAAATTTGAAAACTTTGACAAAACGCTATCATTACTTATGGATTCGTTCTTTATCGTTGCAGTTCCAGATTGAACAAAGAATCGAACAGTTTTCACCAGTATGTTTTTCGCTTTCTTTCAGTCCTCTCAGTCTATACAAATTTTTTTTTTGAATGTATTATTTTGAATATATTGTAAATGACTTATAAGTAAAATAAATGGTTAGCGCTAACCATTTCCAATTAATCTTCCTCCACTTCATGTAGCAACAGAAGTATAGTTGGGTGCTCCTAATTCCCTTTTCATTATGGGAAAAAACATCTTTGCATGCTACCTTTGTATGTCGAATTGCATTTGCTTATTATAAATTTAGGAACCTATATTTGAGGGCCGAATGATCGAATCGTCGAATGTTGCTTTAATTAAGATAAAGATATTCGATCCTTGTCCCTTAAGAGATGTAAACTTGTAAGAAATCATTTAAATAGCTAGTTGAGCCAGCCAAATCAGAAGCGGTAAATCCTGCTAGAAGAAGGAGGAATATATTAGACGATTAGACAAAAATATTGGACGGATATTTTCTAATGTTTTCTTGACTGACTGAAACTGCATGGATAATTAACTATAATTACAGTGAATATAATATTATTTTCACCTAATTCCCGAACTTATTCTATAATTATTTCATTGTTGACATCAGTTTATCCATTATTTATTTTATTGTGAGAAACTCGTTGGTATTTTGCTTATCGCAACGAATTGCAGTATCTTCATAAAACATTAAGCAATTTTTCCTCCTAAAATAATTTGTTAAATCTGAGTAAAAAATAAACTTTTTATCGCAAAAAACAGGATGCATAAGGGGCTAGAACAACATTATAAATATGCTTGGTATTTGTTTTTATTCACCAGGTAGAAATAGAAAGTGGTCAAATATTTCAGAATTACTATGACTAATTTGAGACCCGTGTATCTTGAATATGTCCATCTAAAACGCATTCTTTATGTGATTTTCCAAGCTATTAGTCATGATTTAAATTTAAATAGTTCTTAAGTTTTTATTTCTGTTGCAACGAATTATTTGAAGATGCTTCTTATTTTTCGATTTCCATGATTGTTGGAATTGGTCATCCATATTCTTCATTCATTTGAAAATTTCAAAATGTCTCTTTTGTGTCTTTGAGTCTTTTTGATATCGGACAATAGTATTGATTTTCATTTTAGAATTTTCTTATCCCAGATATATTAATTATTCTTTGGGGAAGCTTTCTTGTCATTTTGAAACTTGTTCCATTTTTTTCATTTCTCTTTCAGATATTCAAGCATACGCTTATTGAATAATATTAGTAGCCACAGAAATGCTATGCTTAGAATACTAACGGAAATTGTGTTAGTGAAATTCTAAACTATTTTTCTATCTAACTGTTTTTTCCTATAGGTGGTTCTATTGATACAAAAATGAGAGTTAAATTCGTTAATGATTATAGTTATCGAATGGTTTTCAGTAGTTTTTCGCACATTAATTGTTTATTGGTCCTCATTTGGTAGATCGAATTAAACTATCAATTATTTATACCAGTTCTTATACCAGTTCAGTTATTTTGAAGTCATTTTGTCGAGAAAGAAATTATAACTATTGCGAAAAGTTTTTTTCCTTGGAAAGAGTATTTCTTGTAAATTTCTTGTAGAATTTGCCGGACCTACAGTAGATCTTAGCAAAGAAATTGAAATGTCGCTATTTTCATTATCTACAGAAAATAGAATTGGAATATCAGCTTGACGAATGGTTTTCTCCAAATAAGATTCTATTCTGTTTGTTCTTCCTTCAAAATCAATTGACCCAAGCAGTTTCAATTACTAGGCAAATTTACAAATCTCTATTTTTTTAAATATTTTTTTAAAGAGCCCTCACCATTACTGGTTAAACTCGCTCCGCTGGCTGGCTTGTCACACTGGACAAATATGCCAGGAATCCCTTGGCGATAGAAATATAGGTGGGTCTTCAGCATCATTCGGTAGGAATAGAACCTCAGCATATGATTGGAATTGAGAAGCAACCTACTGAACCATTCTGTTCCCATATTTTATTAAGATTTTAGAATTTTATTTTTAAAGAGTATCAATTATCATTTGATAATCCCAGTTATCATATTATTGCATATTATTGATTAATAATCCATATTATTTGACAGTCATTGGCTGATAATCATAAGGTACTTTCGAATTAGTTTAATTTATTACGTTTTCTAATAATGATTTTATCTTTGTTACGTTAGGCTTTTTCTTTAATTTTAATCTAAAACAAGGCATATTTATATCTTTTTAGCTGTTTAAATAGATGAGAAGAAAGTAGGAAAAAAGCCGGAAGAGGAGGCATTTAGAACATTTTCTATAGTTGAAATGATCCTGTTTTGGATTAGTCTAGGATTAGTCTGCTTCGTATTTGATTTCCTTAAATCATCAAAGATTCATGAAAGATCGAAATTCTTTTGTTACAGCATTTCACGACGGATTTAATCTTTCTAAGTTATTTAATTTTTCTTCGTTAAAATCTCATATTTCTAACCTGCATTTCTAATCGGTATCAGTGAAAATATTTATTTACTAATATAATTTCGTCATTCATTTATGTCTTCAACTCTTGACCTTCTGCATTTCCTCTTTCTTTCATTTGTATAAAAATTCTTTTTACATATTTCAAAACATCTTATTTTATTACATTTTATTAATTATTTTATGTATTCAGAAATATTTATGAATTTATTATTCATCAATTCAATAAGTTATAAGAAATTCTTAAAATGTAATATTATTAAATATGTTAAGGGTATGACGATGCTTTAAAAAGTTGTGTGGACAACGTGGGGGGAAGGAGAGGGTGGTGAAATATTCATCTTAACTGTGAAAGGTTTATTGGTTCCAACGAAGAATCTCAAAATGTTCGAAATTTTTATTCCCTACATTTCTGCTTTTGATGAGTCATTGTTCTTTATTTTTCCAGGAGAGCGAACAATCTGAAAGTGATCCAGAACTGCAGGAGCCTCAGACTAAAAGAAGGCGTTTAGCTAGAGATAGGAATCTTGCAGACTCGAATCTAAATGTGGAGAATAGCGATAACAGTGAAGAAGATATAATACCGTTTGGAGAAAGCGATTATGAACGGATTATTGATAAATCCGGTACGGCAGAATCCCGGTAATTCTTTTTTTTCATAAATTGCTAGAAGAATCTATGGAACAATGATTTTCGAAAAATCGAAGCACTTTATTTGAAGAGTACTTTTCACTTTAAAAAAGTAGAAAGATTGGCAAAAGTTATTGAAAAAATTTTCTCTTCGCAGAGCAGTCTGAGCATAAGCTGTATATTGAATTTCTGCTTCCAAATATCCCATCTGATCTATACGAGCGATTTATATCATAATTTTTTTAACAATTAGTTTTATCCTTTTCTGCTTCCACGTTCTACTTACGTTCATCAAATTTATTTTATCATTCATTCTTTTCGGCCTTTTTGTTTTTTATAGATTTACTCCTAAATTCAAAAATATGTCAATTTGTCAATTTAGGATTCATTCTCATGATATATTGTTATTGATGTCTGAAGTCGAAAATACGCAGCATAGTGAACAACAGTTTCTACCTGATACTGGTTATTCTTCTGGCGAAAACTCAATTAGAGAAGCAATCACTTCTTCTACAGCAGATTTCTTCTCTGAAATTGATAATATATAGTTTGTTTTTTCTTTTTTTTTGATAGAAATGCCAGTCATTTTGAAAATTTTTTTATGTTTTAACACTGATGTCACCGGAAATGTCAAAGATAGTGCAGATTAGCGAAAAATCTTCATCTTTCTTAAGGTATTAGTAAAGAGTCATAAATCTTGAAATACTTGATGAACTTCTTTCTTCTTTCAGCGAAATTAAACTCGAATCAAATAATTGTAAACGACGAATGAAAATCGAAGCATCACCAGGAAAAAATTTTTATAAAACAGTACCACTTGATGATGCAGGTATCATTTCTAGTGTCATTAGTTTTTTTTGTCGGTACATTTGTATAGCAAAAAGATCCAGCGAAATTATAGTGGGCATCCGTAAATAAATTGACAAATGTTTGAAGAATGTGGCATTCTTTGAAACTGAATAATCTTTAGGTATTACGGACACTGAAACTCCTCGGCTTCCTATTTCTTTGTTGCAATATAATGATCATTTATTATCGGATTCATTAATTGTAAATACGGAGGAAGAATATGAGAATCGATCGGTTGATAATATAAAGGTTACAATTCTCGCAGAATATTTGATTCAAACGAATAAACGAAGTTTTATGTTTTGGATAAAATCAGAAAACAAGTTTTAGAAGCCAGTTGGTAATTGTTTAAAAGTCCTTCATTTCCCAGATTCTTATTTATAATCCAGGATTTTTTGAGTTTTTTCGGGCTATTAAATATTGTTCATTCATAAGAGAGTTGTTTCTTATGGTAGAAAGCCAAAGTTTTTCGAAAACAGTTCAATAAAGGCGAAGAAAAATAAGTATAAGGCGAAGAAAAATAAGTAAGGCTCAAACTTCACTAAGTGGAAGTCGTTCTATATTACTGGATCCTCTTTCTTTTCTTTTTCTAATACCAGCCGTCATTTTGATTATCCCTACTAGTCTGTAGAATCATTGGCTCTGGCTAGCAAATCACTTGAGAATGATATAAGCGGGTCTTCAATATCACCTGACACCGCTCGAATTGTTCAAAATTAAATTAATTGAACCTTTGCTCCTTTTCTATACAAGTCTAAGAGACGTTTTGCTCTTCTTTTCTTCAGTATTTCTTGAAATCTTTTTATATTTTATATTATCTTATTTATATTATTTTTTATCTTTTTATATTTCTTCGAAAAACATCGTCGATTACCATGAAATTTTGCGGCATCAAGGAATTAGAATTCAGTTGTTGTGCAAATATTTGTAAGTAGTAGATAACAATTTGCAATGATATTCGTTTATTTTGTTTTAATTTTTTAATAATTTAACAATTAAATATTTGCATTAGATCCGAATTTGATCATTAGATTTTATATAGGTACACAGATTTACTTAGTTTATTCTTTTTTCAGGCCTAATACATTGTAGTCGGCTAGAAATATTGGGTACCAAATATAGGTACCTAATGTGTATTATTTTTACAGCTTTTGATATGATAAGTTGTTTGGATGAGATCAGCTGAAGATAGAAAGAGCAAACGTCTCTTAAACTTGGTTGAAAACTTGGTTCTTTACTATTATTTCTGTTCATCACTGTAATAAATATGTCCTAACGGTTACTTTAGGAAATTTTATCATTGCTAGACGATGATGAAAATGGAAATTCATATTCGAATATGGACGGCAAACTTGATAATGAATGGAATGGGACAAGTTGGAAAGAATTCAGATCCGGCAATTTAAAGGAATTCAAATGCTCGAATATGAAATTTCCAGTGGTTGACGACAACAAAGTATTGACTATTTAAAAATAAGAATATATTTCAAAATCAATAACAGCTGATTTAAAAAAAAAGTGACTTAGGGTAATATTAAGTGCTAACTTGATTTTGAAATATATTCTTATTTTTTATTTTGTATTTGGAAATGCAAAAATTGAAAATACTTCTATAGTATTAGGAGATTTAAGCAGTCGCCCGTGACTTTTACGAAGAAGGCGCTTATAGCACTCGGTAAAATATTTTTCTTATGTGTTAAAACAGTAAATTTCATCGATTTTAGGAAGAATTTTTTTTTTCAAATATATTTTCAGAGTTCATGTGATGCATCGAGTGAAGAGAGTGAAGAATTTCCATTTGAAATATATTCAATGAATACGCCAACCACTCAAACATCGCTTCATAATTCGCTCAAACGTCGTCACAAATCGCGTAATGTAACCACTTGTTCCACAAATAACGGCGCTATTTTGTCGTCAGTAAGTGATTTGGTTTGTTATTTTACTGAATCGTTTTTTTTGACCAAATTAAATTGAAAACTATAATAATAATTTACTTTTCTAATTTGCAAAATTTGTATTAATCGCACAAATCAAAAATTTTACTGTATGAAAGAGCCGTTTACTTCTGTTCATTCAGTTATTAAATGAATCAAGAACTGTTGATCAAATCTTGCAATAGATTTGCAGGCGACTAATAAAAACCCTGCATTCTTGCTTCTCTTTCTATCCGTCATTTAGATATCCTTGTCTCGTTTATAAACTTGAAGGACGAATATTGCAGAATATAACTTGCAGCCAGAGTTTAGTGGTCATCTCATCACCAAACCGCCATCACCACTTCCACCTCAGCGCATTAATATTAATGGACGAAATCGAACAAGACGAAAATTGAAAATCAGAAGATTACCGAGGTCAATGTCTGATTCAGAACAAATTGGATGTTTCATGAATAGTTGGTTTTTTGATGAATTGTACTTCATTTCTTAACGTGTTAACGTGTATCATTTATCTTTGTATTCACAAATGCTAATTGTAACTTTTTTATTATTATGAAGTTATTCAAAAGTGGTAAGTAATTAAGTAAATATAAGTTTTGATTTTTCCAATGATTTCTTTTGAAAATTTTAAGTTTTAAAGTTAATGAAATTTTAGAAGAATTTGCTTGGTTTTTTTCAGTTACTTTAGATATTTGAAGTTTTTATTGTTATAGTCTCAACATATTCCGCTCCGGAACCACAAATTTCCAATTCTTTGGCACTGTGTGGCAATAATAATGTCATTGATATAACGCCACTGGAAAACGGTGATGGTCAACCTTATGAATGGGATGAATATAATGTTAGTCATTTATTTTTTAAATTTGAGAAACCGCGAAATTTCAGTCATTTTTTTCATTATATGCTGTTAAAATTCTATAATTATAATCATGACGATACCAAGTAATGTTTTCTTGCTAGAATTAAACTTTATATTCGTTTTTTAGCCTCTAGTCAAATCTGGTGATATATGGGAGTTTGAAGGCGTTAATAAGTTTGAATCTATCGAACGTGATTTACAAAAGCAGTTTGATAAGAATTATTCTGTCACTACTGATTCAATGGATGGTGAACTGAGGGTTGCCAAGGTTATTTTTATAGTTATTCAATCAGTATAATTGGTCTTATTAACAATATCTGATATAAGCTATTTTTATCAATGACCAAGTAATATTGACTTTAAATAAAACATCGAGGATTATTTTATTTTAGGAAGAATTAAGAACGCTAGCAAAGACTATTTCAGAGCGACTTACCGCAATTGTCGCTGCCAATCCTCGAAATAATAATGTAAAAAATTTTTTCAGCATAATCTTTTTAAAATCGCTTTTAAACGTTTTTCTATGGCCATTCCCAGACATTCATTACTGTAATATTAAAATGTTCAAAATTTCCAAGCTTTTTTTAAATATGAGAATTTTTAAAATTTTTTAAAATTTAAAATTTCAACTATTAATTGCAGCGTATAAATTTTCAATAATTCGTAATACGCTGGTAGAGAAGATGAATTCACTAAAAAAAAAATTTCAAATCATGTTTTGTTGCAGGGTTTAAATCAAATCGTCGATATGGATAAAAATTTTAACTTAAGGGATTCATTAGATTCGTTGAAAAAAATTTTTCCCAACAATTCAACATCATCGATAAGTTCATCAAATCTTTTGGAACACTTCACACCTTCTTTTCAACTTTTGCAAAATGATGAATCTCTGTCAAGTATCAAATCATCAGATGATGTTAGAAAAGCTTTAAAAATTTTTGCTGTTAGTCCTTATTCTCTTATTTCATATTTTCCTATTTGGTGACAAAAAACTTGATTTGGTTAGAATTATAATTTAAAACTAACAGTTTTCCAGAAAGAACTTAATTGAATGGGTTTCCTATTTTTCTTCTAATAGCTTTTATCATTACTGGTTCCGCTCGCTACTAGAGTAAGTCATTTCCAAGCTGTTTCAATGCCATCGCAGACAGTAACAGAAGCCATTTCTTTCGTCCAAGTCTATATATCGCTGGGCACCTACACATTCAAATTTTCCCTGACTTTGATAAGCCTATGCATCACAGGGTTTAGCGATTAATGAAATATTTGTCAACTTTTATGGTGGGCGACGAAGAATTTGTCCTAATCAGCTAAGACGACGCTCTGTGGTGGAACTGTTAGTGCAAGTGGTATTTGAGGGAAGGTGGATGCGATCATGTAAGATGTTATCCACTCGGTGAACGCATAAAATACCTTATATATGATGTATATATGATGTGTTCAAATGCATATAACCGCTTAATATCCTCTACATTACAAGATCGAACGGATCACGGCTATATAGATGCGGACTTTCGTTTTTATGGTGATTTCACGACGACTTCATAAAGGTTTCATCAACCAGAAGAACGCATTTCTAGCTGCCGTGATCCGAGTTGTAATATCATCTTTTGCCCGTCCATTTGATATTAGATTGGACCCAAGGTATTTGAAATCGGGCATTTCCTCAACCGGCAATGAATTTACAAAAAGAGGCATTTTATCAGCTTCTTGCACATAAGACAAAAAGACTTTCGTTTTATTTACATTGATCTTGAGTCCGATTCTTGCTGCAGTTTCTGACACGTTATTTAATATTACTTGTATTTCATTACAGCAAAAAGGACTACATCATCAACGTATTCAAGATCTGTGATACGATGCTCTGGACTGATTTGAATACCCCTTGAATGCCGATAAGCGGTGTCCATTATCTACCGCATAGTTGAATATTGTAGGGGGAAGAACGCAACCTTGACAGACACCAGTTCTTATTTCGAAGGAGTCTGTCATTTCCCCATATACACAGACTTGCGCCGACGTGCGCTCATAAAATGCCTTTATGAGTCGAATGATTTTCTTTGGAACACCGTCACGTTCCAGTATCATCCAAAGCATCGCTCTATCAATTGAATCAAAGGCAGCCGCGAAGTCGATGAAACACGTGACAGTGGGTTGCAAATATCTGAATTCTTGTGATGTTCTAACACCCTTCTTAACGTGAATATCTGGTCAGCAACAACCGCACCTCAGTCTGAATCCAGCTTGATTAAGGCGCATCCTGCATTCTCTGCTCCCATAAGCCTATTGAGTAAAATGGAAGCGAAAATTTTCGCTGATACGTCTAGTAGGCTGATTCTTTGATAATTGTCGCAATTCATCCTGTCATCTTTCTTGGGAATTGGAAGCAGAATTGTTTTACTATCTGGTAATATTTTTTTCTTCCATACCAGAATGTATTTGTTGAAGGTGCGTTATGAAGGACGATGGACAACATTTGAAGAATTGAGTCCGAAGACTATCTTCTCCTGGAGTTTTATTGGCCTTAAGCTTATGGATAACAGATATTATTTCTTCTTCTATCGGGGACTCGCAATTGCAAGCATATGGTTCAACGAACGTATCAGTTATATCAGGGGCATGCAACAGATGGTGCATGGTTAAGTTTGGCCTCAAAAAATTCCTTTCATTTTATGAGGCGATCCTTAATACAGGCCCACCATTGCTTTCCCTTACCATTTCACTGATCGTTCCCCGAGTCATAGTTGCTTTATGAAGAAGGCGGTATAGTTTCTTATCATCGCCTAATAGAGTTGTCAGCTCCATTCTTGAGGTCATGTCACTCCAATAGTGATTTTTATCCTGCTGTTTGCTTTCGTTGCAAATCTTCGAACCATCCGGTAGTCAGGATTACCTGACATTCTTGTTTTGGCAGTGTTTTCAGACATTTTGGCTCCGATACCCAACTAGCACACCTTCTACTATTATGCCCTAGCGTGGAAGTGGCTGACTTTCGGAGAAATTCTTTTAGTTTGGACCAGTATTCATTTGCCGTTCCAGAAAAATCATTGATATTTGTATCACTGAGATGCCTTAATAATTCAGTTTGAAATGCGCTCACTGTCCCTGAATTTTTTGGTTTGAGATAGTTGAAGGATCTTGGGGGATGCTGCTTTCTGCGAATTGTTTTTATGCGGATCTTAGCTCGGACCATAACATGGTCAGATCCATAAAGATTTCCCCGCGATAGGAACGACTATCTAGTACGGAACTTTTCCAACGGCGACTGACTAAGATATAATCAACTTGGTTGAAGTGTTTGTTGTCCAGCGAGTTTCACGTTATTAGATGTTTTCTACGATGCCGAAAGCAAGTAACAAAAAGTTCATGACCTTCGGCAGTGCGAAGAAGACCTTCCACTAATCCAATATGCCAATCATGGAGTTCGTCGTCGTGGTATCATAACCTGTGCTTGCATTCCAGTATCCTTAGATTATGATCATGTCATTTTTAGAGAAGTTATTAGCAATTGAAGTTCCACAAAATTTATCCTTATCATATCCTTATCATATTAAAATAATTTTGTGGTTGAAAATGATTTCTTAAGGTATTCTTAGTATTTTTTTATTAATTTTATAGGAACATAACCAGCGATTCATAGCATTTGCTTATCTTCGATATCGTCGCAAAAAATTGTTGTATTCACATTCATATTATTTTGCATTCACAAAAAATTTCAGGAAATCCATAAAGAACTGATAGAAGGACGTGAACAATTAGAACACGTTCTGCAGTCTAATCAAGCGCTTCAATCAGATGGTCTCTCAAGTATATTCACTGAATTCGAAAATGTTACCCGAGCATATGAAGAAACAATTGAAAGAGTTGAATTCTTGATGAAAGAAACTGAAAAAATTCATGAAAATTGGAAAGATTGGGATGAAACACAACGCAATTTACAGTGTATCATGGTTGGAATCGTCAAGGAATTATCCGAATTAAAGAAAGGAGAAAATAATTCGAAAGTTTGCTTCATTTTTTCGGAAATATTTTTATACCTATAATCTATAAAATAATTCCTTTCATTTCATATCTTTTATATCCTTGAAAGAATTATAAACTTTTTAGCAAATTTGTTCGGAACTCGAATTTTGCCAAGAACGTATGAATCGTCTTGAAACCGTTTGCAATTATTTGACATCCAGTTTATCCATACTTCATGATCAGTCGTTACCATCTTCAACTGTTTTCGATTTCGCATCCGAGTTAACGATTTATTCTAATGCCCTTATTCAGCTTAGAACAAGGTGTTTATTCTTTGTTTTTTCTGGTGTTTTGCTCGTGTTAATCCGTAACTTTTTGGCATAGTATCAGTTCATTATCGTCCGTTTAACTTATGCATATTTTTGTTGAGGAAGTTTCTGGTGTGGCGAGGTTTTTTTTTGCTATTCTTGGTTCTAAATGTCTTGTCTACCTCGTGGATATCTGTTTTCTTGCCTAGAAAGTAAAGTTTCTTTTAGATTTGAAGAAACATTACGTTTGAAGTCATTATCACTGTCAAATAAGTCAACATCAACTCCCAAGGAAGAATTGGTTCGAAAACGACGATATGTGCATAATATACCAGAAATCAAGAGCATTAGAGAAACTGAAGTGGTACAGAAAAGTATCATAGATTGGCCATTGAAAGCATTGTTAATGCTTATTGGTATGTTGACTGTTCTTATTACTTGGATGACATCCATAGACAATGGGCATGTCATCAACAACTGGCGCAATGCCATAGGTATACATTTGGAATATGTAAATGGTCCACCACCCTTCTAGTTTTATTTCTTATTTTTTGAAGCCATGGAAAGAATTTTCGATTATTTTTCAGCTACTTATTTGCCCAATTTTCAAATTTTTTATATTCTTGCATATATATCAAACTTTCTTATTTGGGAAAAATTGTTGGTTTATTGTGCAGTGTTTTTAAAATTCCTAACATTGCCTCGCTGTGACCTCTTATTATTTTTTATAGGCACATATTTTCTGCATTTAAAAAGGTTTATCAGGCTACCACTATTCTCTAGAAAAAGCTCTCATTATTTTTCGTTTCGTTTCGTTTAAATTTGGTATAATAGAGCATCGTATATTTATGCATTTAAAAAAAAAAAAAAAACAATTTGCAAAACTGCATAAGAATAGAAACAAAATGGAATGGTTAATTTTTTAGCTTATAAGTAAAGAATTTTGTCGCCACCTAATTAAATTCCTTATAAATTCAACTGGATGATAAAAGCTTTAAGTCCTACGCTTTCACAAAACCTCATTTATTTAATTAGCTTATCCGTCCTGAAAATTTTTCTGTGAGATTTCAGAAAGTTCGAGATAAAAATGTTTTTGTCCTTGTTTTGATAACTAGTGATTCCAATATTGTTGATGCTTTTTTCATAGATTTTCAATTTTTTATTTTTTTAACTTTTCGACTTGTTAAAACCGAAATGAATTCAATTACCTCCAATAATTTTTTTTGAAAAATATGTTGATGATTCGGGCGAAATACAAATGGGAAAACGATGTCCAAAAATTTAGATAAATAGTTTAAAACAACCAAATTTGTTGATATATTAAAAGCCAGTCAAGATCGTTCGAGAACAAAACGATTTACGAAAAATTTGTCTTTCGCTTAAAAACTTATGATAAATCGTATTGCACTTGTTTTTATTTATTCCTCTTGATATACCTTATAGGAGACATTCTTTCGTGTGCATATTGTCCACTTTATTTTTCTACTGCCCAGCACTGCGAAGAAGTTGAAACAATTATTTGTTAAATCAAAATAGATCAAGTAGACTCATTTCAGTTTTTCGAAAATATTTTTTTTGAAATAATGGTAGCTTTATCTTTCCATATTATATTTCTGCTCATCATAACAAAATCATTCGTGGTTGTATCGATGATAATGAAGCAATATTTATATATATATATATATATATATATATAATTTTGCTTTTAGTATTAACCATGGAAATCATATTGTCCTACCTACTTTTTTACCTGCTTTCATTGTTTCTGTTTTAACATTTCTGAACATTACCATGCCCAATTTGTTATCATTTCGAAATAAATTTTCCATGTGGAAAATGTCCACAGTTTTTGCATTTTTGAACTCAGTGTTCATATAATTAAAGATCTAATATGATGCTTGATGCTTTCAAAATTTGCTATGCTCCATTTAGTATTTAAAAACCACCAATTTATTGTTTTTCGATTATTTCGATTTTTTTATTTTATAATAGATAATAAAAATAAATTATTTTATTATATATATTTTATTATTATAAATTCTAAATTTTTTCTTTGTTGTAAATTCGTCGTTGAAAAAAACATTTAACTAAAAGAACTTTTAGAAAATGAAAATAGATTTAAAGCATAAAGAAAGGACGTTTTAAAAAAGTGGAAAAGATTTCTGTCGGCAATATTTTTGCTATAAAAAAAATATCAATTTTTGCAATGTAAAGATTATGTTCGGAGTAATTAGCAAAATTTTCGAATTTATTGATGTTTCTTGATAAAATAATTTTATATATATAATTTTATAAAATAATTTTACGCGATTCTAAGCAGAAACTAGCATTTGTCAAAGCCAATCATTCAACGAAGTCTGGCACTAACATCAAATCTTAGGAAATGAATACAGTTGTTAGGGGAGCTAGAAGATAAAGAAGAAGGTGAAATTTCATGCTATAATAACGATATCAGAGATAAATAATTAAGGACTGAGAGTCACCTAGCCGAAGAATTTTCGTTTTCTGACTGTAATCCGGAGCTATGTCGTCTAGTAAATGTGTTATTGTCGATAAGGCGAATGTCGTGGCGTAACAATTGCTTTATTTTGTTCACCGAATTCATTTCCACCATACATCTCCGGTTTGCCAATTTTCTCTGGGAAGATGCATTATGGCTTTATTATTTTTGATTTTTGTTTAAATCTTTTGTATTATACAATATTAATATGATATTTCCATATAGTGAAAATTTTAAGATATAGGAAAACAAAGTTTGCAATTTATTTTAGCAGTGGTGCTAAGTCATGCTAAGCTTAAAAGAAAGAAGCTGATATCATTTTAATTTGACCAAATCAACGACGGAAATAAATAAAATAAAGCGGTCAAATTAAATAAATGAAATAGAAGAAATGAAATTGGTATTCTCTACCGAGAATTAAAATTAAAAATGGCCATATTCACTGGAAGTTTTCTAAGTCCATATTCGTTAGAATATTTGTTTAGTAACGTGTGTTGAAGCTTTGTAGGTTTGCTATCCGAATCTATTATCTATTATCTGATTCATTATTTATTATCTATTAAATGCAAATGAAACTGTTAACTGCAGTTTAATTAAATGAAACCATCCATATATAAATGAATTAACAGGAATTGGCAGGACTTCTTCTTCTTCCAACAGCTCTCACCATTACTGGTTAGGCTGGCTCCAACGGCTACAAGGGTAAGACGCTTCTAAGCGGCGTGGCTGATGCCATCGTCGACAGTAATGGAAGCCATTCGTTTTTCCATCGTCTAAGTCTATATATTGCGTCCACCTATACGTTCAAAATCTTTTTTCACCGTATCAGTCCAGGTCTTTAATGGCCTATCTCGTTTTTGATTGCAACCATCACACGGTTTTGCAAATAACGAAATATGCGTCAACTCCTGTGGTGGATGACGGAGAATGTGCCATAACCAGCGAAAGCGGCGCTCTGTGATAACATTACATTATTTATGCAAGTGGTATTTGAACGAAGATGGATGCGATCATGTGATATCTTATCCGCTCGACGGATCCGTAATATGTACCTTAGACAAGAGTGGTCAAAGGCAGATAACTTCTTAATATCCTCCACTCTCATTGGCCGTCTCAGAATCATATAATAAGATCGAAGGATCAGGGCAATATAGATGCAGACTTTTGTTTCTATGGTGATTTCACGACGATTCCATAAACGTTTCATCAATAGAAGAATGCATTTCTAGCTTTGCTTTCCGTGATCCGATTTATAATATCATCTTTTGCCTGTCCATTTGGTATTAGAGTGGATTCAAGGTATTTGAAATCAGGCACTTCCTCAACCGGCAATGAATTTACAAAAAGAGGCATTTTATCAGCTTCTTGCACATAAGACTTTCGTTTTATTTACATTGATCCTGAGTCCGATTCTTGCTTCAGTTTCTGACACGTTATTTAGCATAATTTGCATTTCGTTATAACTATCAGCAAAAAGGACTACATCATCAGCGTATTCAAGATCTATGATACGATACTGTGGACTAATTCGGAAACCTCTTGAGTGCCGACAAGCGGTGTCCATTATCCAGTCTATCACATAGTTAAATATGGGGAAAGGACGCCCTGACAGTAACCTGTTCTTATTTCGAAGGAATCTGTCAGCTCCCCATATATACATATCTGCACTGACGTATGCTCAGCATGATATTTGAATGAAAAAAAAATTCTTTTGCTGAGCGGTCGTTTCAAAAAACATTGTCGATTTATTTCTGAATTTATTTTTTCATTTCTGATTACAATTCAGCTAAGTCTTCTTAAACTTTTAATTTTTTTTTACCAAACAACGATTAAAATAAATAAATTAAAATTAAATCAATCAGTTAAATTAAATAAATTATAAATCAAATCAATTAAATTGTATAAATAATATATATGCATATATTTTATATATAGTTATATTTTTTTTTAAATTTAATTGCCTTTTTATTTTTTTAAAGTTTCATTGTCTATTTTCTTCAAATTTAATTTTTTTTTTTTGTCTTTGACAGGAATAAACCTGCTATTATGTCAAAAATCCGGGTGGCTGCTGGCGACCCACCTGTAACTCACCCAAGTGTCTTTATGGTGAAAGGGTCAGATACATTTGAATTAACAGGACACAGATCTGTGTTTGATGAATGTTTGAATTTTTTTCTTAGAGTAATTATAAGATTTGTACGAAATCGCTTACTCCTAAAAAACTGATGCAGAGATAAGATCTTTTTCGTTTTTTTCAAGAAACTATCGCAAACGATGTTTTATTGCTTAAAAAAAGATTTTTTGAATGAACAAATTATTTACCAACTTCGTTATTTTCTTCTTCAATTCTCCTTTTATTTGATAGCGTTGATACCCGTATAAAAACATCATTTTCGCTTGATAAATGCACATCAGTATCTTTCCTGCCAACAGATGGATTCATCTCAGATAATCTGGAATTTCAGCATGATACTTGAAAATGTGAATTAAACGAAATTCTTTCATTATTTTGAAAAAAATTAAAAATTTTGTAAGAGAGCTATCTATTACGATTTGCTTAAAGAATGTGACAAAATAAAATGAAAGGAAAAGAAATTTTTCGTGTGAGTATTCATCTCAATATTTAAGTAAAAAACATGAAAGAATATGGAAAGGCTGGTGAAAAAAATATTTATCGATCTTTCTGTAAAATGGATTACAATGTAGATTGAGATGAAATAGAAATATGATACATTTTACACCTGAGGATATTCACAAAACTGAACTGAAGGATCTGCGTTATTAAACAAATATGGCCTTTTTTGCAAGAAAACATTTAGAAGTCGAACCCTCCATTCGTCAATAGTTCATTCTCTTGTTTTACATTAGAAGCATTTAATAAGGACTGGGCAGAATATTTTGCCCCATCATAATCACTGTGTTCATATTTTCTCGAAAGATCTTTCATAGAAACATTGAATAAAATAGCAACAGCACTTCGACGATGAATATTAGATACTTGTATCTAAAACTGCAGATTTTTATTGCTTATGGTTTAAAAAAAAGGCAAATTTAATTAATCCTTCTATCAGCTTTCAGCATTACTGGTCCGCTCTGCTGGCTGCAGAGTTAAGATATTTCCAACCTATGCGGTCTGGCTCCATAACTAGTAGTAATAGAAGCCATCCCTTTTTCCATAGTCTAAGTCCATATATCGCCGGTCCACCTATATATTCAAAATTTTGACTTTCCTGACTGTATCAGCCCAGGTCTTTACTATTCATTTATCTCGTTTTTGACGGTATTTGTCACAGGCTTTAGAACGAAATATACGAAGAACGTACTCTAACCAGCGAAGACAACTTCCTATGATGATATTTTAATGGAAGGAATGGATATTTGAGCGAAGATATATGCAATCATATGAGGCTTTACCCGCTTGGCGGACTCGTAAAATTGCATTTTGAGTGCTCGGAGGAAGATAACTTTTTAATATCCTCTACTCTCATTCGCTACGTCTCGCAGCCAAATAGCAAGATCGAACGGATCACGGCTATATAGATGCGGATTTTCGTTTTTGTAGTGATTTCGCGATGAGTTCATAAAGGTTTCATCAACCGGAAGAAAGCATTTCTAGTTGCTATTATCCGGATTGTAATTTCGTCTTTTGCCCGTCCATTTGGGATTTAGGTGATTTCAAGATATTTAAAACCGAGTACTTCCTCAACCGGTAATGAATTGATGAAAACAAGCATTTTATCAGCTTCTTGTCAATAAGTCGAAAAGACTTTAGTTTTATTAATATTGACCCTGAGCCCCATTATCGCTGCGATTGTTGACATATTGTTTAGCATTATTTGCATTTCGTCATAACTATCAGTAAAAAGGACTATATCATCAACGTATTGATGATCTGCGATACTATGCACTGTATTGATTTGTACATCTCTTGAATGCTGACAAGCGATGTCCATTATCCAGTCCCACAGTTGAATATTATAGGAGAAGGCACACCATCTTGACGGATAACAGTTCTTATTTCGAAAGGGTCATTCCCATACACACAAATATGTGCCGATGTACGCTCCAACTTGGTTAGGATGTATCCTAACCATATATTGCCTCGTACTGCCAGAAGCTTATTCAACACTAGTGAAGCAAAAAATTTTCCGGGAGATGTTAGTAAGTTGACTCCTCGATAATTGTTATAGTATATCCTGTCACTTTTTTTAAGAACTGGGAACAAAATTGTTTTGTTCCAGTCATCTAGTATCATTTTTTCCATACCAGAGAGTACATCGTTGAAGGTGTGTTATGAATGACGATGGTCATACAACATTTGAAGAGTTTAACTCGAAGACCATTTTCGGAAGCTTTATTGGCCTTAAGTTTCTGGATGACGGAAATTATATGATGTTCTATTGGCGGTTTGCCGTTGCAAACATATGGCTTGACAAGTAAATCAGCTATGTCTTGGTCAACAGATGGCGCATCATGGTTAAGTTTGGCGTCAAAGGATTCCTTTCATCTTAATAGGCGATTCTTGACAGCTTTAACAGGCACATCATTGCTATCCCGTACCATTTCACTGACCGTTCGTTGAGTTACAGTTGCTTTTTGAAGAAGACGGAATAGTCGCCCTATTCCTATTGTCGCCCGTCATCATCATTTCCAAAGCCATATCGCTCCAATAGCGATTTTTGTCCCGCCATGCTGCAGTCTTTGTAAATCTTCGAAGCATCGGCAGCCTTTTCAGACAACTGGACAGTTGTGCTTCCGACACCCAACTAGAGCATTAGCTTATGCTAGCGTGGAAATGGTTTCAGAAGTATTCATACGTCATTCCAGAGATGTCACTAATGTTTTTTTAACTGAGGTACTTTCATAATTCGGTTTGAAATGCGCTCACTGTCCCTGAATTTTTTAGTTTGTGAAAAATCTTGGGGAATGCTGTTTCTTGCGAGTTGGCAATTTTATGCGGATCTTGGCTCGAGCAACAACATGGTCAGATCCATGAGAATTGGTCGTTTCATAATCGCGATAGGAACGACCATATGGCACGTCACTTGGAATTCTTCCAACTGACTGAGATATAACCAATCTAGTTGAAGGGTTGATTATTCGGGGAGTTCCACATGCAGGAAGCAAGCATGAGTAACAAAAATTCATGCTTTCAATAACGAAAAAGGCGCTCCCCATTGGCGCACCGGACTTCGATGCCACATTTGCCAATTGTCGAGTTCATCGCAGTGGCATCATGGCGTGTGCATTCCAGTCTTCCCCGATTATGAGCATGTCATGTTTCGGTGGAGATATTGTTAGTAATTGGAGTTCCGCAAAGAACTTATCCTTATCACGATCATATACGCACAGAGTTGGAGCATATACACTGATGAGTAAATTATATTTCACAACTTCCCTTTGAAGTTTCTTTATTGGCTTCCATTCAATCAAAGCAAGTTGATTTTTTTCAGACACAACTCACCACGAGTTATCCGAAACACCACAGTAGTAAAACCAGTATCTCTGCTCAGAACCAGGTTTTGCAATTACACGAAGTCCGAAGTGAGGAAGGATCTCCGACAAACAGGCGATATCCACATGATATTTAGAAAGAGTGTGGACAATGATTGCTTGGCTTGCAACGTCCATAACCATTCTGACGTTTCTGACGCTGCTACGGCTAACACCTGGCAGTGAACACAGAGCTGTTTCTCTTAATAGGTCTCGAGCAATTATCCTGGCTCTAGAGCAGACCATATTCGCAAGCCTTGAGAGGTACTTATTGCACCACTAGACTGGGAATATCATGGGAGTCGGACGCCATATCAAGAAAATCTTTCACCATAAAGTCACTTGTGATATAGTTATAGGTGGGTCCGCAGGAACCACTCAACCATTCTTGCTATAATGACAAGTTTAAATAAAGCTCCGGCCAAATAAAAAAAAAAATTGAATTGTGAACAACTCCTTTAAAAATTAAAAATTCTGCATTAATATTTAACATTAATATTATATTTGAAACTTATATTTATCGTATGGTTATGTTATTTATGCAGATTTGAAGGAATTTTAATTCAGTTCAGTCAAGATTCAGCATCAAAATCAATCGGATAATGCTGACACAATTCACTTTTATTGCCATGGCAAAATTTGACGATAATCCAACGGAGTGAGTGGCTAACAATGATGAGAACTCTTAGAAAAAAGAGAAAAAAGATTTCAAAATCGAGAAACTGCAAAATAAGTTATTATGGAAAATAAAATTTTCCCAGCTGACTTGTTCAGTTCTGGTAACGTCCACTCGCTGTCTATTTATTGGAATACCACCGTTTTTAATTTTGCATTTCCTGTAATATTCAGCGATCCTGTAAATTTTTAATATTAGTTTTTTATAGTTGGGGAAGAAAAATTTTCGTATTGCTCGCAGAGATTAATGAACAGAATGAAGACAAATCTATGGCATTTAACGTATTCATATGTAATAAAGAAAAGAAAAAAAAAAGAGAAATTGACCTTGACGGTTGATAAGAGAAAATTAGTTCGTAAAAAACGACTCGAAATTTTTTGCTCATCACGCAATAGATAAGAAAATTTACAGCCGAATTAATTAAGGATAAGAGATCCATAAAATCGCCCAAGGGCAAATATATCTGAAGTATTGAATAACTTTTATTATTCACAATATTCAAAATAATTCGTTCTTGATATTGGAAACGAAATCACGTTTCCAGCAATATTCTTGTGAATAGAAAATTAGGAGTTTTTTGACTTTTGCAAATATCGAACGAGAAAGACAAAAGAGGTAAAAATATAAGCTTTAATCCTCGTTTTTATATTAAGTGCAATGGGTTTTATCTTTCTTTTACATTGAATTCAGGATGCGAGGCAAAAGCATAGAGAATGAAATTCTATGAGAACCAAGATTTATGCATTTTAATTCAATTAATTTTCATTTCGAGTCACCATCTCAGATCTTCTCAGTTGTACAGAAGATAAATTCAACAATATGGAGCTATCAAAGTTGTTTGCGATGATTAAGAAGGAAAAAGAATTGTGCTCAGAATTGTTTCCTTCATTCCTTCTAATATACTTGGCAAAATAATTTATTGCAGAGAAAAATAACCTTTTGATGAAAAGAGTCTTTAGAATAAATACCCGTTAGAACAAGCATTATACCTTGAGGCAATTCAGCAATGAGGAAAATTGATAAAACAGCCACCAACATTGGAGTCATATGATCTTTTGGCATCTTTTTTTTAAGTACCTAGAATTTAATTTTTAACTTACCTGTATGAACTGAAACCGTTGATTATTATGTGAAAAATTATTATGGTGAAAAAAAAAGCGTTAAAACAACTACTGGAAAGGGTTGTGTGAGTGGTTTCATGATTGGAATGGTTATGGCAATTCAGATTGAATTGGAAATAATGAGTTTGAAATACAAATATAATCATGAAAAAAATGCAGATAAAAAACCTTTAAAGAGGTCAAGAGGTCAATACAGCCAGCCAAGCAAAAAAATTTATGTGCTGTTAAAAGATAAAAAAGAAATACATAAAACCGTAACTGACTTGGGAATTTATTATAAGCAAATCAAAAATGTTTTAAAATTAAAATTACCTGCGCAAGTATCTTTCTTCGATGTGCAACTTCAGCAATAATTTTCAGCAAAATGATGATTGATATAGTTAATAAAAAACATGGTACTACCTTGCACAGCATTCCATTTGACCAAAATGCGAGCTAAATTTGCGTTAATTCAATCAAATTTTAGATATATTTCAAAGAAGAAGCTCAATTTAATTTTGCTCAATTTAATTTTTAAAAAATCAAATTATAGAAATTCAAATCAAATAATTAAGTAAGAATGAAAAGTTTGGAATTGGAAATGGAAATTTTTCTCAGTAGGCTGGCATCAACTTTCGAAACTAGCCATTAGTTAAAAAAGATGAAAAACATTATTATTTTAACATTATTAAAGATGAATTATGGTTCTAGCGAATATTGCTTTATTTTAGTTATTTCAATCTTCTGGAAGAAATTAAATTTTAAATGCCTCGATTCCGGAAGCGAAGTTTTTTCGAATTTCTAAATTCTTCTACTGTATGTTGAAGTTTTGCGAACAATTCATAATCATCGTGTAAAAAAGATGATTCTTTTCAAAACAAAATTGGTTCAAGCAGGGATTAAAGATGATAACAACTTCAACTTTCGAAAGAAATTTTGATTGTAGCTCTAACCCATGAGTTGAGATAGCATCAGAAAAAGATAACCGACATAAAAAAAAATTAAACATAATTTATGATTAGATTTACATACTTTCAGTTTCATACAGTCATTTCCAGTAGCCAGAACAACATAAATGTATCGATCAGCATTAGAGAGTGTTGACGCATTAATTAAAGAATTCTCAATGCCTGATGAATTATAACTTCCTTCATCTTGTGGAATTAAACATGGTAAAAAATCCACTGATGGTGTTTCAACGATCTAAAAATGCCTAAAGACTGGTTAATACAAAGTATGTTTCATTTGATATGATCATTTTGCTTTAAAAATAGTAAACTGTATCAAAAAATTTATATATATATATATATATATATATATATATGTATGAAAGAAATGAGCAAACCACAAAAAAAATAATAAAATGTCGGTGCTTTTCGATTATAATCCTCATTTGTCTTTGGAGAGAATAAGGAGGTGGGAGAGCAAATAGATAGAAGAGTCAGAGAGATAGAGCTTTCCGCCTAAGCGAAAATGGCCTTATCACTATTGCTATGAAGATGTGTTATTTAGCATTTTGTTTTTTCGTTTTCTTTTACTTTCATTTTTCTCACTGAGATTTTAGGGAGCCTAAATTCCGCTACATATAAACCAAAGGTGTAGCTTTTTCAATGAAGGCTTAAGTTTTAACATCATTAATTTCTCGCTTATTTCTTTTTTTTCGCTTTTGATCTACTTCATTTCTTTCTTTCAAAAGTGCAAAATCTAATCCTCAGTAGCGAAATTTCCGTAAAAGTGAATTCATAATTCATAAATGAATGGATGAAATTTCGATGACTATATGGTTGCTGAAACATCGAAAAAAGAAATCAAGAATTATTAAAAGTTTCTGCCAAAATTATTTATTTGGCTTTCTGCAATAGAATGATACCAATTATCAAAAATTATGCGAAAGTTTGAAAAAGAAAAAGAAAGGAAACAAACCTGAAATGTGAGAAAATTTGGCACATTAACAAATGTCATGACAATACATGTAATAAAGCTTAGCAAAATCGTTGAATAAATTGTTATAATAGAGCCATTAGTCACTGTCACGCGCCGTATCATTAAAACACGAATTTGTGCCAACGATACCTGAAATTTCATATTTTTTTCAAACCAATAAAAAAGCAATAACAAAATGAAGTTAAGTAAAATTTTCTGTTCCATGATAAAGATATTTTACTTAGGTTTATTAGATACATTAAAATATATAAATGTTGGAAGACTGTTGTCTCTCTCGCATAGAGTCTTAAAAACAAAAGCATCGCAGAGATGAACTATGAAAAAAAAAGATAATGTACTTACGTTTCGCTGAATCGTCATTAATTTTCAAATTCCAATTGGAATAGCTCATAATTAAATTGAATTTGCGAAAAAAATTTTAACTTCAATCAATTCTATCTTAGCTTTATGCATCTTTTATTGTTTCAGCTAACAAATAACTTCGTGTGGCGAAAATTTTCCATAATTATTAAACTCAACATCTCAAAACTCAAAATAAAAAAGTCTCAAAAATTAAAATTTAAGCATTGCACTTAGAAATAAAATATCTAGTTTTAACAGGTATACAATTTGAAATAATAGAGAAACTCTAAGTTTTCGTTTGCATGAATTCATTCAGCAGGGAAAATTTTAATAAGAATCCGATGAAATATCCAATAAGATCGACTATCCTTTGGCATAAACTATGATCTGCTTACGGTAGATTATAACGAATTATTTAAAAAAGTTTTTTTTTTGAAAAAACATAAATATGAAACTAACAGTGAGCCATATACTTGTTGAATGAAAAATAACCGAAGCATGAGCATGAAATAAAGTAAATACAGCCCAGTGATAATTGTAATCGCTGGACTCACAGCGACTCGCTGCTTTTATTAAGAAATGCGCCACAAATATTAAGTACGACATCATAACAATACCGTCACATATTGCTATTGAACATAATAATATATTTACTGGTGATAACATCGTACGTCGACTTAACACTATTACTGTTATTAGATTCAATATTATTCCTGAAACTACTTGTATGATAAATGAAGAAGTAACTATGATAGAACAATAGTTAGTTGTTAAATCCATTCAGTGAGGAAAATTTTAGAGTAAGAATCCAGTGAAATATATGATAAATACATTAAAACATGATTGATTAAAGAGAAAGGTAGAATATTCTTTTAAAAAAAAGATATTTTTAGATAAAATCATTTTGCTATCAATACAGTATAAAAGATCTTAAAAGGCAACTGCGCTTGTCAAAAATTTTCTAAAAATTATGAAAATGCATTAACTATGATCAATCATTAAATGTTTGCAAAATAAATCTGGATTTGCTAAGGAAATCTTGAAAATTATTAAAATTTTAAAATTAATTATTAATAAATAAATTATTAAAATTAAAATTTTCGATTTTTTGATTTTTTACCTGAAGTTCATATTAAACGAAGTTTAGTGCCTTGCAACCTTAACAGAAATATTTACAATGCTATGTGTATTCGGAAAAAAAGTGCAGGTAACTGCGAAACCCTTTCTCTTAATCTTATTGCAATCCTAGAAATCCCTCGCTCACTATACCAAACACTCTTCTAAAACCCACTATACCCTTTGAGCCAACAAACGGTCTTTGGAAAGGCTTGTCAGATTCACTTTGTGCTGCCATAAAAAGCGAAACTCTTTGGAACTAAGCAGCAATGTGCACTTTTCTTTTCTTTACATCTAACGTTCTCCTAATCCTTATTTAATCCTGTCAACTTCTTAAAAAATCCACTAATAACGTATTATTGCCGGCCTTTAAATCGCTTTGTATATTATCAATATCAATTTAAACGTTATGCGCTATTCTGGAGTCTTAGCACCACTTCAACCTGAAGCATGAAATAAAGTCTTGATATCCATAGGCCTGTGGCTATAATGCCTTAAAACCCAGCTGAACTCCGTTAAAATATTTTTATTTGCCTTCTTGTTTTATATTTTTATTTACAATTTATTTGAAGGCAAAGAAGGAAAATCAACAGGAAAGAAGAAAGGCAAATCAGCATCATTCATGACAGTTTCAATGATGTACCGAGAATCGCTCAATAAATTCATGAATGTGTTGTATCAGACTCATCCTCACTTTATATGATGAATTATTCCGATTTCATTATAATTTATTATTCTTTTAAAAAAGGCTTTTCTTTTTTTTCTGCCAGTGAAGGTAGGTATTTACTTTAGATATTTTTAGGTACAGCTATTTTTTCTTAATATTACCGTTTGTAATTATAATTATGAAACTATATGTATTGTAATATCTTTAAATTACGATATGTCTATTCATAGGACATTGAATTAAAGGAAGGAGATGTTGAAGAAATATGATGGGAACTGGTTAATGAAGCATAATAAAGGAAATTTGAAGGCATTAAGCGAATTTAATGGGGATGAAAATATTGCTATATCGCTTGAAAAGGTTGCAATGGAATACAACGAAGTTTGACGAAATTCCAAGCGGTATGTTGAAGGAAAACGGTATTAACTGAGGATATAGGGATGAGAGGAGGGGATGGGGAAAAGAGAGAGAGTAGGCAATTTCTTAATTAAATTTTTGATACAAACGCTTCTTAATTTACGCGCAAACTTAAATTTTATTAAATTCACTTAATTATTTTCCTAATTCAATTTTCATGTCTTTTATTCTTTTTTTGATAATTTTTTGTCTTTTAGGAATTTATACTTAATTAAAAATGATTTACCTGTGATACAAAGGAATAAAGCTATATAAGGATGCAATTCACCGTATTTTTGACTGAAACTCGTTATAGTCGACATTAGCCCTGAAATATCAGGCAAGGGCACCGAACCAATTTCACACCCTTCTGTTGAGCTCATTATCATTTTTCCTATTTATTATTCGCAGTAATTGGCATACTTGTTTGTCTGGCTTTCCTTAAAATACAATTGTTATTTTTATCTTGGTTAAATAATTGAATATTGATGAAATACTTTCGAGTAAAGCAGTAAATAAAAGAGATAAAATAAAAGAGATATTGGAAATTGTTCAAAAAATAACAGAGAATAAGACGATTAAAAATTCATTTATTGTAATGAAATTGCTGTTATATTCTTCGAAAAAAAGCAAATTTAAATAAATTAATTCAAGTTAGGGACATCAAATTTAAGGGAAAAATAATGTGGCTCTGGAATCATTTGATAAAATTCATTTTAAAAAACACTAAATTATGAAACAAGATGTAAGTGAAATCCAATGAATATAAATGAAATGACAACCAAATTTGCTGTAAAATGATAGCCTTTTTTTATCAAACGACTAAAAACTTTCTAATATTACGTTTAACTTGACTTTTAAGATTTGTTAGAACATTATCAGTCCAAGTCTTCTTCTTCTAGCACCATTACTGGTTAACCTGTCTTCATTGGCAACAAGGATAAGAGGTTTCCAAGCTGCTCAATCTGACACCATCGCTAGTAGTAATAGAAGTCATTCCTTTTTCCATCGTCTAAGTCCATATATTGCTGGTTCACCTGTACGTTCAAAAATCTTCCCTGATCGTATCAATCCAGGTCTTGATTGGCCCACCACGATTTTTGCGCCAAATATCACAGATTTCGGCAAGTAGCGAAATATGTGCCAACTTTTCTGATAGGCGATGAAGAACGTTCCTTAATTAAAGAAAACAACGCTAATATATGTGGCATTTGAGCGAATTTGTATGAAATCATATGAGATTTTATCTAATCTACTCGACTAATTCGCAAAATGTATCATAGATATGAGTGGTCAAAGGCAGATAACTCCATAATCTCGTCCACAGGCAATGTGTCAGCCATAACATCTATATACGGAAATTTCTTTGGGAATTTTGCGATGGCTCCATAAAGGCTTCGCCAATTGGAAGGACGCATTTCTAGCTGCCATTATCTTGATTGTAATTTTGTTTTTCACTTATCCGTTTGAGATTAAAGTGGATCTAAGATAAAATTTGTCAGTTCCCCATTTACACAGATCTGTGCCGTATGATGGTAAAACACCTTTATAAATCGAATGATCTTCTCTGGAATAGGGTCGCGTTCCGTCACCCTCCAAGCCGTTTTATCAATTGAATCGTAGGGAACCGCAAAGTCGATGAAACACGTAAGGATGGATTGATATTTAATGTTCCAACGCCTTTTCTAGCGAGGAATATCTGGCTAGCACAACCGCACCCTGGTCTAAATCCAACTTAATTAAGGAGCATCCTGTCCCTCATTGCCATAAGTCAAATTAGTAGAAGGGAAGCAAAAATTTTCGTTGAGACATCTAGTAGGCTCATTCCTCGATAATTGTCGTAATATGTCTTGTCACGTTTCTTGGGAAGTGGGAGTAGAATAACTTTGCTGCAGTTATCTGGTAATATTTTTTTCTTCATACCAGAAGGTACATTTTTGAAGGTGCGTTATAAGGACGATGGGTAACATATGAAGAGTTCAGCCCGAAGACCATCTTTTCCTGGACTCTTATTGGCCTTAAGCTTATGTATAACGGAAATTATTTTTTCTATTCTGTTAACGGTTTACAGTTGCAAGTATATGGTAGGCCAATGAAAAAAAAAAGAGATGAATCGAGATGGCTAATGCAATTTCGAAAATTTCATGAAAGAAAGGCACCTCAAGTGAGAAAAAATTGTATGCGAGTAAAATATTTTATTTTATGATGCGCGATATTAAAAAATTGAAGACGAAAAAATTAAAATTAAAGAATATTGCGCGAATTAAAACGAAAAAAAATACAAAGCGACGAAAACAATTTTTAAAAGAGAATTGTCAGCCAAATTTCTCCAAAAACATTCACAGCGAGAATTCTGAAGGTTTGTTCATAATTTCTAACCTCACCTGGCCAATATCATTTCAGTATGAAAACAAATTGAGCTATTAAAAAATACTGACAAAATTCGTTTTAATCTGGCGAAACTTCTAATTAAAAATGAAGTAAAATTGAATTCTGGAAAACCAACGAAATAAGAAATTTGCCTCAGAGGGATCAGTCATAATTTACGAAAGTTTAAGTATCGGCACAAAAAAAAACTTGATTCATAAGGACAGCCAATGCGTAGGATCGAGTTAATTCACTATGTCAGCATTCTTTTCCGTTATCACACTTACATGTTGTCGTATTTTTAACAAATTTTTTAAGATAAAATAAATGAAACCACCCTTAAACAAAAATAGATATCTGATGAGCAAAACACCGGCTGAAATGATTCAAAACAGTTTTTCAAAATGAGCTCCTTTAAAAACAATAACCGTTTTAGTTAGAAAATAGGATGAGTGCTACTGAATTCCAGCGTAGTTCCACTCTATTTGCAGAATTTATTGCTCTTATTTAATTAAGGTACCAAATTTTGAGAGGAAATGTATCATAGTAAATAAAAAATAAAGAAGAAACGATTAGATCACGAAAAATTACTTTCTAGGCAATTCCTTCGGGAAAATAATGCATGAACAAACTTCACCTAAAAATTTCATTTCAATTATTAAAGAATTTAGAAAACGATTCCTTAGCGAGATAATTTATATCAAATCATATAAAGCACAATAGCAGACGCCAAAAAGTTACAAAATGTCTGCAAATTGCGAATCAAATACGAATTAAAACTCATTCAATTTTGGAAGTAAATCAAATCTTAAAGCATCATGTTACGGCAGATTGATTTTAATAATGATGAAAAATCCTTTCAGCCCCTACGAGACGAATTTTTTCTTTTCTCCGTTTTAAAAGAATTTTTGAATCATCTCCAGTCATAATTGTCATCCATTCCTATCAAATCAAAGCGCAAGGTGCCTTAGGATCACTCAGTGTAAGACAACTTTTTATATCTATACTCTTTTCGTATCTATACCTATATATATATAGATTTTTTTTTAGAGTCCTCATCATTACTGGTTAAACTCGCTCCGCTGGCTTGTCACATTGAGCTTGTCAATATGCCAGGGATCCCTTGGCGATAGAGCTACAGGTGAGTTGCCAGCATCACCCGGATTTTTGGATAGGTTTACTCTTGCGGGAGCCTCAGCATTGGCGCTCCCGATCGAGCAATAACCCACTGAGCCATTCAGTGTAAAGATAACTTTTTATATTTATACTCTTTTTGTATCTATACCTATATATATATAAAATAAAGGTAATAAGTCAACAAACTTTGTTTGTTAATAAAATTGGTTTGCATTGCTTAAACGATAAGTTCTTTACAAAAGTGATAAACCTGAAAGCTATCTTTAAGGGAACAACTGATCTTATCGTAAAATCATTTGAATCAAATACTTATGCTTTGTGATTTGGGTCAGTAATAGTGAGGAAAGTAAAAGTATCTTAGTCGTGAATGGCACGTCCAATGTCATGCAATTAAATTACGTTTATACGAAAAAATTCTGCTATTGGTGAAGAAAAAATTCTCCAAAAAAAGAAAATAAATGATGATACAATAATCATGTCGAAATATTTTCGACGAATCTCAGACTGCAGTGAACTTAAAGGATGTAAACTTTCGAATTAGCTGGTTAAATAAAGCCCAGTTAAATAGCCAGATGGTGAACTATAGCAACAAATTAATTACTTTAATTTAAAAATCGCTTTTAATAAAAAAGGAACAAATTTTCTGTGCAATTTTCCATTTTTTAAATAAAAAAAATGTATTTAACAATTTATCAATTTTCTGCATTAAATTTATTAATAAATAATTTTTTTCTCAGATAGCAGAAAAAAATATAAAAAAATGTAATTAATTGGTATTGAGTTGATCAAAAATCGTGAAAAAAGATTGTGAGAAGGAAGAAGAAGAAATGAAGAAAGGGCTAAAGAGAACGTGACCAATCCAGGTGACATGCGATATCCGTCTTAAAACTTACTAAAAATTGGAACCAGCCATTAGTGCACTAATTGCAAAAACAAGATCAATTATACCATTTCCCTTTCTCCCTTCTGAAATAAAAAGTAAAAAAACATGAAATTTCTTGATTTATTTTTTTCATTTTTTGCACCTAGATGTACTATGTATTTGATGTTGGACACTCTTGCGTTAAAATAATAAGAGTGATAAATAACATGAAGATTAAAATTATTTAAAATAATTACGTGTTTCATGTTCTCTCACTGGTAAGAATTGGGGGCAGAATGGTTCAGTGGATTGTTGCTCAATTGGGAGCGCCGATGCTGAGGTTCGAGGAATAAACCTGTACAAATATCCGGGTGATTCTGTCGACTCACCTATATTTTTATCGCCAAGGAACTCCCTGGCATTTTGCCTCAATGCGACAAGCCAGTGGAGCGAGTCTAACCAGTGATGGTGAGGACTCTTAAAAAAAAAACTGGTAAGAATTATACTTTATGACAGTATCTTGGCAAATGAAACAAACAAACGAAAAATTTTCATGGATGAGAATTTGCGATTATTTTTTTCCAGGACAAGTTTTAAAAATGTCACCAGATGGCTGTTTTCGCTTAATTTGCTTTTAATCGACAATCAACTAACTTTTCCTCGCAATAAAACGATATGTCCAATCTAATTTCAAATTTAATATTTCCACCAACAATATTGTTATTACGCGAGTTTTCTCAATTTTTTAAATATATTTGCACCTTATAAAAGCAGTATAGCCAAGTACATCCTAATTGTCAAACATTTTTCAAATATTAAAAAACCCGATTGGTTCGTACGAGTCATCTGTGCTTCTATTTATAAACGACTTTTTGGTAAAATTATTTCATGCAACAACTTATGGCCTGACCACTTACTTACTTTAAAAGAAAATAATATACATATGAGCTCAATAATGAATAATAAAACAGGATATTTTTGCACTTTTACTACCTTCTCGCTTAACTTAATTGTAAATAAGAATTTGATTTTCTTAATTCATCGGCATTTCCTATAGTTCAGAGATTTCAGACACACACACACTTGTCAGCAGTTTTTCATCCATTGTTCTATTGTATTTACTCATTTTGATCGCATATAAAAAGTAATAAGTAGAGTAAAGTAGTTGATGAAAGTAATAAGTAGATTGATTATTGTAAAAGGAAGCAACAAACAAGACAAAAGTAAATCAATGAAGGTGAATTCAGATTTTTAATTTAACAAATCTTACTTTTCAGATTTGAATGAGAATAATTTTTTTTAGCGCTCGTAAAAAGATTGTTTGCACATTAATTTTGATTAAAATAATATATAATTTAATTAATTCAAATCATTTGTTGCGTTAGCCTACATTTATAGTTTGCAATTAATTTAATTCGATGAGTATCGAAGATACTAAATGAAATTTCATAGAAAAGCAATAGATTTTTTCAATAACCTCATTAAAGTGAAACCTTTAAAAATACATCCCTAACATTTAATAAATATTTGGTTTTACGCTAATAATATTAACTCGATCAAGTAGTTGAGCGACTACCACCTCAAGCAGTATCGTTTGGATTTCACATCTGACAGAGGTAAATGGTGGTGAGGGCTTATACTATAAATTCTGTTTGAAAATCAATCATGAAATTCGAATCAATTCGATATAGAAATATTGGAAAACAAAACTTAATTTTAGATTTTTTTGCTCCTATGGAATTCTTTACGAAAAGGCATTCCTCGGATTATTTCGTCGATCCATTAAATAAATCTATGAAATACGAATTTAATGAAGAATAAAGAAAATGGCAAGGTTATTCTCATGGAAATCGTAGAGAAACATTAAAGATAAAATTTTGATGAATATGGATTTGAAAAAAAAGGAAAACGGCCAACTTAATAACTCGAGTAGAGAGAGTATTTGTTCTTATGTTGAACTAACGCTTTCACGTATGTGGTAACCTTTTACTATCTCCAACTAATGGACGCTGGCTTTTTGGCTGAGTAGTGCTTGTAATTTGCTGATCTTCCTACTTTCCTCTTGCTAATCAATACATTCAATGGTGCGCTAAGACCTAATTTCGTATACGACTCCGTAAAATAAGTTATTAATACCGAAATGAAATCTTTAGAATTTTCGATTCGATTTATATAGTTGAATGCAAAATCAACGCTTAAAAAATATTATAAAGAATATGGTAAGTAAATAAAATTTATTTTTGCGTCGAATTTATCGAAAATTCGTTAGTTCGTATAACTAAATCAAAGAAATAGTTGGATATGCAAATAGTTAAGAATTTAAATAGTCTAAAGTGACGTCTGCAGTGAACAACAAGATGAAATTCTAAACGACAAAAAATGATTTATTTTGGATTATTTACAATTCGTTTCATTAATCAAATTGATGATTCGAAACGGGCCAACAACATCATTTATCAGATTTAATGATAAGAAAATGAATGATAAGAAAATAAGTGAATATTCGCAACTGAATTCGCAATTCCATAAACAAGGAAGGCGACATAATACGTAATTACCTTTATCTTTTCTATTCGTGCGATTTTAATTAAGGAAAATTCAAAATTTTTTTGAGTCGAAAGTACCAAATAAAACACAGAATGAAAACTTTAAAAGAAGTTACTGCTCGTCTAGCCAATATCCATAAAGAAGAAAAAAATAAACAATTAGCAATCATACCTAATGTTTACCTAATGTCTCATCCCGGCAATTTTTAATTCACTTGAATTTGGCATTTAAAATCTGATTTCGGAGATTCCATGTTAATAAAGTGAAATTCTCTGGATATTTTTATTGGAAACATTCCATTTACTCGCTGCTGAAAAAGAAATGTAAACTGACAGGTCTGTTTAAATATCATGGAATATGGCCATTGAAAAGCAGTATAGTTTAAAATATCACTTATCTTCAAGAAAAAAGCAAAAAAAAATATGTTTTAGAAATTAGTTTCGAAATTTGGTTAAAAGAATACGGTAAAGATGGTAAAAATCATTTTATAGCAAAAAAAATCATGAAAATGGAGTCTTGAGGATAGTTTTACAGAACTTCGCACACGAAAAACTGTCGCAAAAAGAAATGCTATATTCTAAAGAATCTTAGCGCAAAGTCATCTATATTATTATAAAATTAATAAACTTAAATTTGAGAGCGATCGGCTACCATTCTCGGAGACAACAATCAAAATATTGAATTCTCTTTTAAGAAATGTGGTCAAAAATAAAATTCTTATCAGACCATTTCATATCAGACCATTCTTTCCTTTGCTCTTTACTTAGTTCAAGTGATTACTATTATCTGAAAAAAAAAGATCCACTTGATAGTGTAAAAGAGAAAGTAAAAGCGGAAAAAGGCTCTATTATGATGAAAATACTATCTATCAAATAAAAGTTGAGGTGAACAAATAAATTGATAAATCCGGAGATAAGCGATAAGAAATCCGATCAAAGTAGAATAAATGAATGAATGACACAGCTGAAGGAGCTAACTGCTATAAGTTTAAGTGATATCTTGAGGTTTTTTACGGCAATTTATTTCAAGGGCTCACAATCAAAAAAGTCAAAAATCGCCGAGCTTGAAAACAAATTGCATGAGACGATTGACTCATGAAAAAAAATGAATTTGGTTGAAACATGCATTACATCGAACTGATTATTTTTCACATATTTTTGAAAAAGTAATCTTGGAATTGAGAATGGAACTTGAATCGAGTTAATATTATATTATAGAGTATATTAATATTATAAAGTAATTCATAAATATTTAGGTTCCAGTAGTGCTAAACTACATATGGGGCTTAATAAAAAATCATTTGGTCGTATTCGAAAATATTTAGTCAGTTTTTCTAGAAAAATTTTAATTAGATTTCTTATCTCTTCGTCAAAAGTTTCCCAAGTTTTAATGAGGTTACTAAAACTTTTTGTGACCAAAGGCATTTTGAATTAACCGAATAAATAGCTTTTAAAAGTAATTGCCAATTTTTATAGCACTCTAATCTATTCGTTCTTTCATTTTTTATTCAAAGCGCTGTTCGAATTAGAGCAATAAAAGTAATCAGTGAATAGTTGCATTTATTTTACTGATTAAATTGACAAAATTACCTCGGATTAAAGGCCCAAAATTGCAAATTACTACTTAAAACTATTTCTTTTAACTTTATAAAAGGAGCATTTATTGATTCATTTTTTCCTTTAGAATTTTTCAAATCTGTCTGATCTGCGAGATCAGCGGTGTTTATCAGTAAATATTGTATCTTCAAATACTTCAAAATCCCATTACTAACTCACTCTTAAGGGACGAATAAACTATTAACGATTTACTAATAAACTATTTTGAACAACCATTTAAAAACTAATGGCCAAAAGGTATATTGTTTGATCTTCGCCCTTTTTTTATTAAATGAAAAAAAATTAGACTTATTTGTATTCATGTGGAGCTCCTAAGAGGTAAACTAAAAGTTAGACTGAACTTTCAGCTATTTGCAATGTGGTCGTTTTTCTAAAAAATCCTTAAATTTATTCACTGACCTCTTACAATCATAAATAATTTATATCTAAATCTAAAATCTATATCTATATTTATATCTAAATCTAAAATCTAAATAAATCTAAAAACAATCATAAATAATTTCAGGATTCTTGCGTTGGCCATTACTTTTCAACGATGCCTGTTTTAAAGAGAATTATTTTGTAATTTAAGAGTGATGAAAATTTCGGTCGTCTCAGCTTGTTTAGATAATTGTTCAGATAATTTTCAACCACTTTAAAAATTTCTACCATAGTGCTAAAGATACACAGGAAGGAATAAATCTCTGGAAAAATGTCAACATAGATGGCACTCTTGTGGATAATGAATGGAATGGGATGAAAGAGTAATATGTTCAGAAATATTTAGGTTCCAGTGATGCTAAATTACATACGGGGCTTAATAAAAAGGTACGGAAATGTCCCCATGAAAACATTATTCTGTCGTGGATTATTCGTATTCGTTTAACTTCTATTCAAAAGATGAAAATGTCATCGATTCAAGAAAAAAATTGTTCAATCAACTAGACACTTGAATGCTTCCTCCAATTTAATTAAATATCAATGTTATTCATAGCCTCTTTAACATTCTTCACATCATTAGCATCATCCACCTTAAAATATGTCGAACATCAGCTCTAAAATTTTTTGAATGAGAAAAAAGGTAGAATCTCTAAGAAGATTACTGATATAAGTTAAATTCATTGTCTATTCGAACATAATAGATAGTAATTAGGGTTGAAAAAGGTGAATTTTATGCTTTCCATCTCGGCATATAATATTATTTGCAATCTTTGACAGCTAGACTTAATACATAGGAAAATGCAACGATTTTATTAAAGCCAGGTTAATAATGTAAACAAATTATTGGGATAGAATCCACACTACTCTCAGACGAAACAGTACTGATCGCTAAGGGACAGATCGACAGGTCCAGCAATGCTGCATTATTGCTTATATGCTTATACTTCAAACATTTCAAACCATGACTCGGAACTTAATTAGAGTAAATAGCCAAAAAAAGTGAAGTCCAGATGGAGTTGAGACCTTTATTTCCCCAAATGATTCTTTGGTTAAAAATCTAGCAATCAGCAAAGCCAACCAAACCAGAGATAATGAGTGTCCTTAAATCATGATCTTATTATGCACATTCTTTTTTTTTTAACAGTACTGGTTAGGCTTGCTCCGCTGGTTACAAGAGTGAGCTATCTCCAAGCTCTTCGATCTGACGTCATCGCTAGTAGTAATAAAAGCCATTCCTTTTTCCATCATCTAATTCCATATATCGCTAGCCCACCTATATGTTCAAAATCTTGCCTGATTGTCAGGAATCAGCAATAGACGGTACCAGTACCAACATGAACCAATAGCACTGATACAGCCAAGGATCTTATACATTAATGTAGCATAAATGTTATGCAATCAGGCAATAGTGCAACTTCTTTTGAAAAAAATGATATGATAATGATCATCGCTAAAGCCAAAAAAAGGTCTCAACATATAGTGTTATAAAATTATTTAAGAGTAAAATTTACCTGTTAGAGTGGAGTAAAATTATTAAAATTGGAGTAAAAATGTTTCATTCAATATTCAAAAATTCATTTCTCTTTGCTGTCCGATTTGATTCAGGAAATTTAGAAAAAGCAAAAATGGAGAATAACCACTAATGAAACGTAATAATAAAAAAATAAATAAATAAAAAAATTTTAGTACGCTTCAAAAAATTTACTGGAAGAAAAGCTAAAACCAATGGAAGTTTTAATTCGAAGTTCAAATGAAATTTGCAATAAGTTATAGGAGTAGGAAAAACCTCTTAATTCATGGAAAATTTATTGTCGTTTTCCTTTAGATCCGCATCGGATCATCGAGGCTCCAATATTTTCTCAAGTTGTGCAGCTATTAAATTTGGAATTAAATTGCCAAAAAAATAAAAAAAAGAATAATCTGAAAATTAATCAGTTCTTTAACCTTCATTGTGCCGTGTCTATTCGCACCAAGATAACTTTTTTCAAAATTTTTAGTAAATAGAACACTAAGGAGATATCCCTGAGCCTATGCACATCTCTATTCAAAGTGGCCTAGAAAACGCGCGAAATGCAAAATCGACTGAATTTCATTCCCATAATTAATTTCATCAGTATTGTTTATATCATAATTAACAGTATTAGGCTTTGTTTTTTCCTACGAATGGTTACTATTTACATTTATTATTTATTATAAAATTTTGTTGATGATAACTAGAGCTGGACATTAGAGATTATAAAAAATATTTCCTGACAGACAAAATATGTGGGATCCGAAAGATCCAAAGGATTCACTGGCTTCAGCTTGAAAACACTAAAAAATTTCTTTTCATCATAATCCATAGTTTCAAAATAGATTTTTAACAAATTATATGTAATAATCAATTTCATATTATCATCACATCATTTTTTTCTAAGAATTTATTTATTTTAACCCTTTTCTAGAGTCGGATGGATCATCTGAATAATTTCGAATAATTAATAAAAGAGAAAGAGTAACGAAAGATTCTCGTAAAAACTTTAAAAATTTCGTCAGTTGAAACGGTATTTAAATAATAATCTATAGTTCTCAGCGAAACTTTATTTATTTCTTAAAGAATTTTCTATGAAAAGTATATCAAATGATTAAAATTTATGAAGAGCAAAACAGCGTTTATGCAAGTCGATCCGCAGTAATTAAGCATATTTAGAGAACTGTGCTTATATTGTGAAATGATAGTTGAGAAAAGATGAGATTTCAGAACTATCGAAAACGATTGGAAAAAATCGGAAAGATGATGCAGTGATATCCAAAATACGAAGATTTTAATAATGTCTACAAGATACGGTGATTTACTCATTATTTGGAGATTTTCTGATGATATAACGTAGGCTCTTGTGAAAAATTGCTTAACAGAAAATCGTCATCACTTAAGTCATTCTTTAACATATCGATTTTTAAAGTAAAAGCCTTTTGTGAAACGTACCAATACTTTTTCGAGATGAACTCATAAACATCAGATAAACGTAAGTTTTACAGAAAATATGAAGTGAGAAAATTAAACCGATAAAAAATATCAGCGGTTCAAATAAGCCTTTTTTTCATAATATTAATTATAACGATAATGCAGTCTGAAATAAAATCAAAAACCTAGCAAAAAACAAAAAAATTTTTCTATAGATTCCATCGTAATTAATTTACGATGAAAATGATTCGCTGGCGTTGCTTTATTAAGTGAAGGAAGGTAAACCATTTGTCCTGTTAGGGAAAAGGATTATAATGACAGCTTTCTATGCAATAACATATTACCAAGGAAACAACAGTTAATCGCCAAAAGCCTTTTTGTCAAAACAAAATTTTTTATTTTGGCTTAAATTGCGTTTTACGGCGAAAATTATAGAGATTTGCCTTGGAGATGGAGTTTCATTTTGTTTTCATGTTTTATGTTTATACCTAAACAATGGTAATATAATATAGTAATATAATAAATAAAATTTTTTGCCTTTTTTTCCAATAAAAGAATGAAATATTAAAGAGAGAATAATAATAATGCAGGTATAAAGTGTGAAAATTTAACAAGCGACATCAGAAATTTGAAATTGTTAAATTCTCGACGAAATGAATGGAGTATGTATAACATTGCCCTCAGTAATCTCAAATCTCTATAAACCACAAAAAAAGCGAAATTTTTTCAGCGACTTGTGCGACGCGTATTTCCTCAACCATATTTAGTAATTAATTAATTCGAACAAAGCTGTTTTAAATGGAAATTTAAACGGTGAAAAATGTGCTTATCTAAAAATCATTTATATTCTTTATTAGACATTTTATTGCTTTCTAGCACGTAATAATTTTATAGTCGATTTTTATATATTTTTAACGACAAAAGTAGTAAGAGGCAAATTATGATTGAAGAATAT
>UYYG01000102.1:0-110108 GCA_900625125.1 Dracunculus medinensis | reverse complement strand
CGGCCTCTTTTGCTAGCTGCTATTTTTGCCTAATGTTACCCTATCAGTTATTTACTTTCACGCTCCTTCCTACTCTATCATTTCTGGCAAACTCATTCTAATAGTCTCATTAGCTGTTACGCTCATTCTTATTCTCACCATTCTAATAATCTCATTGACTCTTTCGTACTCTAACCTATCTAGCGGTCTCTTTTGCTTGCTGCTGTCTTTGCCTAATGCTTTCTAATGTTTATTTTTGTCACACTGTTTTTTTCTATAACATTTATAGCTTTTTTTGCTAGTTAATATTTGTTATCCTAACAATTATTTTCCTTTACTTTTTTTCTTACTATTATATTTATTCGTTTTGTCGATGAAATACAGAAATTAAAATATTCATTTTCGAATTTTTTCTTTATTTTTATTTCCTACTTGTATATTTCGAAAATCATAACTGTAAATGGTGTTAATTCTAGAACAGAAGACAAAAAGATAAAAACCAGAATAAGAGCAATGAACCATGTTAAATATCCCTAACCTCATGTCGAACCACTATTATTACTATAATTATTACTATAATCAGATACAAAAGCACGACCAGAAAAAAAAAGAATCAAACAAAACAGCTAAAAATGCTACAGTACCAAATAATTTTTATATAGGCCCATAGGATTCTATGATAATTTTATCATAAATATAACCAGCCAAAAAAGTACATCAGAGATTAATACCACAAAAACTCCAAACTCAGCCCTCATCTTGAAAACAGTGAAAATGACTAACTACATAACGGGTATCATGTAAAACAACATCTAAGGTAGACCAAGATAAAATAACACCAGGAAACATAATAAATAAAATAAAAAACAATAAAATCAAATAAACTCACAGTAAATAAAAAAACATAACCCAAAATCCACAGTAACACTGGCTGAAAACCATCTGCATACCATAAAAGTAGTCAACCATGTAAAAACCTTGGCACCAATAGGAACAACAATAACTATAGTAGCAGAAAAAGCAAAAAAAGCACAGGAATTCTACAGTATATATATGATGAGCCCAAACTGCACAACCAATTAAAGCAATTTTCAACATAGCATAATCCATGCCCAATAACCAAAAACCTCCTACTTATCAGTCAAATATAATCTCCTCTGACTAGCAACACCAAAAGCAACGAAAATCAAAATATAAACCTCAGGAGGACCCAAAAACCAAAACAAATGCTTTTAAGAAAAAGGATTACCACATGTAGCCATAAAATTAATACCACCCAAAATAGAACTAACTCCAGAAAAATGTAAATTGAAAATAGACTTAAGTCACACAAACAAAGACGCATAACCACTAACAATAAATCCCTCAAAGATATGATAACTTCTAAACCAAAAATAACAAACATTATAGTAAAAAAATAAACACCAAAAGATTCACAAATAATACCTCAACTATCAAAACCATATTCAGAAGGCCTCAACATAAAGACATGTAATGCAACCTTAGCAAACAATAAGAAAACCAGCAAATCAACGAACAAAAACGAACAAAAACAAAAACACTCAAACACTCAACGAACGAACACTCAAAATGTTTTCAATTACAAAAATTTCAAACCAAAAGAAATTTTCTTTCGCACTCTAACTAAACAAAAAAACTAATTAAACCTCTCTATCTTATGAATTAAACTAATATCACGTTTGATCAACGGAGGAACAATCTACAAAGTATAAAAATTTACACCTGAACCAACCAAGATACAACGCAGATATAGAACCTGTACAAAAATAAGAAATTATACGGGCAAAATTTCCTGCTTACTCTGGAATAATTAACAAATGGATAAAAAAATCACATAATATTATGCCCCAGGCAAAATAAAACACCCTTAGATAACCATCCACCTACTAGCATACTACGAAAAAACAACAAAATAACAACAATATTAAACAAATTACAAGGAACAGGAGGCAAGAAACCCAACAAGGAATACACCAGAAATAAAGCAGAAATTTTTTGTCGAATAAAAATTAAAATAATACTTCAAGAATACAAACATCATAGACACTAAAACAAGAAAGAATCTTTAGCGTCTCCATTCTAAAAAACTAAAGATTCATCGATCAAAATGCTTTAGATTCAATTCTAATATTTATTCTTGAGCAAAATTTATATTTTCAACTAATTAAATATCTTCAAACCATCAAAAACAAAAATGAAAAATCAAAAAAATAATTTTCTTCTTGTTAACCAAAACCCCTATCAAAATTTTACTAACACAAATCGTTTTCCCAATTTATTGCCACCTATGTATTTTTTTGCCAAAAACATATAAAGGCAGATCCAATCTGAAACGAACGTTGATTTCACTGATTTCACTGAATAAAATAGGTGCAAATAGACCGTTTTATATGCGAGTTATCAAAGACGGCAAATAATCATAAAACTATATTTAGTAATAGAGTGCACAAAATCTATTACTATCTCACGTATTCTCGGCAAGTGCGGCATTCGGATTCGACGAGCTCTTGGAAGAGGACCTTCGTATAAAAGTTTCCTTTTTTCTTCCGAATATTATTGAAAATTACGTTACATTACATTGTTTGGCTATTAGTTCAGGGATTTTCCGAAGTACTACAATATGTGAATCTTTCATTTACGAAAAAAAAATCTAAACTATCTAAAATCTAAAAATCTAAGTCTAATTTAATTTATAAATTTGTTATTTTCTAATAAACAATATGAATTGTTATTGTTTTCGATAAACTTCGATAAAGTCATTTAGTAATGAATCTCAACACTGTTTTAGGCATACATATAATTAATGCCTACTTTTCCACTTCCACTTCCAAGTATTGTTTACTCATGTGCATACTTGGCTCCAGAATTAGGCATAGGGATTTGGTTCAAGTATGCAAGCTTAGAGGTTCAGTTGAGGCTTAAAGCTAGGCTAATCACTTTTGAACAATTACTTTATTATTTAAAGCTACTCTTTAATATTGTAATGTTATCTTAACCCTTATTTTTTATCAACTATTTCTTTTTTTTTAATAACATATATAGCTTTTTTTGCTACCTTTTTTATTTTAACTATCTATCTACTATCTATTATTTTTAGGCTAATGTTACCCTAATATTTTTCACGTCCCTTTTTGCTCTAATCTTTCTAGCAATCTTATTCATTTTTACGCTCATTTTTACTCTAACCCTTCTAATAATCTCATTGGCTGTTGCGCTCTTTCCTACTCTAACCTGAACGGTTTCTTTTGCTAGCTGCTATTTTTGCCTAATGTTACCCTATCAGTTATTTGCTTTCACGTTCCTTTTTACTCTATCATTCCTGGCAACCTCATCAACTTTTTCGTTCTTTCTTATTCTGACCATTCTAACAGTCGCATTGGTTGTTACGCTCTTTCCTACTCTAACCTATCTAGCGGTCTCTTTTGCTAGCTACTGTCTTTGCCTAATGCTTTCTAATGTTTATTTTTGTCACAATGTTTCTTTCTATAACATTCATAGCTTTTTTAAAATATTCATTGAAATATTCATTAAAATATTCGTTAAAATACTCATTTTCGAATTTTTTTAATTTTAATTTCCTACTTGTATATTTCGAAAATCGTAAATGGTGTTAATTCTAGAACAAAAGACAAAAAGATAAAAACCAGAATAGAAGCAATGAACCATGTTAAATTATCCCTAACCTCATTCCAAACCACTATTATTACTATAATCAGATACAAAAGCACGACCAGAAATAAAGAGAATGAAACAAAACAGCTAAACAACAACTGCTACAGTACCAAATAATTTTATTATAGGCCCATAAGAATCTATGAAAACTTTATCATAAATAAAACCAAGCAAAAAAGTTCATGAGAGATTAATACCACAAAAACTCCAAACTCAGCCCTCATCTTGAAAACATAATGAAAAGGCCCATAAGCCTAAGCCTAAGCCTAAGCCTAAGCCAGGAAACATAATAAATAAAATAAAAAATAATAAAGTCAAATAAACCCATAGTAAATAAAAAAACATGACCCAAAATCCACAGTAACACTGGCTGAAAAACCATCTGCATACCATAAAAGTAGTCAACCATGTAAAAACCTTGGCACCAATAGGAACAGACAACATCTAAAACAACATCTAAGCTTGACCAAGATCAAATAACACCAGGAAACATAATAAATAAAATAAAAAACAATAAAATCAAATAAACCCATAGTAAATAAAAAAACATAACCCAAAATCCACAGTAACACTGGCTGAAAAGCCATCTGCATACCATAAAAGTAGTCAAACCACTATTATTACTATAATTATTACTATAATCAGATACAAAAGCATGTAAAAACCTTGGCACCAATAGGAACAACAATAACTATAGTAGCAAAAAAAGCAAAAAAAGCACAGGAATTCTACAGTATATATATATGATGAGCCCAAATTGCATAACCAATTAAAGCAATCTTCAAAATAGCATAAACCATACCCAATAACCAAAAACCTCCTACTTACCAGTCAAATATAATCTCCTCTGCCTAACAATACAAGCAAAATTAAAACCTCTAGGTGACCAAAAAAACCAAAATAAATGCTGATAAGATAATGTATTACCACCACTACTAGAATCAAGAAAAAAAGTATTAAAATTATGATCTATCAAGAACATAGAACCATCCAGAATAGAACTCCAGAACAATGTAAATTGAAAATAGTCCTAAGCCACACTAAGTAAAAAAAATTCTTTGATTATTCAATAAATGATTGTAAAAAATCCTCCCTTTGGGCTCATACCCTTTTCTCCGACGACCGCCCGCTTTTGCATTAATTCTCCATATTCATAANTGAACCATGTTAAATTATCCCTAACCTCATGTCAAACCACTATTATTACTATAATCAGATACAAAAGCACGACCAGAAATAAAGAGAATCAAACAAAACAGCTAAAAGCTACAGTACCAAATAATTTTATTATAGGCCCATAAGAATCTATGAAAATTTTATTATAAATAAAACCAACCAAAAAAGTTCATGAGAGATTAATACCACAAAAACTCCAAACTCAGCCCTCATCTTGAAAACAGTGAAAATGACTAACGGGTATACATAACGGGTATCATGTAAATAACATCTAAGCTAGACCAAGAGAAAATAACACCAGGAAACATAATAAATAAAAATAAACTCAAATAAACCCATAGTAAATAAAAAAATAAAACCCATAATCCACAGTAGCACTGGCTGAAATACCATCTGCATACCATAAAAGTAGTCAACCATGTAAAAACCTTGGCACCAATAGGAACAGCAATAACTATAGTAGCAGCAAAATAAGCACAGGAATTCTTACCTACAGTATATATATGATGAGCCCAAATTGCACAATCAATTAAAGCAATCTTCAAAATAGCATAAACCATACCCAATAACCAAAAACCTCCTACTTACCAGTCAAATATAATCTCCTCTGACTAATAATACTAATAATAAAAATAGGCACAATCATAACCTAAGGTGACCAAAAAACCAAAATAAATGCTGATACGATAAAGGATTACCACCATTACCATCCATCCAATATCACGATTACCATCCACCTACTAGCCAATCGAGCAGAGGCCAATCAAATTCAAAGACCTATCTAAAAGAACATTTAGGATTTAGAATGTTTTCACTCAGTTCTCAATAAATTTTAATTTTAATTGAACAACATAAAAATTCCAATAAAAACTTATTCACAAAAAAAATTCACCAGAATCAGAATAATCAGAATACTCACGACTCTAATTCCACTGATGACCAACCGAACCTACATTTAAGTCCCTATTAAAATTCATCATCCTATACTCACATAACAAAACCAAAGAAGGAAAAAACTTAACAAAACGCTAATTATCCTCAAGCGTATTATAATACGAATGCCTGCCAATAAGATTAGAAAACAAAAAACGACAAACACCAAATTCATCAAAAGAAAATTATAACCAATGCAAGGAATTCAATCCATAATAGCGGCAAATATCTAACCATAAAATTAAGATTAAAACCATGAAAAAAAAACTCTAATAACCCCTAAACCACAAGATTGGAAATCAAACGTATTAAATTACACTAAGAAGTCAAAAAAGATAAAAACCAGAGAAAAGGCAATGAACCATGCTAAATTATCCCTACCTCATTCCAAACCACCATTATTACTATAAGCAGAAAAAAAAAGAAAAAAAAAGAATCAAACAAAATAGCTAAAAATACTATAGCACCAAATAATTTTAATATAGACCCATAAGAGTTTATAAAAATTTTATCATAAATTTTATCATAAAATTTTATATATAACCAGTCAAAAAGTCGATCAGAGAATGATACCACAAAAACACCAAAATCAGTTCTCATTCTTTAAAACAATATCATGGAAAACAAAATTAGAATTAGATAAAAATAACAGCAGTAATACCACCCATAGTAAATAAAAACCCAAAGAAAGTCAATAACAAAAACAGTGCAAACAAATAAAGAAAAACTATCCAAAGAAATAGAAGTTCTACCCATATTCTTAACAATAACCACAAAGTTAATACCACCCAAAATAGAAGTAACTCCAGAACAATGTAAACTGAAGATAGATCTAAGCAGCACTAAATAAAAAAATTCAATTCCTAAATTTCTTTATTTTGAACGATCGCTCCCATATGCAATTATTCTCTAAATTCATAAAATTGAGATGTAGTCTCGTATTTGTAAAGTATTTAAAGCAAATTTGCCCTGGAGCTATTTCTTCGTACAAGCGAATGATATCATTTTTGCCTGCCTTTACAGCAAATATTTCAATCGATTTATGCTGTAGATATTACATTTAATTATTACATTTAATTAACTATAATTTAATGCTTCGAGGTAATATAATGAAGATTGCATCGTTTAGCTACAAACAATAGAAAAAAATTCTATTTTTTGCAAAAAATATTTTTTAAATTTTTATTGGCTTATTCTTACTTTATTTATTTATTTGAATTTTTTTATTGATATCTGCAATATTTAAAAAAAGTAATATTAATAAAGAACAAGTTTATAATCACAGCCAAGAAACTGTGTGATTTATGATGATTAAATTGCAATGTACTTGAGAAGTGAATTAAAGTGCTTCAGAGAAGGTGATTATTCCACTTCATACAGATTTCCTCTTTCCCTAACATCTCTTCCTTCGCGAAATGTTCGCTTATCGGTTATTTACATACTGCTGAATGAGTATATTAAGGATGTTGAAATAGTGGTGGGCATCTCCTGCATAACGTACTATCATTCTAATTATACAGAATCAAAGGCTCCGATAAATCCTATTATTATTACCAAGAATTTATCACCAACAATTTGTACATTGTCATTCTATAAAATAGCGAATCTCATCCTTCCACTACTCGGTTCACTGGCTCCAATATCACCAATACTGCGCGATACGATATCACCTTTGATGTAACAGTGAGCCATTGTTTTCAACAAATTCCGCCTTCAGTGATTTCATTTTATAAAGATTTCTATGAAATATAAAATTCTGTAATAATGAAAAATTATTTTTATGATTACAAATTTATTCTGTTCCACTTATCAGACATATATCTATATATCTATAATAAGTCTTTCCCGTAAATCATCCTTCTAATCATCCTTAGAAAGATTAAACACCATACTCCAATACCTTTTAGCTTTTACGCTCTTCTTTATTCTAACCTTTCCAACAATAATGAAAAATCACTTTTATGATTATAAATTTATTTTCTTTCATTTATCAGACATATATTTATATTATATATTACATATATTTATATATATCATAAGTGTTTCCATTAACTTCTTTAGAAAGGTTAAATATTACTCTAACATCTTTTAGTTGCCCTTTTTTAACTCTAACCTTTCTGGCAATCTCTCTTGTTAGCAACTATTTCTTGCTTAACATTTCTTTATCTTATCCTAAGACTTGTTTTCTATAATACTATTTTTTTCTTTCTATAATATCTATAGCCTTTTTTATTAGCTAATATTTTCGGAAAAACGTGACACTTATCCTAATACTTATTTGCTTTCACGTTCTTTCTTACTCTAACCTTTCTAGCAATCTCTCGTGCTACCAACTATTTTTGGATTAACTTTATCTATGACTTATTTCTATCACAGGCTTTTTCTTTCTTTTTATAACATCCTTTCTAAGCTTTTCTAACTAATATTAATATTGCTAACTAATATTTTTGGCCAAATGTTAATCTAACACTCATTTGCTTTCACCATCCTTCTCATTCTAATCTTTCTGGCACTCTCCTTGATTTTTGCGCTCTTTCTTACTCTAACTTTTGTAACACTCTCTTCTACTCAATAATATTTTTTCAATAAATTTTTTGACATTAATCTATTTCTAGGCATTTTTCAACTTATATATAATTTCGCCTCTTTCTTTCCTTCTCTCATTCATTCATAGACTTTTTCAATAATAATTTATTTTATTTTGCTATTGCATAGGCTTATAAATTTCCGTAAATTTTGCAAATTTTCTGTTGTTCAATAGAAAAGTGTAGTTGCGAATGGATAGGAATAAAGAAGAGACAGAGTCCGAATTGTCTTTTAATTTTCTATGTTTATATGCAATTTAGAAAAACTTGAAATTTCTTATTTTCCTACTCTTTGACAAATGATCATTCCTGTTAAACGATCAAAAGTGAATATGAATGGAACATTCAGGTAACCAGTTTAGAATGCACTTGCATACACTATACGCCTATCTTAGCCTACAAGTAAGAATGTACGTATATAAGATTTTCGTTATTTTAGAGGAATCAACGGATTTTTTAATTTTGCATTGTTTTTTGATTTGTCTTGCTTCATTATTTCTGATTAGTCTTTCATAGATTAGATTAATCACTTTTCAACAGGGCGCTTCAGCTTCTTTGTATTGGAAATACGAGTGGATCGCCAGTAGTCACATTTTGGAAACGCACTTTTTACTTTTAGGCGGATAACTTGAAACTCGCGTCTCAGAGAAAATTTCTTCAATTACGCATATTTATCATGCATACTAATCTATCATATTTTTAGGAATTTAACAAATTCACGCGACTTGGGTAGGTATTATATGAGGAATAACGATAGATGTTTTGATTTGATCTCCTTTTATAGGATCTTGGCAAAATATCTTTGAGTAGTTAATGAAGAATTATTACCCATGTTATTTGTTTTTGGAGCAAATTAGTTGCCATATTATATGCAATGGTATACGGAGTTTATGAACCTGTGATGAAAAACAAAAAATTTTCTATTATGAAAAAATACTACATTACAGGTTTATAAACTCTGTTAAACTCCACTTAATGCATTCATAAAGCATCTATGGTGCAGTAAAGCATCTGATATTGAACACGAAGTATTATCAAGGAAATGTCGTTAAATGGAGCGACAAAATAGCGAGAGAAATCGACATATTAGCGATAATAAACATATGGCAGTTTTATGAAGTTTAATGCTTTTTTTTGTAATTCTTTCGAACTGAAATTTGAAAAAATCAGAAAAGAAATTACAAAAGTAATGAAGAGAAAAACACGGCACCTATTCTTGTATTCCTTATTATTATTATAATTTATTATTCATAGATTATTTGTTGTTGTATATTTAATTATTTATTTCTTTTCATTTTTTAAATTTTTAAAAGTGGTTTTGGAAAAATATTTTTAATATTTTTTAAATTAATAATTATTTATCATCTTTTGGGAGAATTTTTCTTTGCCTTTGATCATAAAACTAGAATTGTGGTTCTTTTTTTCTTTGTGTTTTAATTGTAGTTTTTTATTTTTTGCGAAAATATTTTTTATGGAGCAAATTAACTGCCCAAACCATGGTGTAATAAATTTTTCAAAATATTTTTGTTTTTTTTCTAAATATACTCAAGAAAATTTTGATTGTTAATAAATTTTCTTTTGTTTATCACAAACTGATAAAATAGATCAGTTCGATGAATTTCCTTACCCGAAAATGAAAATGGCTTTCGCTAAATTCATAATTATACACATTAAAAACAACATAGTAAAACAAGAAAGAATTGTTGGCGTTTCTATTCTGAGAAACTAAAGATTCATCGATCAAAAAGCTTTAGATTCAATATTTATTCTAATATTTATTTTTTAGCATGCAAAATTTATATTTTCAATTAATTAAATCTCCGAATCATCACTAGCAAAAACATAAAATCGAAAAAATGATTTCCTAGCTGGTAACCAAAAACCATATCAAAGTTTTACTAATACAATATCGTTTTGCTATTCCATTGCCATATGTGTTTTTTTGCCAAAAACGTATAAAAGCAGATCCAATCTGAAACGAAAGTTGATTTCACCGATTTCGCTTTCTGAGTCACCGTTTTATATTAAAACTGATTGATGAAAGTAATTTGGATATAAAAGCCTAAGCCTATATTTCCATTTAATAAATTTTAAACTATCTTTAAATTTATAAATAATTTTAATAATATTAATCTTTCCCTATTCCTTCATTTATATATATATATATATATACATATATACATTTATGTCTATTTAGAATAGTTCAGTGGGTTGTTGCACAATTGGGAACGACGATGCTGAGGTTCGATTCCCCACAGGAGTAATCCTGTAGAAACCTGTTCAAAAATCTGGGTGATTGTATTTCTATCGCCAAGGGACTCCCTGGCATATGTGACACAAGTGGAGAGAGTTTAACCAGTAATTGTGAGGACCTCTTAAAAAAAAAATCTATCTATATGCATATAATCTAACAACGCGTTCTCCGTAATCGAACCATAAGAAAAAGGTGAACTATTTATTAATAATTCGAATGAAATTTACTGTTTCCTATTAAATCGCAATATAGTAAATCGATATTTTAAAACTTTTGGTGGTTTCATTTCTTAATTTAATTTTTTCTTGTTATAAATGTTCTTGTTATAAATCTTAATTCGTTTAAAATTTATGAAAAGGCTAATTAAGAAATATTTTCTTTTATTTTGTTTTGTGAAGAGGCCAAGAAATCTTTTTTATGATAATGTGAAGATAATGTAAATATTCGTTAGCATTTTGAAACATTTTGAAACAAAAATAAATCACAATATACTATTGGATGAATCTATGAGACGTGCCATGAATACATTAAACAAATTGAATATTATAGGTAATTAATAGTTTAGAGTTGTCTTTTACAATGACTGTTACGTCGAGATTTTATCCATGCAAAATCTCCGCATATAAATATTTCTGAAAATGAATTAATCTTCGAAGGTAAACATGAAGAAAGAAATGATACTATTCACTGTAGCACTTAAGCTTTCGCACATATTTGCCTTTCCTTTCTCGAATTCTTTCCTCTGTTATCAGAGATTTTAGGATAGTTAAGTTGGAGCATATTTATTTATCCAACTTGAGGTGTTGATGATATAAGAGGGCGAAAAAGCGAAAAAACGCATATAAAAGGATATTAAGATAGGCGCAAATAGAGCCTTATATGCGAATTATTAATGACGGCAAATAATCAACTATATTTAATAATAGAGTGCACAAAATCTATTACTATCTCAAGTACTCTCGGCAAGTGGGGCATTCGGATTCGATGTGCTCTTGGAGATTACATTATTTGGCGATTTGTTCAGGGATTTTCCGAAATACTACAATATTCGATTTTTTCATTTACGAGAAAAAATCTAAACAATTTATAAACTAATTATTTTCTAATAAACAATAAGAATTATTATTAGTTTCGATAAACTTAAGTCATTCAGTAATGAATGCGAAGTGAATCTCAGCACTACCTTAGGCATACATATAATTAATGCATACGTTTCCAGTGCCACAAGTATTGTTTACTTATATGCATAATTAGGTCCAGAATTAGGCATAAGAATTTGGTTCAAGTATACAAGCTTAGAGGTTCAGTTGAGGTTTTAAGCTAGGCTAACCACTTTTGAACAATTATTTTTATTATTTGAAGCTATTCTTTAATATTGCAATGTTATCTTAACGCTTGATTGATAAGTATTTCGCATAGTATTCTATTGAATTATTATTTGCTTTATCATTTGAGTTATCATTTGAGCTTATGTTTTATCAACTATTTCTTTTTTTAAATAACATTTATAGCTTTTTTTTTATTTTAGCTAGCTTTTTTATTTTAGCTACTACCTATTATTTTTTAGCCTAATGTTACCTTATCACTTAATTGCTTTCATGTTCCTTCTTACTCTAACAATCTCCAATCCTATCAACTTTTGCGCTCTTTCTTACCATCACCATTCTAACGATCTCATCAACTTTTACGTTCTTTCTTACTCTCACCATTCTAATGATCTCATTAGCTGTTGCGCTCTTTCCTACTCCAACCTATCTACCTAACGGTCTCTTCTGCTAGCTACTATTTTTGACTAATGTTTTTCTGATGTTTATTTTATATCTTATCTTATCTTATCTTATATTTATATCTTATCACACTATTTCTTTGTATAACATCTATAGTTTTTTTTGCTAGTTAATATTTATTATCGTAACAATTATTTTTTTTTTGCGTTTTTTCTTACTCTAATATTTATTTTTTTGTTGATGAAATATAGCAGTGAATAAGATATTTTTCTTCGAATTTTTTTTTTATTTTAATTTCCTACTTATATATTTCGAAATTCATAACTGTTAATGCTGTTCATTCTAGGATAAAACTAAACTTATCCTTTATGATATTTTATACTGAATGAATATTAGCAGCGGTGGAAGATGTGCTAAATGAAAACAACGTAACTTCAATGTCTTATTGCTAGGTTTAAAATTTTAATTCAGAAGTCAAAAATTCGAAGCTCAAACTTGTCTTCTAGCCAAGCACAAGGCAAGCATTTTCATTTTAGTACTAAAATCTAGAGCGGATAATCTAAAAATATGCTTTGTTAAATATGAAATTTTCAACGTTTGATGTCGATCAGTCGATGTATAATTGATTGATAAGTATTTCGCATAGTATTCTATTGAATTATTATTTGCTTTATCATTTGAGTTTACTCTTCCTGAAGAGAGCTCCAGAAAAATATATCTATGTGTGGCACTGTTAATATTTTTAGTAAGTATATATGAATAACACCGCTGGCAATAAAAACGAACGTATTAATAACGTATTAATGCCTAAGGCAGTGACCGCTTTCACTTTGCAATGAAAAAAAAAAATATTTATCCTTCAATTATGATAAAATATTGCCCTTTTTCTCCAACTTTTCTATATTTTTTTTACAATTTTATATTTTTTTTATATGTTATATCTTTTATACAATCACCTATTTCCAGAGTTTCATATTTATTTCTTTGTCATTATTATTTAAGAATATAAGAAAAAATAAAATTATCTCTTTTTATTTGATTATCGCTTTGCTCTTATCATATCATTTTATTTTTACTGGTGATAAATTTTAATTCGAAACTATCGGTTGTTTCTATTTAAAAATAGTGGTTTAATGGTTCCTATTTCCAACTTTTCTATATTTTTTTTACAATTTTATATTTTTTTTATATGTTATATCTTTTATACAATCACCTATTTCCAGAGTTTCATATTTATTTCTTTGTCATTATTATTTATTAATATTTCATATATTTATACCTTTTATATTTATAACTTTTTTAAAACAATAATTAATTTATAATTAAATTAATTATAAATTAATTATTTATGTTTGCCATCGGAATAAATTAATGAAATTGAATATCTCAAATATTTCTTAAAATAGAAAAATTCTATCCACAATTATGCATAAGCGATCAAATAATTGAGCCATAAATTTAAAACATTACGAATGAGAAATTTTTTTTAAATGAGAGTGGGTTGATTAAAAATATTCGAAGAAAATTTTCTAAACCTATATATTATTGCACATGCAAATTTCCTTTTGCATTACGCAATTATTAAATTTTAAATTTTTTAAATTTTTTTTATTAAATTTTTTCATTCGATTATTTGCTCGCTTTCATAATGATTTTTAAAAAATTTATTGAAAAATTTATTGAAAAATTTTGAAAATTTTATGAATTTTATGAAAATTTATCAAAATAAAATCCCTTCATTTATCGGCAGATTTTTTGATTCGATTCGAGTGCAACGTTTTAATAAAATTTTTGGACAATATAAGCAAGAAAAGGTTTCAAAAATATGTTCCTATTTCTCGGTGCTCGGTGCTCAATAATTAATCCTAAACGTGCTACTAGCAATTTGCTTGTCATATCTTTATTTGAGATTTTTACATCGGAGAATAATTTCATTTCATGCAAATAAAAATTGCAAGTTTAACAGATTTTTCATTGTTATATTTTCATTATTAAGTGCATTTAATTTAATTTTGGTTTGTTTTTGCTCAAATTGATTTTTATTATTACTCTTTTAAATTCTCCAAATATATAACTCAAAATCTTTCTGATAAAAGCGAAAATAATTTTTATACTATTAACTCAATTAGTTGATTCCTCTTATAATAACAATTGAATTAAAATTTAAACTGAAGAAATTCATCGTTTTGAAATATTTTCATTATATTTTTTTATTTCTTATTTTATCATTTTATCATTTATTATTATCATTTATCTGCTATACCATTTTTACAGATTACTCCAGTATATTTTTATGGGAAAAATAAGCAAATAGCAAAGAGTAATTTCCAAAAATTTATAAATTTTCAAATAATTGCTGGGCATGGAGTGGAGATTGACGATGATAATTAACAGTGGAGTCGAACATATTTATCTATTTAATTAAGTGCTTTTTAAATATATTTTTAATATTGCATTTTCTACTCGTAATTTTATTATTTTTCGATTATATTTCCCAATTATTGATTTGTAAAGTTGTTTAAGAAAATGACTAAAATACTTAGGAGAATGCAGAAGTTTTCTAAAGATTCATATGGTTAGTACCACATATGGTTAGTCTCACTTCACTGGCTTATTGGACCCGGCAAATTTCACCAATTGATGATAGAAGTACCAATGAATTGCTATTACCATCCGAATTTTAGAAAGATTTGGTTCTATTCAGCTTGAAATAGATGGAATTTTTTTAAAGCATATTTATAAATAATCGTTTGCTCCCATTGTTTGACAAATTAAAGAATTTATTAAAGATTCGATGAAAGAAATTTGCAGAAATTTGCGAAACAATTATGAATGACAATAGTAAACGACCATTCACCATTTTTCACCATTTTTTTAAGGTTTCTTCATGAATGGAAAAACTCTTCACATATGGCGTTATTTCGATGTTATTTATTCAAATGGAAAAAAATCATCTTTTTATAAATTTTATTATTCAAATAATTTATCATTCGCTTTATAAAATTTTAAAATTTTTCAATTATATAAAAATAAAATTATAAAATTTAATTTTTACATTTATAGAATATATTTAATTTATAAAAATATTTTTTATAAATTTAGTGATTATTAGATTAAAAGAAAATAAATCTGAATAGCGGAAGAAAATTATGAGATTTTATAAAAAATTATATTAAATATAAAAAAATTATATTAAACAATAATATAATATAATAATACAATATTATAATAATAATATATAATTATATTAAATAATAAATAATATATGCCAAATTATATAAAATATAAAAAAAATATATAAAATATATTCTATGCAGCGCGAATTTACTTTTTCATTATGCTTTTATATGATTCCTTTAATTTATCATTTATCATTCAAATAATTTATCATTCGCTTTACTTATTTAAATAATCTTTCCTCTAATCTTTTCATATTCATTTAAAAGATTCTTAGAAATTGATAAATGATAGAAAAAATTAGAACAATTTTAAATGAATGAATAATTTGAGGAAATTGAATGAGCGAAGAACGCAAAGAATAATTAAGAAATTTGGTTCATCGAAGAATCTCAAGTGAATTCTTTTGAACATCGAAAAATTACCAAAAAAATAAATTATTTTTTAAAATATTTCATTTTTTAAAAAATTACTCGAAAAAATTATAAATTATTGCATATTTTTTAATTAAATATCCTAATAAAATTTCGCTTTGCCTCAAACGAATTTATTCGATGTATTGTAAGGAAGACTGGAATGGTTGAAATTTTCATTTCAAAGCGTCGATGATTGCTGGAATCCTCAAAAAATCCCGGTGGCAGATCATTTGTCTACTGTGAGATAACCAGCAGTGGTGAATATTCTTCAAAAATAAAATAAACGTTATACTCGTTTATCCTTTGATGTTCCCAACTAACTCTATACATTTCCTCTTCCATAGTCCTATTTTAATTCTCCAAATTTCCTTCCGTAGTCCTATTTTAATTCCCCAAAATCGAGTAGAATTTCTTCACAACTTGGCTAAATAATTTTATCTTTGAGAGAGAATAACCAGTTCAATCGAATTTTATTCCCATCAAAACTAATGAAAAGAGAGGATTTAAATGATTTAGAGGAGAGGATTTCTAAACCAAACTGGGCGACCAAAACGCATCTCAAGAGTTTTCCTATCATAAAAATAATTCATACTTTTATAAATTAGTAAGATAAAACTTCATTTTATCCTCGTTGGAATCGTGTAAAAAGAATAAGATAATATTTCTGGCCTGGTACGAATGAATGAACTCAATTCTTCTTTAATACCATTTCCTAGATTTATCCCAATATTATAAAATTACCTATGTTAGGCCTATAACAGAATATGTTGCAGTCACAAGACGAAACCTTTACTGATAGAATAATTAGAGCTTTGTCTTATCAAAAAGAGCTGAGAGTGGTATAATGGAAACACTCGCAATCAGAACACTTAAGGCTGATTAGATAACACTGATTTGATAATAATAAAATTTTATATCGCCTTGCTGAAATAGATCCTTTTCGAATGTTTTCTCAATTTATGCATTTATCAATTAATCAATGAATTTGCCAGTATTTTGCGATTTTGCGATTAATTAATATGCAAAAAGAATGCATATATTCGTATACTTTGACGTTTTATCAGTGATATTTCATGTATAAATGTACATGCACTCGCAGTATAAACGTCCATTTCTATTCATGAACTTCAATCAACCAATAAGATTTGAAAAGGTCAAAGGGTAATAATATCGTCGCCATTTGGAAGGAAAACGATTGCATCATTTTACAGCATTTAATTTTCGACTTTTTCTTTATAAGTGCGATTTATATTTGAAATATAAATTTATAAAAATTTGTATAAATTTATTATTTATTATTAGTGGGTATGCATCAAATTCAATAGAATTATTCCGCAACAAAAAAAAAAATTTAAAAAATTTATAAAAAATTATCTCTGTAAAAATGTAAATCTATTTCATGCATATTTCCTTTTTTCCTTTCCTATCTATCCTTTTCTTTTTCAATATTGTCGTTCTTCCTCCCCATTTTCCTTTCCTTCCTTTTCCTCTCCATTCCTTCATATTCATGAATTTATTCTCGCATGATTCATTCATCAGTGAATGTCGTAAAAGTAAATATAAAATTTTTCCACTGTTATTGTTTTCACTATTATTCACCGCTATTTTCGCATTCATTAACGCTTCTTTTATTTTCGATGCATTCTTGGTGAGGTACGGTCGTTCCGCTGGCCGATCGGATCAAACAAATTTTTCGCCGAGGAGTTATCTGGCGATAGAAGTGCAGATAAATCCGTCAGGTGCACACCGTGCATACTGTGCAGCGAGTGCAACTCCACCATCGGCGCTCTGCTCCAACAATCCATTAAACCTTTCTATTCCATTTTTCGCGTAGTTTTTTTCCATAAATAATTTTTTATTTATACTTTTTATTACTATTTTTATATTTCCAACTGCAGTGTTTCTATCCTAACAGTTCCAGCAAACGCATCGGTAGCGATAATAGAAAGTGCGGCTCATCTTTAGTCGAAGTGCGGTTGTACATTGTGGCCGATCAATGATCAGCCGAGGGATAAGAAAAATCGGCTCATATTAGCTTTTCACTTCATTTTTGTCTTTGTTAAATATTGACTTTTAGATGCTCCTTCTTTTAATCAATTTTTTTTGTCCTGTGGTTGGTTGGTTGTTTTGTGGCTGTTGTTGTGTATTATTATTATTTATTGACATTGTTATTATCATCATTATCATTAACAGTTATCGTTATCATTGATATCATATATAATTATATATAATAATATTATTTTCTATTTTAATTTTAATATTATAACCGTTATCATTATCATTAATATTATATACAATAATTATATATATAATGATAATAATATTATTTCATATTTTAATATTAATATTATTATTTTTATTTTCAGTGCTATTATTTTTTGTTGTGATTGTTTATGGAATTTTTTTGATAGTTTTATAATTTTCTTTCTGACTTGTTGTTGGCACTTGTTAGTTGGACTCGCTATGCTAATTTAAGACAAATTTTGCCAGGGAATCGCATGAGCGATAGTTGTGCTGGCTTGTGGCCAGCTCCACTCGCGTTTTTAAAGGGCAAATTCTGTTTCCTCTGCTGGACTGGGAAGCTCTCAGCTACTTCTACTCCGAACTAAATAACTAGAAATACTCGTGTGACATTCTATTTCCTTTTGCGACCACTGTTACGACAGTATTGTCACGGAAGTATCGACAGGGATTTCATTATATATTCATTGTATATTTCTGCCGACGATTTGTTTACAGTAAAAGCACCAACGTCCTCATCCTTATAATTATTATTTTAATTAATATAATTTGATGCGGGAAGGAGGAATTAGATATATACGGAAAAATTGAAGCAAATATTTATTAGTGTAAATCAAAAAATTAAATTTTTAGTATGTTAACGCTAATTGAATCAACGGGATCAAAGAATCGAGCAACAACACGATCCAATAATGTTAATAACACTCAAGAATTAGCATTCGCCTGTGGTGATAATAATGATAACGACGATAACGAAAATGGCTATGTCGATATACCAATTAGCAAAAATCCTTTTGTTAAGGTTGATTTTTTTTGAATATTGAACTTTTTTTATATGGTTAATTCTTTTAAAAATGTTCGTTGAAATGTAAAAAATTATATATAAAATATAAAATATAAAAAAATATAAAAAATATAAAATATAAAAAATTTAGTGATTGTTTTCATTTGTTTTTAAATTTAAATAATAATAAATTTAATTTATTATCTTTATTATTTAATTATTATTATTTATTTATTATTTTTATTATTATTATTTTTCCAAACATTTGCCATATTATAGTTTATGAATGTGGTGATTTCCAAATTATATTATCTTTGTGCTAATTCTCATAAATTATGAATTTACCAATAATAATTTGCTTTTTTTTATTTTATTTTTATTTAATAATTTTATTTGTTTGTACGATGAAAAAATTCGGCTTTTCCGCCAAGTTGAATTTCTTGACAAAATCCCTTTAAGCCTAAGCCTAAGCCAGCGAGTCTTCTTTTTTTTATTACTATATTCATGAGTCATTCATTTAAAATATAACTGACATTCTGACATTATCATATGTATCTTTGACACTGTTAAAATGCAGATATAAATATTATATTATATTATAAAAATATTAATTCGCATAAATTTCATTGAGTCATATCTGATTTACATTATTAATATATGAATTTAGTTCATTGATCGATTTTTGGTCGGAAAATCGAATTCGTTAGACTATTCAAATAAATGGAAGCATGAATTTAGTGAACGGCCATCTGCATGTGATGCCGACTTGACTTTGCAACAAATTAAACTGGTTTATATTTATATTGTTTTAAATTTAAAATTAAATTTGCTCTTTTTCTAGCCATCTTTTCCAAATTTATTAGTTATTTTGTGCGTTTATGAATTTTACAACATTTATAAATTTTTATAAATTACAGGAAAATGCTAAAGGAAATAATTGCGCATTATATTGTCGAAGTTTTATACAAAAATTACTCTATGAATTGGGTAATTTTGTGCAGGAAAACAAATTTAAAGTATTATTATTTATTACAATACTATTTAGTATTTGTTGCTATGGGCTTAAATTTGTGCGGGTACAAACTGATATTGTTAAACTTTGGGTCGATAGTTAGTTTTTATTTCGCTTATTTTATTTTCTCTATTTTTTTCATTTATTTGAGGAAATAAATGTCACATTTCAATTTGTTGAACGATCGAGTGGATTATTGCTTCAAATTGAATAGGTCAAACATCATAAGTTTAAAGGCAAAAATCCATATGTTGCTCGGAGCAATAATCCATGTTTTTCTGTCATTAATTAACTCTCTGGCAAAAAAAGAATCATTTCTAAAAGTTGAGGAAGCCAAAAATGTCAGAAATTATGGTGATAATTTCTGTTTATGGTTTTTTATTCGCTTATTACTCTTTGTCTCCACATTTTACGAAAAGTTAAGAAAAATTGCTGATTTTATTTTTATATCTATCCGTTCGATTAATGGTTATAAACTGTAAAATTCCGTGTGTTTTCTTTTTAGATGGTGGTCGTCTGGATGAAGAATTAACTTTTTTAACGAGGGTTCAAGAAAGCAGTACGAAATATCCAAATGAAACTCTTCGAGAAAATGGTCTTGGTGGTCAATATCAAGTTGTTTTTTATTCATTTTTTGTTTTTTCGTTTTTCATTATTCTTCTAAAAGATGTCAACAATGGTTTGAATAATTCCGCTGGTGAATACAGCAAGGCGTTTCGTTCCCTTCCTATGCCAGACAAAAATGTGCGCATCAATTCTTGTTGTAGACAAAGAATAATAATCAAGAACAGTGATTTTATTTGGGTATATACTTTTCAGAAGTGGGTGCAATCCACAGGCTTTATTTTATTGAAGGATATGTAGTTATATGATAGGCAAGATTAGTGAAAAGTGAGCACAATATTCTGATATCCTTTATTCTTACTTATTTCGCAATCAGGGATGAATTTTCTTGGGCTTTATCTTGCAGCGATTCTAGAAAAGTTTCATCTAAAAGAATGCTCCTGTACTTGCAGTTAGCTTGTTCGAGCTAGAAATTTCATCTTTTCCCATCGAACTACTCAGATTTATAGAAATTTCTAGAAATCACTTATTAGTGTTTGATAAGACGAAAAAAGCACCATCTTATTTATTTAACTTTAATTATTTAACTTAAAGATCGCATAATATCTATTGTAATTTCATATGTCAGCGAAAAAGACAGTTTTATTAGCTCATTCTATATCATCCTCTGGACTGACTTATACTTTTCATGAATTTCTTGAATTCCAACAAGCGGTATTTATAGCCCTATTGCGTAGTTGATTCCTCACACACATGCGTGCTAATATGCTAATAAATATTTTTTTTTAGTTTTTTCTAACAAAAACTTGCGCATTACCCTCTTTAAATTCTGTGTATATCCTTGTACACTCTCTTAAAATATATTAATATTCTTTTGAAATCTTCTAGTCTTCTTTCGTTACGTAATAGACCGCAATTAATCTTTAAATTTAGATTTCTCATTTGCTTAATTCGTCAATATAGTTCCTTCAAAATGCATATCTAGATTTAATCACTCGTTAAAGAGAAAAGGAAGGGAAATAATGGTGTTAAGAGGATGTATTTGACTTTAGAGTTTTGCCATATGCTTTCAAAGATATTATGGATGCTAGTAAGATAGTAAGGTAGAAAAATTTAAAGGGATTGTGCTATATCTAGAAGGGCATTAGTAATTGTGTAATATAGAGTGGAACGATTAGCTGAAGAGGGTTCTAAACTGAAATTAAAAAACAAATTTAGAAGTTAAAGGACGATGTTTATTAAGGAATGGTAATAATTTTGGCAAAATTTAGGAGAAATAGGAGAGGCTTTTTCCAGACACTCATTGTTACTTTTTACTTTTTTTTCTTTTTATTTTAGAGGAATAGTAAAAAAAAACCAAAATAGCGGTTTTATTTTAGATTGTTATTCAAACTGCAAGATATGAAGGTGAAAATATTTTGAGTAAAGAAGCACTATTGGAACATGTTACCATTTTGCAACAAATTGCTCAATTTCAAGTTGAATTTGCTGGAGTGTTAGATTTTTACCATTTTCATTTTAATTTTTTTATAAAATTGTTATTAATCGATAGTTTTTTTCGAAATTTTTTTCGAAATTTTAGAAACAAGGATTTTTTGTGCAATTTTTTAGGAATTGGACATTATCGGATATTTGTTTTAAACCACCATTACCTGATGTTGAGAAAGGATCATTTGCTTCGAATTACCTAAGCATTATTGAGAAAATATTACCATGTATATGGATAACACCTATCGATTGCTTTTGGGAAGGATCGAAAGCTATTGGACCCCACCCAAGGATTGATCTAAGGTTTTTTTTCATTTTTATATTATTTATTATTATTTGAATTAATTTTTTATAATGCGCACTTTTCAGTTCATTGGGTTTCATAAGAAATTTCCTATCATCGTTACCATCAGAAGATTGGCTCTCATGGATGAATATGAATCCAAAAGCAATTGTCGACGAATTACATTCAATTTTTTCATTAAATAATTTGCACAGTAGCTTTGTTCGAGTAATTTTTTAAATTTATTTTCAAAGATTCTGAAAATTTTTAAAAAACGGAGGTTCATCAAAAGAAAGAAATAATTCTCGTGAACCGTTCATGTCTTTAAAACAGTTTGATAATTCAGGCAGATATTGGTAAAGGTTATTTGGACCGTTGGTGTATTGATCCTTTGGATCGAAATTGTCCAAAGGATTCTCCGAATCATTTTCCCTTTTGCAAATATTTACCAAGATTTCTTGAATATGCTGAACGAAATAATTTTAATGTCGAAATTGATCCAATGTATGTTCGTTCTGAAGAAGCAAAAAAAAAAAATAAAGCAAATGAATTGAGCTCGTCCCATCTCGTTTTTCAAAGTTTGTTCCTTTTTCTTTTTTTTTCACTCTAAGAATAATTATTTGTTAGTAATTTTAATGAACGAGGATAATCGAGTCAGTAGTGGCTCAAATTATTGCGTTGAAGAGTTCTTCTCTCGCTGTGGAGAAAGGTCAAGAAATTAAATCCTAGAGGTAGTGGCGGCATGCTTATCATCGTTGAATGATTTCTTGGCAGTCTGCTGAGCAAATCTAACCAGGCATAGTGGACGCTAGTTACTTTTTTTTCTTTTATTTAATTTCTCTAAAGTAAAAAACTTATTAATTATATTTTATTTTCTTGCATATCATAGATACAATAAATTTACAGGGAAGAAGAGAAGTGAAACCAATGTTCATTTTTTGGAAGATTTATTATCGATGAATAAGAACATTTCTGATACTGACAAAAGATTAATTAACGATAATTCGCAACAAGAGATTCTCTCTCAGTTCAATGAAACCGACATTAAATCTGTCGAAGAAGAATATATGAAGAAAGAAATTGTTATTGGCGATGAAACAAAGATATTTCTCGCAACAACAACAACTGTGACAACGGCGGCTGTGGGTTCTGAAGATGTTAAAACGAAAAATGAAGAAGAAGGTTATTTATTTTTTCATTTTGAAAATAAAATATATTTATTCATACCAAAATTTGAAAAAATCTGCAATGAGAATTCGCTTCTATAGTTCATCTTTAAAAGTATGAAGAAGAGAATTTTTTTTCGAATTATTTCATTTTCTGGAAAGAAATATCAGAGAAAAATTTTTTAAATATTGATTGGTAAATGTCTAATGAAATACAATTCATTTTCATAATAGTTTTTTTATGCTAAAGAATGGCAGTGGAAAAATATTCATCAAAGTCGTTTATATGTTGATAAGGAAAGCGAAAATTTTAATGATTTGTATGATAATGAAGATGAAGAAGAGAGAAATGAAGAATTTATTATTAATGGTTAGCTAATGGTAATAAGGAATGTTGTGTTAGTGATCAGCATGACTTCAATATATTTGGGGAGCAATGAAAATGAAAAAAAAAATTTTCTGAGAATAGAAGAAAAAGTGGAAGAAGATATATATTCACAAATTTATTTATGGGGAAAGAAATTTTTTTCAGTGATTTTTTCAACATTAGTTCACAGTTTTAGTTATTTTTAGATGCTGTAAACATTTAGAACTTGATTCTTCATTCCTTTATTCCCTTAAATATTAGTTTTAATAAAAAATTCGATTAGTAATTCTTGCATGGTACCATGTTCATGTTCTATAAAAAGTTTGTTTGTTAGCTTATGTTTGCTTTTCATTTTTCTTCTTTTGTCTTTACCATTTTTGTTATTCTTTATATTTATATATCTTTAAAATAACTAGGGCTTTGAAGTAATATTCTCATGTTTTTATCAATGAAAAGGTCTTCGATTTTTATTTCCGCTCTGATTTCAAGAGTATTCATGAACTTTAGATTGCTTCTGCTCTCTGCTTAATGTTCTTCATTTTTTCTTTCGAAAATGTTTTATATATTTTTTTTTCAGCGACTCGTTGTGCAAAATATGCTCATTTTTTTGCTGATTGGATGAAAAATAATGAAGATAAATGGTTGCATATATTAAATGAGGTTTAGAACTTTATATTCATTATTATCTTTTTTAAATGATATTGCAAAAATATAGTTTAAGTTTTAGTTTAATTTTAAGTTTAAGTTATTAGCATTTTATAACGTCACATTTAAGATGATATCGCTTTTTCGAACCATTGTCCTTTTAGAGTGAGTTGCCAGTTCATCCACATTTTGGCAAGATTTTGCAAGGTGGATGTCATGGATTTGCGAAAGGTGTTATGCTATGGCCACAAGATTTAATAATCGGTGGTGTTAAGACAAAATTTGATCATATTGAATTAGCAGAAGCATTGCAGACTGTTTTCCTTGTTGCATCTCCCAGTGATGTTTATCTTCGCTTCAGGGTTTTTCTTTTTCATTTTTTGCTCTATTTTGGAAAAAACTAACCCTTTACAATGATTATTGAAAATTTGTTCACAAAAATTTTGCTGATTATACCCAAATGTTGCTTTTTATATTGAATTTTTATTTTTTTTTTATTGCAGGATAATGATAAAACTTATTTGAAACCGAATTTGAAATCATCGGAATGGTCATTGGAAATGGCTGAAAATATTATAAAAGCTTGGCAACGTAATTATACTCAAGAATTATATAATCATGAATGGAATTTTGAAAATTATGGAGATGGTGCTGCATATGAAAAACGGCGTATTCATCCGCTTGCAGCCACATCAGTTTCCGATATGCTTGAACAATTCTGTCAATTCAATTATCGGATTATTTTTATTGGGTATTTTTTATTGGGTTCATATAATTATTTATTTATTTCTCATATTTATTACGTATGAGTGCGATGGTTACGATAGTTCAGTTGTATGTCACTTCGATCGAACGCAGCCGGCTCGAGGCAAATCGTTCTGCATGTAATTACAGATGAGGTCCAGATTTCTATTCTATTGAGACTATATCTGTCCTAAAGTTACCACTTTATGAAAAGGCCACTTAGGCCAGAAACGGTGGTTGCCTCTCGAAGAAGTTTATAGTGTAAAATATATTTGTTTTCAAGGTTTTTTTCTTGTATGTTTTTTCGTTTAGTTTCGTTTAGTTATTTCTATTCCAGATATTTCTTAATGCTAATCTATGCGATGCAATCACAAATGCGAAGAAACGGCTATATGCTCGCTATTGATTCATATATGGGTTTAGCATTTGCTGGTGTGGTCACTGTAACTTTTGCCTCGGTTTCTGGTCTTGGATTAGCAACGTGGTTTGGTATCAGTTTCAATGCTGCTACTACCCAGGTTTAGTATATATGTATATGTATATAAAATTTTGCATTTCAGTCCAATCGAAATCCAAATTGGATGGAATTTTCAGATAGTTCCTTTTTTAACACTCGGAATCGGTGTTGACAATGTTTTTCTTCTTTTACACAATTATCGAAGGATAACCGAAAATGTACAGAAGAATGAAATAGGCCTGTTGATGAAAGAAACTGGAATGAGTGTGGTGATGGCTTCGATTAATAATATTTTATCATTTCTTGCTGGAACAATATTACCAATTCCTGCTTTACGGGATTTTTGTGCACAGGTTATTTCTTTTTGTTTTATTCTTTCATAAAAATGTGTATTTTTTGTGTAAAAAATTTTTTTAAACATAATTTCAGTCTTCCATCCTCTTGTCTTTTAATTTACTTGCTGTTCTTACATTTTATCCTGCTTTAATATCATGTGATCTTCTTCGGCGTAAAGAATCTCGTCGAGAAATCTGTTGTTGCTCTATCGTTGACACTGACCATACCGATCACTATCATATTGATGTTGGAGTAAAGCCCCAGTTACAAGTAATTTTAATCATTTTTGAACGTAATTCATTATTGCAACTTATTTAAAAAGGATTAATCAAAGAAATTTAGGAGAAACGAACAATTGGTGTTGGTGATAATAGTCTAGCCTATTATAATCTCTGTTCTAAAAGTGATAAAGAAGGTGATATTGATCTCAAACCATGCACATTATCTTTTTTTCTTCATAATTATTACATTCCTTTCTTGAGGCAGAAATTTACGAAGGTTATTTTTTTCCTACAACTTTTTTAAAATTGAATTTCATAACTCAATTTCTTTTGCTTTATCGTTGTCATAATATTTTGAGAATCAACGATTTTTGCAGGCAGTTATTCTCTTAACATGCATAGCATTATTTATTAGCGCTATATTCGGAATTCATCAAGCATCTTATGGACTCGAACTCAGTGATGTTCTTCCCGAAAATACTGCTCCTGTTGCATTCATAAGAGCTCGTGATCGTTATTTCAGTTTTTATCCTATGTTTGCCATATTGAGGGGACCTAATATTGACTATGCACATGAACAACATAAAATTGAGAGTTATCGACGAAGTATTGGTAATTTTTTCCATTTTCATTTTTTTTTTCATTTTTTGATTTTTCTTTATAAAATATCTTTAGCTACTTGCTTTATTTTAAAAGTATGAAAGTTAAATATTAAATTAATAAATTATAATTGACTTTAGCTAAATCAAAATTTGTTGTGAAAGGAAATGGTTTGGAGCCAAGTGAGAAATATTGGCTCGGCCTCATGCGCGATTGGCTGAAAGAAATACAAATAAAATTTGATGAAGCTATTGTTAAGAAACAGGTATTTTGTTTTTGCTTTAAAAGGAATTTCTTCAAGGACTGTAGTTGTTCTAAAATTTTCAGATTAATTTAACCGAAATGATAACAGCGACGAATTACACCGATTCTATGAAGCATGTTCCACAAGATATCAAAATTGCTATATCCCTTATCTGTAGTTATGGAGACAAATACAACTGCAGTGAAAGGGCATGTCTTGTACTACATTAGATTTTTTAAAGTGACCATGATGAGCTTATTATAATTATATTTTGCTCCTTTATTTTTTTTCAGTTAGGAAAAATTCGTTTAATTGACGAAAGTGATACGATCAATGTTGATGGTTTTTATAATTATTTGACGGGATGGTACAACGCTGATAAAATGATGTATCATATATCTCAAGCTTCTTTCTTCCCCGTTCCACCAAGGTTTATATTTTTTCTCCCTTAAATTTTCATGATTTTTTTAAAGGTGAAGCGACAGTTTAGCTCAAGGCCATTAACAATCCATCATCGTAATTTCGTTTTATTATTGAATAAGAGAATGAATTGGAAGTGAAAATGAAAACTTTATAGACGTCTCTGAAAATAATTTTTTCAGCCATTCATTCTTGACTTATTCTCATTTCGTACCTCCTGCAATGCCTCTTGCATATAGTCAAATACCGTTTTATTTAACAGGACTAACTAATACACCAATAATAGTCGATATGATTAAGGTTTTGATTCCTTTTTTTTGATCTTCATCACGACTCTTATATTCTTTAGATGATCTTCATCACGACTCTTATATTCTTTTTAATTTCAGGATATCCGTGCAATCTGTGATGAATTCTCAAAAGACGGGTTGCCTAACTTCCCATCAGGCGTTGCATTTATTTTTTGGGAACAATATCTTTATCTCAGCTCATATTTATTGCGGTCAATTTGTATAATTGCACTTGCAGTTTTCTTTATTATATCCATCATTTTATTTAATCCATGGGCAGCAGGTTTTTAGACCCTTTTTAATTTTTCTTTTTATTATTATTTCGGAAATGTTTTTTCTCGTTTCATTCTTGATGAATATATATTTTTGCAGGTATTGTCATGATTATATTGATCATGATGACTGTTGAATTGGCAGGTTTCCTTGGTTTAGCTGGGATAAAAATGAATCCTATATCTGCGGTTACCGTAATTACTGCTGTTGGAATCGGTAAATTTATAACTAATTATTATAATTACTTAATTTGCATTAACATGATTCAGTCCATATTACGATGACTATGATTATATTCATAATTTCGTCGAAACTCGAGATGGAACTTCAATTTTTAGGTGTGGAATTTACGGCTCATGTGGTGTTCTGCTTTTTAACATCTTTGGGTACGCGTGATCAACGCATGTGCGCTTGTATTGATCGCGTATTTGTTCCAGTAATACATGGCGCTTCATCGACTTTATTAGGCATTTTTATGCTTGCCTTCTCGGAGTTTGAATTCGTTTTTAAGTATTTTTTCGTTGTGATGTCAGCACTGATTCTTATTGGCGTTATTAATGGCTTAATTTTATTACCTGTGCTCTTATCTCTCATTGGTCCACCTTGCGAGGTATTTTTTAATTTTATTAAGATAGCTTCCGTTGTTTCCATTATTTCATTGTTCATTTATTATTTTACTGATGAATTATTTTTGTAATCCAATAGCAAATTTCAGGTAATACCAGTAGATGGAAGTAATCGATTAGCAGTTCCACCACCACTGAAGCAACATACAATTAAGCGAAACGTTCAAGAAATGCAGACTCATAGACGCAACGATTCTGACGATAGTAACGCGGGAACGTTGGGCGCTGAAAATGTTTATGTTTATGTTTATTTTCTTTTTTTTTTCAGAAATGGATTTGTTTTTAACTTCAATATTTCTTGGAATGACTTTTTTTTTTACAGTGTAGCACTATGCTTCTCATCGATCCACACAATGGTTTTAAATCAACACCACGGCTGGTTGTAAACACGCATGCGCGTTCGGCAAGTGAGCATATTGCTGTCTAACTGGTATTTTATAGTTCATGAGGTTTGTGCTAGTGTTTTTTGTATCTTAATTTTTTATCAATAATGACTTTAAAAAACCTTTTTCTCATTCTCCTATGTGTGATATGATTATCCTTAACCCAGAATCCTTTACCAGAGGCCTGGGAGATTGAGGGTTCTGTAGTAGGGTTTTGCACAGTATATCTTAGCAATGCTCTCTTCTGGATGGAGATCTCTGATATTGTTCCTGGAATCTGAAGCCACTTTTCTGGCTTAGATGGTCACAACCAAGTGTTCCAGTTGTCACTGAAATTACTTTGTCCTTTACTTTCTACATCTCTGGTTCCTCTTTCACCCCTCGATATTTCTCATATATTCCTTCTTTTCAATTGATTTGCTATTTACCTATTACCATGACAGTTGATTGGCAAGTATTTATTTGTCTTTTTGGGTGGGAAAGTCCCACAGGATTTTAATAATATCTAACAACTAATAATATATTTAACAATTCATTTTCCATTATAAGATGAGTAGATTTTAATAAATGCTTTTGTCCTGGTTGTTCTGATTTATTTAATATTTTATATTTATCCTTTTAAATTCTCATTTTCAATTTAAAAGAGTATTGAAGAGTATAAGTTTTAACTTATAGGTTAAATTATTTCGATTGTCGATGAAGGTAGAAATTGCCTGCCGATCTTTTTTCTTTTATAAAATTTCCACTTATTTACTATTTTCTAGTTTTTTTATAATAATTTTTGTCGTTAATAAGTAATTAGTCGTTAAATTGATCAGCTCATATTTTAAGGCTTTAAAATTTTGTTATTAATTATTTATATTTATATCCTGGAAATTCTCGTACAAAAGTATAGAAAAGTATAGAAAAATGTTTATGCACTGCTTTTTTTCATAATTGCTACTTTTTCGAGAAAACACTGCCTTATTTAAAACACATCACATACACTTATTTCACACTTATTTTGAATGTAATCTTTCCTTTCTTGTTTTTCGTTATATTATTGTACTATGCGATCAGCCAAACTGGATTCAATAAATAAATTTATACCATGCAAGGTTATAGTGGTAATAACCTGATCACTGGTACACGCTGGTGGTACAGAAATTTCAGTTCTAAACGCATCGTATAGTATTAGTACTTTTCTTTATCTTCTCTTCTTTTATAGCATAATATTTATTCTCACTGGGTTGTTAATTCTAACTAATTAATTTGGTACAATGATATGAGCTTTGCTTTTTCGTATATTTTATAAGATCTCTTCTGAAATCTTTATTTTTAAGTTGTTGCTGAATTATTTTTAATATTTTTATCATAAATATTATTTTAACGTTATCGATATCATTAAATACTCTTGCAATATTTCATTTTAATTACGATTATTTTCATTAATGATCTCATATTTTTTGCAATCATCTTTCATGAATTTTATTTGATATTCCTTTTTTTCATTCAAATCCTATAATAAATTTCTATGTATTCGATGATAATAGGACAGATAATTCATTGATAATAATGATAATGGTTCATTAAATGATATTGGAAGAATTTGAAACAATTTGAATCTTTGTTTTTGACCAACTCAAGAATTGCAACTATTAAACTCCAACTGTTCGCTGGTTAATGGTGGCAGCAAAACGAGAAATGGTTTCTGTGTGCTCTTGGAGAAAATGTAAATTATACAAGCGCCTTCTGAAACTAGCTTTTTGGCTCGAAAAAGAAATTTATATTAAAATATTTTATAGCGTAACCTAATGAAGTCTAACGAATTTTTTATATGTTCGTGACCTTGACCTTTGACATTTGTTTTATTTATAATAGAATAACGATATTAGAGATTTGATGAAATAAACGAATTTATTAGAATAAGGTTGTTATTTGATTTCGATAAAATTATATGGAAATAATTCATTTAAAAAAAAAAAACTTCTAATATTTTTATTATTTATAATATTTATATTATTTATAATATCTAAACAATTTTATTGTTTATCGAATTTTTTTCTTACAATTAAAAAAATGAGAAATTTATTTTTCGTTATCTTCTTTTTCAATTTTTTCGCCCGGATAAATTACCTGTAAATAAGCTAAATTTTATTGTCGAGAAGATTTATTTTATTTTATTTTATTTTCGACATTTGTCCAATTCTATATATTGGAGTGAAAAAAATTAATGCAACGCTGAGGGGTCATTGAACGATAGCTTACATTAATTAATTCACAAATTATATTATTTTATAAAGCTTTCAATAAATAGGGTTACTAAGGGATCCATTTTTTTGTGCTATGGTTCCATTAAGAACTCGAGAAATAGTTGGGTCTTATGCACCGTGCACCATGAGCACGGTTTTGTGGGTCTTTTAACATTAGTAAGCCTATTATTAAAAGTGAAATTTAGATGATGCTGCCGATCTACGTATAAATATTTTCATATAGAATATTTTCCATATTTCCCGCATTTTAACGAATTGGTGCCATTTGAGCAAAATTTACTAGTCGAAAGAAAAAAAGTACTATAATGGGTAATGGTACTGTACGAGTTGTTAGGGGAAAAAGAAAAAAAGAAATGGATTTTTTTATAATTTATTAAATTATAAAAGAACCTGTAGATTCAGTGTTCCTATATCATATGTTTGCCGAGGTATTTGGCCCATTGTGACGTAATCTTTCGGATATCTCAAAGTAACCACTCGTTCCTTTTTCTGAAAAGGGCTATTAAATTTTGAAATTATTGGTAGTAAAAGAAGTTGTTCTCATGATTTGTGATCAATAATCGTGCATGATGCTGCTACCACATAGGACCAATTTCGCTGATCTCTTGCGGAAGAATATGGATATCGTACAATATTCTTTATCAAAATACCTTTTTAAGTTCCTTTTCAGTTTCATTGCAAGTATGATGGATTTTAAGCATTGGCTCGAGGATTTGATCCGATTTTCCTGCCGTATTACCTTCTATTTTAAAATCACCGTTCAGTGTTGACGTCGTTGTCGCAAGAATATTATCTAAATTAATGAACAGGAAATTTTGTGATAACGAAAATGTTCATTAGTACATATCGCATTACAACAAATAAAATATGATTTTGATAAATTCCTAGTTATTTAAAATTTATTGATTTTAACTAAAAGGATAAATCTTTAAGATAGATATTTGTTTAGATCAGTTGTTCTTAACCTGGAAGTGTGTGTATGATTTCTGGTGATAAGAAGTGATAAGCCGTAATAACGAAAAAAAAATTGGTTGATATTGGTTGGAGTGGTAAAAAATTTTAGAATGATAATGATTATTAAAGTAAAAATATGATAATTTTCCTTATCACGAAACAAATATCTATAAAATATTTACCATCATCGCCTTCTTTACTGTAAAGTTGAACTTTCACATTCGCAGCTGCCTCTTTGCCACATAGAAAATTGCCTTTAGCTGCAGTTGATCGTGTTGAAATTGCATTTAAATATTTTGAACGTTCGGCTACCACCATTGTTGTGATGATAAGAATTATGATTAATTGTTTCATATTTCTCCAAAATAAATTTAATGAATGATACAAAAAAATTCGATAAGTTGGTTGATAACGATTGGATCCTTGGGGTGAATAATAGCTATTTATTATTGTGATAACGTTTTTGGTAGCGCAAATTTTTTATTATTTTTCTTGGCATTTTAATAATTTTTAATCAAAAAAATGCATCTCAAAGCCATAAACCTATGATAAATAATAAATGATAAATAAATAATAAATATAATAAAAAAATTTATACGTTTAATAAAATAACAAATAATTAATTAATAATAAATATTAAATAATAATAAGTAAATTATAAAACAATTATAAATAATAAAATAAATAATAAAAAATAAGCCTTAAATTTTTGGGATCACTAATTTGTGGTTTTAATTCGCGTATTTTTAAAATATTCAATAATTTTAAAATATATATTATAAAATATATAAAATGTATTATTTTTAAAAAATTAAAAATTATTCTTAATTTTTAATTTTATTTTATATTTTTAATATTATTTCAATTGTTCGTTCATCAACAATTTCATATTGAAGCAAAAATGAGGATAATAGATGAGGAAAAGTTTCTCGTTTAGCCAAATAACTATAGGCGTATTTTAACTTAAAATTTAGCCAATATAAAATTTAAATATCATAAAAATTTTTATTTTATTAATTTTATTTTTATTTTATAATTATTTATAATTTTTTTTTTTTAAAGTCCTCATCATTACTGATTGAACTCGTTCTGCTGTCGCACTAGGCAAATATGCGAGGGAGAGTCGCTTGGCAATAGAAATACACATGAGTCGCTAGCATCACCCAGATTTACTCCTACGAGGAATAAAACCTCAGCATCGGCGCTCCGAATCGGGCAACAACCCACTCAGCCATCCTATATTGCTTTCGGTACCGATTCTTACCTAACTAATTTCATAGGTGAAAATTTCAACCCATTTGTTTATCAATTATAAATGATGCATAATGAATCGGCGAAAGAATCGAACTGAAACATCGCTCAAGGACGAATTTAGTGAAATTTTTATTTATTGCAAAAAAATTTAATAAAATTATTATTTTGATAAAATTAATAAAATTATTATTATTAAAAAAAAATTATTTTTATAATTATTTCGAATTCTTTGATAAAAAAAAAACAAATCTCAACGAATAGCGAATTGATGAAAACGTAAAAATTTTCTTCAGAAGTAAATTTGAGAAAAAGAAAACGAATTAAGCAAGCAGAAAACATTTTCATTTTTATTTTGCACAAATTAATTTTACTAAACTTTAAAATATATTAAAATATTTTTTCTTACGAGAATCGCTGATAAATCTTTATTGTTGTGCAGCTGTTTCGCGTTTAATCTTCATTTCATTCTTTCAGTTAACTTTCTTACTTATTTACTTTATTCATTTATTTATTAAAAATTTTTTTAATAAATTTTTTCTAATTTTTTTTTTTTTAATAAGATTTTATTTAATTTTATTGGAATATTGAAATATTTATTTATATTAAATATAAATATTATAAATATTAAATATGAATATAAATATTTATTTATTTATTGAAATATTTTTTTTTTCAAAAATATTTCAATATTTATTTAAATTAAGTAACGCAGAGTTTTTTTATTTCCACCATTAATTACTGAAATAAACTGTCGAATGAGGCAATTTGTGCAACATCCTTACCTATTTAATTGCATCATTTGAAAATATCGTTTAGTAATGACAATTTTTTTTTTTAATAAAAAAAAATTTTCAATTTATAATATTCGCTGAAAAATTAAGTGCTGAATGCTTTTTTCCCAATTCTCTTTTTTCTCGCATCGATCGTCTAAAAAAGGAAAATCTCTTCCTCAATAGAATTTTCTGAAAATTTTACATATTATGTGAATAATGAAATTTTTAAGATGTTAAATACATTTAGCTTCAAAAAAAAATTCTAAATTCATAGAATGAGGGAGAAAAATTTTTGGATGCATATCTGCTCGAAATTCGTCTTGCGTTGTTGATCATCTTCGATCGACTTTTCCAGGTTCACTAGCTCCGAGAGGATGAACCGACAGCAATTGAAAATCTCTGAGTTGCTTTCTCAACAAATTCCTTCAAAAATCAATTTTAAATAATTATTTGGAAGATTTTTTTCTAAATTAAAGTATCTTATGCTTAGAATTTTTTTCAAGAACGCTCACCATTATCATTAGGGCTTACTTCACTCGTTCTTTATTGGACTATACAAATTCCACCAGAAACCTGGAAATAGAAATGCAATATGAGCCGGAAGGAACGCTTGGATAAGCTTAGACTAAAATAAAATAAAGATTTTGCAGGATGAATTACTGCTTCTTGCTTATTGCATTAATTTGCATTATTGAAACATATGCGTTAAGAAAACAAGGTGTTGCCGTTAAAGGCCGATTAATGTGTGGTCCTCGACCTGCTAACAATACTAAAGTTCGAATTGTTGATATTGACTATGGTAAATATATATGCTTATTAAATTTAGCCTAACGCTGTTTTTCTAAAATATTTTATTAATTATCAAATATTTTATAAAATTAGAAAAACTAAATTACTTTTTCTCAGGCATAGATCCTGATGATACACTTGATGAGAAAATTATTGAAAATGATGGAAGTTTCGAGCTGAATGGATATACGCGCGAATTAACTCCAATTGATCCCGTTTTATATATTTGGCACGACTGTCAAGATGGCCTTACGGTTATTTTTTAAATATTATAATTGAATAATAAGCGAATAAACTTAGAACCTCTGGTAAAAAAAGAATTTCACTGTAGTTATAGATAAAAAAGCTCATTGTAGCTCATTTCAGAACGCTATATTGAGGATTTACTTTACTTCAAAATTTATCTTTTAAAAATTCAGGTAGTACTGGCAATTACTCAGCTGTACTCATACTCTTATTGCCAAGTTATTCCCTTGCTAAATTTTTCTGATCTCATAAGTTACAAGAGCAAACGTAACCAGAAATGACGGGCACTCGTAGATCAAAAACGATTCAAAATAATTATTATTAGAAAATCGTTTAAAAAAAAGAATACAAATTTTATCATTAACATAGATAAAAAAAACTTGACAGAAACCTGATTTATAACATTTCTTCGCAGTTTATGCAGTTTCGCAGTTCATTTATTTATTTATTTATTATGTGAGCTATGAAAAAATCTCAGATCAAAACTTCCTTTGATATTCTCCAAAATTTTTTGTTGAAAATCTCTTCAAATCGCCTCCTTTTTCCTTAACTGTGCTAAAATTCAGATTTTTTTTTTAATACGTTGCCAAAAATCTCTCTTTTATCATTATCAATTAGTCTCCTTAAAGTTAATGTGTCACATTATCTTCCTGATATGATTTTTGAAAGCATTTATAAATTTTAAATTTATAAAATTAATTGAATTAAATAATAATATAATAAAATGAAAAATTTTTCAGCCATGCCAAAAGAAAATAACACTGAGAATACCGAAAAAATTTATTCATAACGGTGAACCAACCGCTGAACAATGGATTGATATCGGTGTATTAAACCTTGAATCAACGTTTGCTGTTGAAGAACGCGAATGTCTTCACTAAACAAAAAAAAGCAAATTAGAAAATTATAATAAATGTTGAATAAAAATAAGTACAAAAAATATTTATAATAGACAAAAATCCAAAAATAAAACTAAAATAATTAATTTTTTTAATTTAATATTTAATTATATTATAATATTAAATTTCTTATACAATAGCACAATTGGTACCAAAAGTTGCTTCGACTAATTTCAACAACTATTAAGATGAAAGACGTTTTCATTTTCATATGCCTCTCCATCCTCATATAACACCTGAAATTAATTAAAATTAATTAAACCGCTCCTTTAAAAATTTTAATTTTAAAATATTTCAGTGAATAATTACAATATTTATAATAAATATAAATATGTGCTAAATACTGGATGATTTTCTTCAAATAAATTTTGCTATCTTAAACAATTGCATTCAATTCTGCTAGTTCCCATTCATTTCAGTAACAGTGTACGTATATAATTTATCGATGTAGTACCATTTATTTTACGAAATGGCGAAATCTAAAAAACAATCATTGGAGTCGTAAAAATAGAAAATGGATTCGAATCATCAGTTAAGTGCTGACAACAAATTAATTACCGATCAATCAAGGATCAAAGAAGAGAATGAAAAAGGAGGAAAGATGAGGAAAAAAGATTCAAAGATTCAATATAAAAAAATGAAGCAAAAAGAAAAGTTGGGCCAATAAAGCATAAAAATTACAAAACGATAATAATCCAATGATGTCGACATAATGAATGGCATAATGAAAGATATGAAATCTCAACAGGCGAAATCTAAAAAAGAAGTGGAAATGGGCCAACGCCAAAGTAGCAAAAACCGATGAAAACCAAGAATTTCCACGAAATTCCACAAGAAAGTGAAATTTCCACATAAAATACCTTTATCCATGATGTAAGAACATACATTGACTAAGACTAAGACTTTCCTTTTGAATCCGATCTGATAGGACTACAAATATTCTGAGCCGATTCAGCCCTTTCAGAAATCGTAACTGCTTGAGTTATTAGAAATATTTTAATGCTACCGTCTTTTTACTAGGCTTCAGTACTACCCAAAATTAGGAAGACAAGACAGGAAAAGAATCAAACGATATATTCATACGATATATTCGAAAAGGATTTCGGTCGTTTGAGCTCAAACATCTGTAAGCATTCTAAAATTCTGTAGACTTATGGCAAAAAGTATGAATAGCCAATAGTCGATTGGCCTTGGCCTTTGTCTGAACTTCCTTAATGGATTTAGAACAGTACTCTCCGTCGAAGAACATCGCTATCCTTTTATTTGCCAGGCTCACTTCAAATTTTCAACTTATATTAATCCACTGGTTTTAAGGCACCATAATAAACACCATTTGAGGACTATTTAATCACTAAATAATAGAATCACAGATGCATCGCCAGTCGTCGTCCAAAGGATAAAAAACGATAATGGACAATAAATTAGACTGAACACTGAATCTCGGGTGCGACCATTCACTGAATTCACAGATTTATCACGTTCCTCCACAAATCCTCCACGTCTCTGAATTCCTTTATTTAAACAAGATTCCATGTATTCCATCCGTCTTCCAAACTTCTGATAGGGAAAAAAGGAGATAATTTATAATCCGTGGAGAAATAAAAAACTGAAACTTCCGCCGACACGTCAAATACGGTACGGAAACCGAAACCAAAGAACCTTCAGACAAATCTGAATGCTAATCGTAAACTGTTGGAAAACATCAAAAATCAAGAATCAAAGGATTTATCGTTGCAAGAGTCGAATATACTATTTAAACGACTGTCAGAACTGGCCAATAGCCAATTTTCGAATAAAAATTATTGGGAAAAAAAGATGTGAAGATGATGGATTTAGAAAATGGATTTGGGGGATTTTAGGTGGGTAGAAGATTGTTCGTTTGTTTCCCGTCGCTTGAATGCCATGCGATATTTACGGGTCTTTTCTATCCAACGCTGTAACACACCTGAAATTAACGCCACAGTCGGAGAAATTTAGAATTTAGATTTAAAATATGAAAGAATTTAAGAATTTTTCTCGTTTTAATGATTTCTCGAATGATAATTTTTATTTTCGAAGATTTTTTATTGGCATTTCTGGTTAGACTCGCTTTTTTGATCTCTGTTAACCTCTATGAGCGAGGACCAACGGAATAGTAAAAAAAAAAGAGTGAGAAAGATGGTGCGAATTTTCGAAATTTAGTCACATTCCTCGCGTGTATGGTTTCTTAACATGGACGCTCCAAAATAAAAGCAATAAACTAATGGGCCATTTAATACCATTTTTATGTTTACATACACTGTTAGTTGATGATAAATTAATTAAATTTAGGTTGTCGCGATATGTTTGATAGTTTCAATTTTCGAAAAGGTAATGAACCCTATATGGGTATCGATTCAATGAAATTCCGCTGTTATTCATCAAACGAAATAAAGAAATTAAGCGTTTTACGAATTTCACAGACTCAAACTTTCGATAAGGTGGCAAATTTTCCTTCATTTCCTTTATTTTAACATTTTTTTTTTTAATGAGCCATTATTCATTGGACTCGATCGGCTGGCCTTGACAAATAAATATGCAAGACAAGACAAGACAAAATAAGACGAAGTCCTATGCCAGGGAGTCCCTTGGCGATAGAAGTACGAGTGAGTCGCCATCATTATTCTTTATTGAATAAGCTTGCTACATTTTTTTTTTTCGTTTTCCATTTTTTCCATTTTTTTGCAAATAAATGCGAATAGAGGTTAATAAGTTGTTGCTCGCGTTTCCGAATTCCGAGTTGATTTTAATTGATTATTCATTATTGCTATATTAAATTATTCATCTATTATTATTTTTATCTACTATTATTTACGATTATTGACATAGCAAATAATAAGGAATTCATTTTCTAATTTTATTCAAAAGGATATCCTTTGTAATATCCTTTAAAGGATATTTGAGGAAGCAAATTTTTAGATTGGATATCCAATTCGTGATGGCCTATATGATCCTCGCCTTGGGCCGAGAGAAGTTTATGACGAGTGTGAAACATGCCATCTTTCTGGACTGCATTGTCCTGGTCATCTTGGTCATATACAGCTGCATCTTCCTGTTTTTAATCCTTTATTTTTCAATTTCACTTATTCGGTAATTTTATATAATTTATAATTATATAATTTTATTTTATAATTTTATGTTTTTTTTTGATTTTACAACCATGTTTTTAAATCCCACTGATCTATGAATTTTTACAGTTTTGATGTGAAATATTCTATCCTATTTTTTTCAGATTTTGAAAGGTACATGTGTTCGATGCCATAGATTAACTTGTGACTCAAATAGTTTACCAGCAAAATTGCTTCTTGCACAGTTACGTGCTATTGAATTAGGAATGGCTTCGATTGTTGAGGACTTAGGAGTTTTTATTAGGAATCGCTTCCTTGACAGTGGTCCGTTTTTATTTTACTTGACCAAATTATTGGATCCATTTTTTTTTAATTCTCTTGTTTTGCTTTTATATTTATATTATTAAATCTCTGCTATGTTTTTTTTTCTTTTTCTTATAAATTCGAAATATTATTCACATAAACGTAAAGTTTTAGGCGATTATGAACAGCGAAATGAAAATATTGATGTCCGCAGAGAAGTGAAGGCTTTTTTAAAAGAATTTAACTTGAAATACTATTCAAAATCTTTAAATTCATCTAATCATCCTGTTAAAAATGCAGTGGAAATGAAACGAAATCTTATTGTGAATTTCTGCAAGGAAAATCTGGTAAACTTTATTTATTTTCAGAAAATTGACTTCTTTTGTATGATGTTTGCTACAACATTTTCAGTTCAAACATCGTCAACGATGTAAGTTTTGTTTGAAATACAATGGAGTAATTCGAAACGATGGCTATCGTGCGTTTATTCTTGATTTCAATGCCATTGGTGTAAAGGAAAAAATCAGTTCGCAACCAAAAATTTCCTCCGATAATTTTGAAGAAGAAAATGTGAAAAATGGTAAATTTTATTTCATTTTATTTTTATTTGCTTTTTAAAGTATAAATTTTGTTTAACTTTTTCATTCTGCTCAATCTGTTCATTCTGTTAACTGCTCAAAAAGTAACAATCAAAGAAAAGCTTTTTTATAGATGAAAGTGGTGTTTTTTAAAAATCTATTTCAGCCGAAGTTCCTGAAAAAAAAAAGTTTTTGGAATCAGATTGCGAAAAATTAGCTCACATTTCTCAAGTAACTTCAGTCGAAGAAGCTTTAAAGCTGCAATTGCAATCTGTATCAGATGGTTTATGCGATAAATTAGCATGGAGAGCATTAGAAGTTCAAGAGCATTTCAGAATTTTATGGAAATACGATGGGAAATTTTTAAAAAAAGTTTTTCCATTGTTCAACGATAGTGATGTATGTTTCTCTTACGTATTTATCATTTGAAATTTGTTTTTTCCATAATTTTACTAGAATTTTTGTGGTTCCATTTTTTTTAAGGCAGTAAAGCAATATTTTTCTTGCATTTATGGTATTTTATTGTATTCCATATTCTAATTTTTAATTTTATAGGCTACTAATGAACATCCAGTGGATATACTATTTTCTGATGTAATATTAGTCCCTCCATCAAAATTTCGACCAATGGCGTATTTTAAAGGTACAGTAATGGAACATCCACAAACAATAAACTTTCAGCGGTTGTTGGAAGCTAATGAAAAAGTTGTCGCAATTAAAATGATCATATCTGGCGCACGACCAGCCAATGAATTAGTTAATTTATTTCTTTTCATAGTTCTGCTAAACATTAATCAAGTATTTTAAATATTATTTAAAAGATATTGTGGAAAAAATATTCATAAATGGATGTTTTTGAGGAAATGATATCTAGCAAAATTCTTGGAAAGACTGTTCATGCTAAAATGCATTATGCCTATCTTGCTTTACAAGAACGAATGAATGCTATATTTGATCAGAATTTAGACAGAACTAATGAACCTCGGCAACTTCCTGGTCTCAAGCAAATTTTAGAAAAAAAAGAGGTTAAATTTTGCACACGTTTGGTTCATTATTTTTATTACTATTTTTTTTTTCTCTGAGTTCTTAGAATTCTTAGAATCTTAGAATTATTATATTAAAGAATTAAAACAGGGTTTATTTCGAATGAACATGATGGGAAAGCGAGTAAATTTTGCATGCCGTTCTGTGATTACTCCTGATCCATATCTTGACGTTGATGAAATTGGTATTCCTGAGTTATTTGCCAAAAAGCTCACATTCACCGAATTCTCTAATGCATATAATTTAATTCAATTGCGGAAAATGATTAAAAATGGGCCAGACAAATATCCTGGGTTAGTGGTTTACCATTTCATCATTTTAAATAGAAAAACAGTTCATATTTTTGGTTTTTTTCAGTTCCAATTTTAATTTGATTTTTACATTTATCTTTTTTTTTATATTTTGTTTTATATTATTGCATTTGAAGTATTCAATATGTAATTTTTAGCGCAAATTATATACAACGATCCGGTGCACCAAAGCATTTGTTGATAAAGGAAAAGACAGATGAGAGGTATGGTGATGCTAAGCGATTGCAGCCTGCTGATTCTTCTCGTCTTCCGTATCCAACACAGGTGCATTATTTGTTTCTGTAGTTTTAATTAGAGTTTTTTTTAAATTCTGGTCCGTTTCTATTTCTGAATGTATTATCTGAAATCACTATTTTTTCTGCCACTTGTATAATTAGTCCATATCTAGACTATATCTCCTTTATTTTGACATCAAGCTTTCCATGTTGCAAGATATATATCCATTTTCGAATTAATACCACCTGCATTAACATTGGTTCGGGCATATTCTTCGTCTCCCACCACAACATATTTCTTCACGTGCTAAACGCTGTGATGGGTGGCATCACAAGCGAGGTGGGCCAATCAAGACCTGGACTAATACGTTCAGGAATGATTTTGAACGTATGTTCAGACCAGCAGTATGTGGCACAGACCACTCTGTTAGGAAATATCTTATCTTTGTAACCAGTAGATCCAACCTAATCAGTATTAGTGAGGGCTGTGAGAAGAAGAAGAAAATAGCGAGATGTGTCAGTATTTATATTATAATATATAAATATAAAAAGTAAAAATTGACACAATTACATAAGATTAAATAAGTTTGAGTAGGCAGAAACGAATAGAAATAAATACTTTCTTCACAAATGGCCAGTTTTATGCACATAGAACTGTCTACCATTTGATCCAGTTCATCTAGTTATCACATGTATCACATCCACTGGTTTAGGAGTAAAATAAAAGGAAATTTTAAACAATAAAGAGAATTTGATGACAAGAATTTTTGCATTAAAAACACTCAGGGAAAAGATATAGGTGATCTACAATGGTTACGCAGAATTCATATTCAATTTGATGGCTACTTTAAGTAAAAATATAATAAAAATTATTATAATAATATTATAATAATAAATATAATATAAATATAATGAAATACAATATAAAAGTTATAAAAATGATTTTGAATCATTGAATTATAAGAATTAAACAGCTCTTTAAATCATAAAAACTATTTCTTATCTTTTTTTTAAAATTTCGATAAATATCTCAGATCTAGAATTTGAATTTATTTGGGTCGCGATGAAAATTTCTTTCAAATCAAATGAATAAAAGAAAAAATGGTATTGTCTATGCTGTTTATTCAATAAATGTTTTAGGTTTTCAGACATTTAACTAATAATGACTTTATGTTGATGAATCGTCAGCCTTCATTACATAAGCCATCAATCATGGGGCATAAAGTGCGTGTACTTAAAGGTCAGCGCGTTCTTAGGCTCAATTATGCTCCTTGTAAATCATATAACGCTGATTTCGATGGTGATGAAATGAATGGGCATTTTGTGCAGGATCGAATAGCTCAAGCAGAAATTGCTGAAATCGGTATGTTTTAATTCCTTTTTTTGGTTTTTGATTGTCTATTTTTATAAATTTAATAGCCCATTTAATAGCATTTGTACTGATATGCTTAAAATTTTTATTTTGTATTGACATTTAATGGGAAAGTAGAATAAGAAGAAATACATTTCCTTACTTAGATTATGGTGAGTAATGATTCAATCCAGCTTTTTTTATTTTCATTAGAAATTTTTAAGCCAATGTCGGTTCCAATTTTCTCGTTCCCAAGGATGGTACTCCTCTGCTTGGATTAATTCAAGATCATATTATATCTGGTGTATTATTATCAGTGCGTGGTCGGTTTTTTACGAAAGAAGATTTTATGCATCTTTTATTGTCAGCCTTTTCAAAAACAGATAAACGTTTGATTATGCCACATCCATGTATAATCAAACCCCGGATGTTGTGGAGTGGGAAACAGGTCATTTAAAATCGGTCTTTATTGAGTGAACCGAAGTTTTTTGATTTTTTTTCATTTTTTTCATTAGATCTTTCTGCTTGTGAATTTTTAAGCTTTTTCATTTTGTATTGTTTTCAGATAATTACTGGTATATTACTAAATAATATACCAGCTGATAAACCATTGATAAATTTAACTAGTGCGGCTAAGATTCCCCTTAAATGTTGGCAAGTTGAAGGCTATCGCTTGCCTGAACTAAATATGAGTGAATCCCAAGTTGTATTCAGGTATGTAATTCGTTTATTTCCATCAAAATACTGATATTCAAATCGCTTAAATTGAGAATATAAATTTCGATGATTTATTAGTAGATTTTTCAAATATTCTTTATTTTTTCTTTTTTTTAATTTGTTATCATTTCTCATGTTGTGCTAGCCTATTTCAGTTGTTTAATTTTTTAATTTCATATGTAGGTGTGGGGAATTGCAAAATCGAATCCTGCTAAAGCTTTGTTATCTTGTTATTGTAATAAAAAATCTTTCAATATTCAGGATTTTTGTTTTGTTTTATTAAAGTAAGAGTGATAGTTGTGGTAAAATATTCAGAAATTTGTTAATTTGTGTTATTTATTATTATACGAAAATAATCTCTATAGACTTCCTTATGATGCATACCTTTTTACTTCTGAAAATACCTTAAATACCTTATATTGCCTTAAAACTTCTTCGACACTATTTTCTGTTATATTACTTTCTTACTCTTCAATTTCCCACAATTATTTTTTTTCAACACTATGGTTCCCGATATATTTACTACCCATATAGTAAATACATTGACCATCTTTGCATACAGTTCATACAATTCTTTGTAATTTGGAGGAATCAGTATTGAGAGAAGTGAAATCCCCCCAGAGAACCTAAAAACGAACTGTTTCTAAATTATTTTCGTCATCTTTTAATATTTACTTAAAAATTGTTGTGATCCTTTTATATCCCGTCGAATCGTTGTTTCCCTCGGGCATCATCCACTTCCCTCTGTATTCTCCTCCGTCACCGAAATGCCACTTTTTCCACTAACTTATAACCATGGCGAAATTGCTTTCTAGAGTTTTCTAACCTCAACCCTCTCAAAATAAGGCTTTTAAAGACTATTGTAAGTTTTTGCACATTTGGAATAAGCTGCGAGAAATGCTAGACTATCACATTTATCCTTTGGAAATTTATTATATTTTTATTTAGACAAGCAGAACTCTTAGTTGGTGTTCTGGATAAGCAACATTATGGGAGCACACAGCACGGTTTAATACATTGTTGCTGTGAATTATATGGGCACAAAATCGCAATGAATATATTGAGTTGTTTTTCTCGTTTATTCACGACATACTTGCAGGTTTTATTTTTTTAGCTTCAATTATATTTTTGATTCGTATTGCTTTAGTTTCACTTTACCTTTTTGATTATTTTCAGTTGAATGGTTTCACGCTAGGCGTAGCAGATATACTTATTAGAAAAGATGCTGATAAAAAAAGGAGAAAAATAATAAAGGATTTGCGCAAGTGCGGTAGATATTTCATTGTTGTTGAATTATCCGATTTTATTTTTTTTTCCCTTCCAAAATTTATGCGTCATATCATGCTTTATCATTTACCTTATAGGAATGAAAAAGAAGGAATGAAAAAGCGAATATTATGTACACTTTTGAATTTTCAGGTAATGAAGTGGTTAAAGATTGTTTTAATTTGGATGAGAATGCATCTGAATTTGAAATAAAGCAACTTTTAGCGAGTATATTTTGTAATCCCCATGGTGATACCGAAAGTGTTCAGTTACTGGATTATAAAATGAAGGAAAAACTTAGTAAATTCACGCAAAAAATTAATAAGTTAATCTGATTTTATTTTTCGTAACTGATTCTTTTTAATAAAACTTTTTGTAATTTTTCGTATTTTCTCGTTTAAATAATTTTTTCAATGTGCTAATCGTTTGATTTTGATTCTTTGATTTTGAGAAAAATCTTAGAGAAAACTTTTCATAGTTTGTTTCAGTGCTTGCATTCCTTCTGGATTGTTGTATTCATTTCCCAGAAATGCCTTGCAGCTGATGATTCTTTCAGGAGCTAAGGGAACATTGGTGAATGCAATCCAGGTGATTCTTTTTAATGAATAAAAGATTATTTAAGGGAATTGATTACGTTTGAGTTTCAGCTTTTTCCTTAAATTATCTAAATACTTCGAATAAATTGTGGATTTTTTTTTTTAAAGAACTCTCACCAATAATAGTTACATTCGCTCCGCTCATTCTATGCCATATTTGCCAGAGAATCCTTTTGCGATAGAAGTACAGGTGAGTCGCTAGCCTCACCCAGATTTTTAGACAGATTTATTATTCCTGCTGCGATTTCATCATAGAATTCCGAATTTAGCAATAACCCACTGAGCCATTCTGCCTTTATGAATGTAAAAATGCATATCACAGAAGAGAGAACAAATGTTTGAAGGAATAATAAATATATTAATTAATAAAACACTAATATTAACACAATGATTTTCCATTTTTCTGCAGTAATAATTAAGGTTCACTTTTTTCTGTGTGTTATCTAAATAGTTCAGATAATAGTAAATAGTTCAGATAAGTTGTGGATTAGGACAGATTGAATTAGAAGGACAACGGCCACCAGTAACTATCGCTGGTCGCAGCTTACCATCGTTTAAGATCTTTGATACGTCACCACGTGCTGGTGGATTTGTGGATCAGCGCTTTTTAACTGGTATTAGTCCACAAGAACTTTTCTTTCATACTATGGCGGGAAGAGAGGTTTGTCTAACTTTTTGGCGACATTGCTATAATATGATGCTGTAAATATTTTTTTTCATACAAAATTAGTCGTCGTTCATTTTCAGGGTTTAATTGACACAGCAGTTAAGACATCACGTTCAGGCTATTTGCAGCGATGTATTGTTAAGCATTTGGAAGGACTTGTTTTACAATATGATTCAACAGTTCGGGACCATGATGGTAGTGTTATTCAGGTGTGTTTTTCTGCAATCCTAATATTTCGCATTTTTGGTGTTTTTATATATTGTAATATTTGGTATGTTATATTTCCCCATCTACTCACACAGTTACCCCACAGTCACACAGTATAATACATTTTTTCTTCCATGCATCTTTTTTTATCATTTCTTCCATGCGTATTTCTTAAGTTTCTCTATGATAAGTATACAAAGATGAAACGGTAATACGACGATACTGTTTTGGAAAAAAAATGTATACTATGGTAGTATAAGCAAAAAGCTTACCAAAGAAGTTTGGATTTCGAAGTAGACATTAGACATTTCATGTGAAAAGTGTTTGTGGTTAATATTTTACAATTCATATTTTATTATTACGTATTATCCTCTATTGAATTGTCCGAAAATTTAGAGATAACCCATGATCAATTTCGTTATATTTGGAAAAACAACTATTGTTTGAAATCTTTACATTAGAAAATCGTGCGTCTTTCAACGTAAGAAAAAAATTAACGAAAGCGGTTGATAATTGAAAAATTTTATGTTTATGGAAAAATTATATAGTAGCTATAAGATGCTGCCACTATGATGTTTTTTTTTCACAGAGTTATGTTTAGAAATTAGGAAAGTATCGAAAATCTCACTGGAGATGTAAATGTTTTTTAAAAAAGTATCAAAGTATCAAAGAAAAAATAATTTTTTCAAATTTCTGACATTCTCATATCTGAAGGTCAACCATGAAATAATTTTAGATCCATAAGTGTGCATAGACCTCGTCAACGCGGAAACTTTTTAGTTCATATCTTTGGCCATGGTTGGAACTATTGTTTCTCAATCCTTTACCAGCAGTTGATGTTTCAAATGCAGATTCACTAAAATCATTGTTTAATAAAAAAAACAAAAAAAAGGAGAGAAGCATAACAAAGCATAGTTTTTCAATCTTTCAGTTTTTTTATTTGTAAATCCAAAAAATTTTGAATTTAAGTTTATGTATGGTGAAGATGGAATGGATGTTTGTCGATCTAGTTTCATCCATCCCAGTCAATTCGATTTTTTTTACGATAATCTAAAAGCTCTTCGTGCGAATGTGGTGCCGCTAAAGGCAGAAAATAGCAAAGGGAATTTTGCTAAATTTGAAGAATTATATAAAAAAGTTAGCATCTATTATTTGGAGATTTATGCAAAAAAGATTGCTGTTTTTATAAACTTAATTATTTTATTATGTTATTTTTATATTTTTTATGTTTGTGTTTAATATGGAGTTTTTAAATTTTTGTCTACTTGTAGGTAAAAAAATGGCGCAATAAAAGCAACAAAAATTTATCAAAGTTATACACTAGTGGATTTACCGAGTTTTCGAAAGTCTATGGTGGCGTAACAAAGGAAAAACTTATGGAAATGTGGTACCATCTAAGCGCGGAGGAAAAACTGCAGTATCAAAAGAAAGCTGCTAAGGGACGCCGTAAATTGATTGGTGAGGTTCGTTTTTTCTTTTCTTTTTTCGTTTTTTCTTTTTTCAAAATTTCTGCTTTCGAGAAAAAGCTCAACAAAATTTATTTTGCTTTTATGATCTTGGTTTTTGATTTTTTCCAGAAACTTAACACTTCTGCGTCACTTAATGAAAAAATATTGGATGATTTAAGTATTTATATCGATAAAAAAAAATTGATTAACCCTGATTACCCATGGGATGCTTTACAGAAAGCAATGTACTGGAAAGGTTATTAATTTTTTGTTTATTCACACTTTTATCTTCCGAACCTCATTCTTCATTTCCTATTTTTCAATTAATAGCTTAAATAAATTAATTAAATTTCTTCTTCTAACCATTAATGGCTAGGCTGGCTCCAACGGCTACAAGGGTAAGATGCTTCCAAGCAGCGTGGTCTGATGTCATCGTCGACAGTAATGGAAACCATTACTTTTTCCATCGTCTAAGTCCATATATTGCTGGTCCACCTATACGTTCAAATTCTTTCCTGACCATATCAGTCCAGGTATTGATTGGCCCACCTCTCTTTTGACGCCATCCATCACATGTTTAGCAAGTACCGAAATATGCAACAACTCCTGTGGTGGACGGCTGAAAATGTGCCCTACCAGTGAAGACGGCACTCTGTGATGACATTATTAATGCAGGTGATGTTCGAACGATGGTGGATGATCATGTGATATTTTATACGCTCGACCAGTAAAACCAGTACCTTAGACAAGAGTGGTTAAAGGCAGATTACTTCTTAACTTCTTAATATCCTCCACTCTCATTGGCCCTATCTCGCAGCCATATAGCAAAATTGAACGAATCGCGGCTATATAATTGCGGACTTTTGTTTTTATGGTGATTTTATGTTTGCTTCACGAAGATTTCGCCAACCTGAAGAACGCATTTCTAGCTGCCGTGATCCGAGTTGTAATATCATCTTTTACCTGTCCATTTGGTATTAGAGTGGACCCAAGATATTTGAAATCGGGTACTTCCTCAATTGGAAATGAATTTATTTACAAAAGAGGCATTTTATCAACTTCTTGCATATAAGACGAAAAGACTTTCGTTTTATTTGCATTGATCCTGAGTCCAATTCTTGCTGCAGTTGCTGACACGTTATTTACCATTATTTTCATTTCATCATAATTATCAGCAAAAAGGACTACATATAATTGAATATTGTGTGGGAAAGGACGCAACTTTGACGTACACCAGTTCTTAACAGACCTGCGCCGATGTGCGCTTATAAAATGCCTTTATAAGTCGAATGATTTTCTCTGGAACACCGTCAAGTTCCTCCAAAGCGACGCTCTATCAATTGAATCAAACGCAGCCGCAAAGTCGTGATAGTGGGTTGCAAATATCTGAAACGATGTTCCAACACCCTTCTTAACGTGAATATCTGGTCAGCACAACCGCGCCCTGGTCTGAAACCAGCTTGATTAGGGCGCATCCTGCTGTCCCGTATTTCCATAAATCTGTTGAGTAGTAGGGAAGCAAAAATTTTTTTGAAAATTGGGAGCAGAATTGCTTTGCTTCAATCATCTAATATTTCTTTTTTCCATACTAAAGAGTATATTTGTTGAAGGTGCATTATGAAGGACGATGGACAGCATTTAAAGAGTTCAGCCCGTAGACCATCTTCTCCCGGAACCTTATTGGCTTCTGGATTGGCCTCAAGCTTGTGGATAACGGAGATTATTTCTTTCTCTGTTGAAGGCTCGCAATTGCAAGCATATGCTTCGGCAAACGTATCAGCTATATCAGGAGTAACAGATGGCTTAGGCTGATTTTCGGAGACATTCCTTTAGTTTGGACCCGTATTCATTTGCCGTCTCTGAAAAATCATTGATATTTATATCATTGAGATGATTCGGTTTGAAATGCAATGACTGTCCCCGAATTTTTTAGTTTGAGATACTTGAAGGATCTTGGGGGATGGTGTTTTCTGCGGGTTGTCAGTTTTATGCGGATCTTACCTCGAATCATATCATGGTCAGATCCATGATTGCTCTTTCAGTTCCGCGATAGGAATGACCATCTAGTACGGAACTCTTCCAACGGCGACTGACTAGGATGTAATCAATCTGGTTGAAATGTTGGTTGTCCAGGGAGTTCCATGTGACTAGATATTTTCTACGATGTCAGAATCAAGTATTAGTAACAAGTATTAACAAATTAAATTTAAAACAATTTATTAATAATTAAGAAGCGATTGTTTTCATAAAAAGATATGTGAAATTATTGTATGGTCAAATTCATTTATGAACTGACTTTTAGATAATGTGGTTTAATTTCTTAATTTCTTTAATTTTTTTCAATGCATTCATTGCTTCCGATCTATAGATTTGTAAATTTATAGCTTTACGTTGCCAGGTTGATCCTGGCGAAAATGTTGGAATGTTAGCTGCACAATCTATTGGAGAACCATCCACCCAAATGACATTGAATACTTTTCATTTTGCTGGTCGTGGTGAAATGAATGTAACCCTTGGAATTCCTAGGCTTCGTGAAATTTTAATGACGGCTGGACAATCCATCAAAACTCCAAATGCTGAGGTATCATTTTTTTCTTAATTATACTAACAAAGTAACGAATATTGGTTAATCAAAGTTATTCAGATTAGAGTCAAGCCAGGAATTTCTAAAGAACAACTGGAATATGTAGAAAATGAACTTAATCGAATTTATTTAAAACGGGTGATAGAAAATTTTGTTATTGATGAAAAAATTAGTATTGGACCCAGGTATATTTTTTTACAGATCTTTGCATTTTTTACATTCATAAATATTTTTCTGAGGAAATCAAGAAGAAATTTCATAGATTTCTAAACTTCATTTATAGTCTTATTTATAATTACTGTTTTTTTAGATATTTCTTAATGCAAGAAAAGTTAAAAAAATGCTGGAAAACACAATTCCTTTTTTATATCTCCATGTTTACTTGTTCTTATTTTTTTAATATTTTTAATATTTTACTATTTATTTCTTAATATTTTTTAATATTTCCTCTTAATATTTCTTAATATTTTTCTATATTATTTGATTTCTTTTGATTTTAGCAATTGCTGGAGAACGTACGATCTCACAATAAAAATTTTACGTTCGAAATCAAGAGATGAAGGTTCAAAGCACATTTCTTGCCGGCAAATACTTGGCGAAATTGAACGGAGATTCGTAAAAAGTATCGCTAAACGAATTGGCGACAAATTCCGGCAAATTATGGAATATCAAGCCGTTGTGCATAGGTTAGGGCATTTTTTATTTTCTTGAATTTTTTAAATTTTTTTCCTGTTTTTTTTCTTTATTTTTAGTTTCTTTTATTTCATTAATTTCATTTTATATATTTTCTTTTTCCTAGAAAATTCAAATTTGCTGCAGCTGGGGATGAATTTGTTGCACGAGCTCGTCAACATAATCAAGTTTGTGGATTATTAAGAAATCCTTAATTAAATTTTAATTTTTTAATTTTTGATTTTTTCATTTGTAACAATTTGTAACAAAAAGATAACATTGAGAAAATTTTATAGAGTTTCAGATGCTAAATTAAAAGTTTTTTGAAATCTATAAAAATATAATTAGGCTGATGGACTTAGCAGTGATGAGGAAGCAGATGTTGGAGCTGACGCAGATGCAGCTGAATCGCGACTTAAACAAAGACATCTTGATGATGCTGCTGAATATGAAGGTGAAGATGAAGAAAAAGAAGTTATTGCTCCAGAAACTCGATTTATGGTATGTTGCGTCTATATTTGAGGTGTTTAATGTTTTTTATTCATTTTAAAGTTCTATCTATTGAAGTTATGAAAAAAATGGTTATTTTCAGGATAATTTAGCCGAAGTTTCCGATGATAATGAATATGAAAATGAACAGAATCAGCATGAAGAAAATGATCATTTAAAGTCGAAGTTAACTAGCAGAGAATTTGAAAAATCGCGAATTCAGGTCTGTGGTTCACTCTTAGTTCTCATAAAATTTTTGCATTTTGCTATAGATTCATTAGACTCTTTTCATTCATTTATTATTTCATTACAGGCAGTTTTATGTTCTTCACCTATGGTTAAAGATTACAAATTCGATAGTAAACATAATCGCTGGTGCACTATCACTTTCCAGGTAATTCTGAAAAATAGTGAAAAAGAAAAATTTTTTTAGGGCAATAGAATGTTAATGATGAGAATGCAAAAAATTTATCCAACAGGAAAATTCGCATATTTAGTTCTTTTCTGTGTTCAGGTGAATTTGAATCCCAAAACGCGATTAGATATATCAACTTTGGTTGAATATGAAATAGAAAACTTTTTGGTCTCTGAAACTCAAGGCATTGAAAAGTGCTTTATTAAAGAGGATAACGTCAATGGTCAAGAACGTCTTGTTCTCGTTACGCAGGGCATAAATATTCAGGTAGATTTGGGTTTAAATTTGCTTAAAGCTGCAATAATATTGCAATAATAATATTTTATAAATATATTTATATTTTATATCTATTATTCATATTAAATTGATCATTCCTTTTCTCTAATAGCGCACAAGATTTCTAATTTAATTTGCCACTAGAGTGAGACCTTTTAAGTGAGAATTCTGTGAAATTTACTGAAACCATTCATTCTTCTAAAGGGCAAGTGTTTTTCGACTGGTCTTAAGTTTTTTGATTCTGTTCTCTGCATATCGTTGGAGATGGCTTCATTAAAATTATTGAAATTAAATTTCAGTCATTACTAAAGTTTTCTGATGTGTTGGATATGAATTCATTTTATTGCAATGATTTGAATATAATTCTAAACAGCTACGGTATAGAAGCTTGTGCGAGATCACTTGTAAAAGTATGCTTTATTTTTTTTATGTGTTTGAATTGTTTCACGAATTTACAATTTCTATTCTAATTCTATACCATTTTATTTCTGAGAATTTTGAAGGAAATTACCAATGTTTTCGCTCCATATGGTATCAGTGTCAATCAACGACATTTAACTCTCACAGCCGATTATATGACGTTTACTGGGAAAATTGAACCTTTTAGTAGATTAGCAATGGGTAATAGTGCGTCACCACTGCAAAAAATGACATTTGAAACCACATCCACTTTTATGCGTGAGGCTGTCATTAACGGTTATATTTTTTGTCTAATTTAAATTCTTTGATCTTATCTATAATCTTACAGTGATCGTATTTTTTTTCTATTTTTTTTCGGCTGGTGGCATATTTCAATGCTTTGTCGATTATCGATTTATTACTGGTATATTTCTAGGTGATATCGATCGTTTATCGTCACCTTCTTCACGAATTATTGTTGGAAGGCATATAAAAGGTGGTACAGGTGCTTTTGATCTTCTCATTTCTGGTAAATATTGTCTGAAAAGCTCAGCAAAAAATGATATTTCTGCTTTTTGAAATGGTATTATTTGAAAATTTATATATGCTTATGTATTTATGTATACTTTGATACCTTATTTGTGCAGCTTTAATTTTCCTTCGTTTCCCAGTTATTGAAAATCGTCATAAATTCGAAATTAAATATTTCCAAAATTTTAACGATTAAGGGCCAAATGCTTATGATGTTGAGCTGATCATAATAACGATATTAAAACCTTTCAGTCTTATATTATTTGTCAAAAAAAATTCATATCAGATATGAATCATCTAGATTGTATTAACGCTTTATTTAATTTTTGTTTTATTCTTCTGAAGTTTTTCATATATTTATCGAAGCGGAATGTTTTCTATTGGATTTATAGTAATTTATTACGCTTGTTTATATATATTTATATGTATACGGGAAAAAAATTAGTTTTCTTTATCAAGATTTATTAAATTTTATCAGAATCTTCTCAAATTCCATCAGGTATTATCCTAATGTCATTATTATTATTATTTGGTTAAACGTCGTCCATTTCTAGCTTTTGCCTTTGCTCAACTTATCATCTCCATTATGATCCTCCAATATTTCATTAGCTTTCTTTTTCGCCATTCACTTTGGTATCATCTTGTAATATCTTCACTTGCATAAATGCCATTTTAATTCCTTGACAGGTACCTCAAAACTTGTTACAACTCTCCGTGCTTCCGAAGCACTTCTTCTTCTTTGATTCAAAACTAGAAGCTGCTATATTTTGCAAATGGCCCTCAATTGTTAAATGCTACAGCATTAACCCATTTTTGCCATTAATGCCTAATTTCTAATTGCTTCCTAGCCGTTCTAATCCTTTTTCTCCTGTAAGGCATCGGAAATATAATGGTCATTCGAGATAGCTATTACAAATTAAAGAGTTGCGATAGGGAAGTGAGCATAACTAAAGGTTCTACCAGAATTGGAAGGTTTGATGTAGAATTTTAAGGATTTGAGGTAAATATTAGAAGATCGGGGATGTTAAGCTACTTTACGAATTTCCGAGGTTTTGAGTGATACGTATGGGATAATCAATCCTTATCAATCCTTAATACAGCTATAACCAGTGCCAAATAATGTGTATAGTAGAGATTAATAAACGAATGATTAATTTTTTCTATATTGGATTTTGGTTTATAAATGTTATCATATTTCCATAATTTTGAATTGAAATAAAGTTGGATTTTATCCTAAGCTATAGAATTTTCTTGTTTACTGCGTGCTTTTATAACTAAAAATTTTTTGAATTGGGTTTTGTGATTTATCAATTAGATGAAAATATCATTCAGATGGATGAGATTGAAATGGATTTATCACTTTCATCAATGCCGCTCATCATTAATAACATTTTTGATTTGTTTTAGATGATATTTCAACGAGCGAATCAATCATAAAAAAAAATAAAACAAGAGGAATTCATTTAAATTTTTATAAATAAAAAGTATAAATAAATTTAATAAAATAATAAATTTAATAAATAAATATTAATTTGTGAAAAAACAGCGGTTGATATAATCTTTTTCGTTGCGTTATTATTCTTTCTTTATTACAGATATTATTATGTTCATAAAAAAGAAGGTCCACAGCCTTGAGGCCATAGGCTAGCATCGTCATTTCGCAAGATTGCATCAGTGCAACATACCTTAGGTGTTGCACACTGATGGAATACTTTGATGGTGATTGGCATCCTTTTGCCTCTTTCGGCCACTATAACAGGAGGAGAGTTTTCCCAGAGATGTCTATTAGACTGGTTCATGTCATCCTGTTGTATTTCTTCGGAAGTTGGAACAGAATTGCTTTGCTTCAGCCATCTGATATTATTTCCTTTTGCCATGTATGGAGTCTATTTGTTGAAGGTGTGATATGAAGGACGATGAATAAATAATTGAAGAGTCCGGCTTAAAGGGGATCTTCTTCAGGAGTCTTATTGGTCTTAAGTCCTCAAAATAATTCTTTCCATTTTGTAATATGGTCTAATCCATGAAGACTACCACTTTCACTCAATAGAAACGGCTGTCTGGTACTGGACTCTTCCAATGGCGACTTATTACGATATAATCAATCTGGTTGGGCTATCGGTTGTCCGGAAAGTTCCACCTGATTCTATGACGGAAATATGTATTATATATTTTGCAAAGCCAAGAAGACGTTTCCCACTGTTGCGTCGTATCCCGATGCTATACTTGGTCGACGAGTTGTTCGCAGTTAATTTTATTTATTTCTTTTTTTAGATTTTTTCCAATAATTCATTTATTGAAATGAATTTTCAGTTTCTAAAATGGTCGAAATTGAATTGCATAAAGAAATTTCAAAATATATCGAAGATGGTATAAAAGCCGATTGCGATCCAGGAAATAGTTATGAGACAATTCGAAAATATTTATATAAATTATGCGAATTACTCGTCAACGCACCACCGATATATGAAATTAATTTTTTTAAAAAATTATGTGAAAGGTTATTCCACTTATCACTTTTTTTTTTTTAAAAGTCCTCACTATTACTGGTTAAGCTCGCTCCTCTGGCTTGTCGCATTAGATAAATATGCCAGGGAATTTCTTGACGATAGAAGTACAGGTGAATCGCCAGCATCACACGGATTGTTGGTTTATAGGTTTATTCCTGTGAGGAATCGAACTTCAGCATCGGCGCTCCAAATTAGACAACAACCCACTGAGCCATTCTATTCGCCATTTCGCTTATCATGCAAATATGCAAATATGCAAAATGCATTTTTGAAATTTATTTATTCATTTAATTTTGTTTTATTTTTTTGACGGAAAGTTTTTGAAATTTGAAATTTAACTTTTTTTTTTGCAGAATCGCAAAATATTTATTTAACAAATATGAATCAGTACGAACATTGGTTTTTCAAATATTTCGTTTATCGCTTAAAACTTACGAACAATTTACGATTTTATTAGATTATCACGTTCATATTTTCATTGTAAGGTTATTAAATTTCCTCTTTATTTTTGAAAATAATTTTTAATTTTTAATTTTTTTTTTTGACTTCATTTAAATATTATTTAAATTGTTTAATTATTAAATTATTTAATTATTAAATTATTATTTTTTTTTTATTTCTAAAATTTCTTCGTCTAAGTGAAATTTTCTTTTTCCTTTTCATTTTGTAAAATTTAAATTTTTTTTCCTTAAATATTCAAATTTACTAAAAGTTATTCAATATTTTTAATTCTTTTTTAAATGAGTTCTCAAAAAAACTTTAAATTTTTAAGTGATATTTAGTGATATTTAAGTGATATTTTGTTATATTTTTAATTTTTTCAATTGTCCTTTTTTTAAGAGCCTTCGACTTACAAACAATTAATCGTAATGAAAGTATAGAAAGTCTGAAACTCACCACATTGATGTTTAACTTCTATAATCATTGGAAAATGAAGCATTCAAGCGAAAATTTGAATTCGAATTGCAAATTTTATCGTTTTTCACATTCGCTTATCCAATCGATATTTGTTATAGCAAAAAATTTTATTCTGGAATCTAAAAAATTTAGTGAAACCATCGATTCGTTCGTATTTTATCGAAATTTTCTTGCATTTCATAAAAATTATTTTGAAAATTTCGAGAATGAATTTTTCTATATGAACTTTTTCAGATCTGCAAACGTTTTTTCGAAATTTTTTCTCGAACTTGCCGTACGAGAACCGGAAACCATTATTGATGCTGTTGGAACAGGTAGTGTTTCTTCTTTTTCTAATCTGAATAGCTCAACTGTTTACTATCGTTTCACTATAGCGTTAGTTGAGGGATGAGAGATAGCGATATGGTTCTTTAACTACTTTTTCGATGTTCGATGTTTGATTTATTTATTTTTTATTTAATATAGGTTGGATTGTTGATTTCATGCTCTGGCATCAAGCAGATGAAAGTATTCCTATACAGATCTGTCGGATTCTTTGTTCATGGCTCGACAATCCTCATATTCGATCAAAAGGAAAACTTTCTTTGGTTTTACAGGTTAGGCAATTTGTTATTATAATCAAATTTATTGTTTATTACCAAACTTATTTGTCGTTGAATCTTTTAATATTTATTGTGTATATTTTTTTTTTTGCTACTTCCATATTTTTTCAGCAAATCTTCGCTCCTTTAATTGAGATGAATTTTTCTTCATTTTACATTGATCGAAGGTAGGTTCTCAATCCCGTTCAACAAATAAATAAAATAAAATAAAATTTTCAGATGGACACTTGAGGTTAACACCTTTGCAAGCTGACTCCACTAGCCTAAGTTAAGACGTTTCGAAGTCTCCGTATCATATGCCATGGCTGGATCCTCACATTTTTCTACCTCCTCATATATTGCTGGGTTGCCTGTGCTATTAAAATCTCTCTTGCAAGAATTGGTGGCAGTTTTTGGGTTTAGCTGTGCATAGAATCTTCCTTTGTCTAGATTGTTCATTAATTGCTACTCAGTTCAGCCACATAAATATGATGGAGATATTGCAGAACTTGTAGATTCCTTAAAATGAACATGACCCATTCGATCATTAGCGATTAGAGATTATGATTTTTCGACCTTAACAATATTGTTCCAAATCTGAATTGTGCAAAGCGTATTTATGCAAATAGGTAACTCCATGAGGACGAAGAGGAATACCAATATTTACAGTCGATGAGAACTGGTTATTATTTGTACTGGCGATAGATGGCCTGTGAGGCGATAGCATTACAATGCTCATGATAGAGCTACCAGTGCTTGCCTGAACCACATACAATTATTTCTATAAGACCAAAGTTATGAAAATGGAATCCTGATTGACAAGCGAGATTGTCGCTTAACTTTCTAAATCAGTGAGCATTCTACATTTTGTTAACTCACTTCCTGTCCTCCTCAGCTTAGTTTGGGCAATTGGAGAACTTTATATCTTTTTTATTTTTTTTTCAAGGCTTGGTTCGCATATTTATTGAGTTAATGAGTTAGAATCCATGCATATTGGGCGCTGAGAGCTTTGTGGCTCTTTCGCCATAGTTTTTTTATGAATTTTCATCAATTCTTTCAATGTTTTTTTTTGCAGCGATCATACCACGTGTTCTTTGGAAAGCAAGACAGTTTTGAATAATATTAGCAATATATTCATAGAATTTTTTCATTCATGGCAGGGTCTTATCGCTTTTTCTATTCCCGAGTTTAATTCGAACAATTCGCTGGTATCACCGATAAGGTTTTCATTTTTTTTTTTAGAGAGATAAGAAAATAATTTTCATAATTTATTTAATCAAATTGTGCATTTATCATAAGAGCTGGCTATATTTCTGGTTTGGCTGGCTTTACTCATTAATAATATATGTTTCCAGTTTATCCACTTCCAGTGCTTACATAAAATTTAACCGAAACCACTTTTAGGACCAGGTAAACGAGGCATCTTTTAATGTCATTCTATTTATTAATACAGCTCATTTTGTTGTTTTAGAATTCTAGATCAACTATCGAACGATTCCTCTGCCGATCGACGATTATATGAAGTACGAGTTATGTTAATTGATTGTATTTGTAAACTTCTTGATTTCTCATATGCACATCGAAAATTTGACTCATGGACAGATGCTACCGAATTTTATTGTAATTTTTTTTCTTATTTTATTTAAAAATATATATTCTACTATCATATCGACAAAAAAAATTTTTTAAAGCAGCTGCACATGGTTTGAATGGTAATGAATCGCTGGAGAATGATTTTATTGTTGCTGAATATGAATATTCAATAAAAAATGATCAGGTATTATTTTATTTTTGTTGGCATATATATTTTATTGATTCTAAATAAAAGATTGGAACTACTTATCTATTTTTTTACTCGACCTTTTTCTTAATCATTAGTTTTGTTTTTAATCTTAACCGTTGAGTTCTTCCTCTTGTTCCAGTGTTTATTTTAAAAGTTACAGAATTATCTCCATTCACAATTCACATATCCGCTCGATGTTGCATTAAATTTCTGAATTATGATTGTTTAAAATCGTCATTTTCATGTTTTTTTCTCATATATTGATCGTTAAGATTGTTTTTCAACTTTATCCAATTTAATACATTCGATGCTGTAGAATAGATGTATTGAGAGGGGACATTTCTATGAATCCGTTAATCCGTTTAATTATTCGTCTCATAATTTTTTTAAGGAACACTGTGAGCATGTGAATTTATTATTTTCATTTCGTGCATTGATGTTGTATTTTTTCGTCAATTCAAATATTGTCCAGGTAATGTTAGTAATTTTAATAATTATTTTTTATTTTTTATCATTTAACAAATTTTATTTTTTATTATTTAACAAATTTCTTTTAGGTTAATATTTCAGATTCTGTCACGTTTAATTTTAACTGATTTCGATAGTCAGCTGGGAATTAAAGCAACACTTCTTTTAGCTGATATTATTCTACTGGTAATCCTTGTTTTAAATTATCTGGAATATTTCACAATTTTATAACGAATATTTTGCTGTGAAGTTTTCTTTAAAAATTTTTTCAATATAATTGTACATCTAACTTCAGGGATCAATGTTCTTGCCAGTCGAATGGCGTTATCGAGTAATGAGTTTGCCTATGCTTGTTGAAAGCTCATGCGAGGTCCAATTAAATGCTACTGAAAAATATAATAGAGAATCTTTCACTTTTTCCAACTCCAGGTAATTCAAAATAGTGCAAAGATAAAAGGTATTGTACTCTGTAACTAAAAATTTTTGGTTTTTGGTTTTGATGCTGGTCTTGGAAGCCGTTCAAAATCACGAATAAGAAAAATATAAAATTTCATATTTTCTATCCTAATTTCATGGCAGGAAGAATCTTAAAAATGTTATGACCAATAAGAAAAACTTCAGAAATGCCTGAAAATTTTCAAACCTGAAAATTCCTTAATATGGAGAGAAAAACTTCCTTAAAATTCACTTTATGAATTATTTCCAACGATTCTTTCCCTATGCATCATAACTCAATCTACTAATCAATTTCTGGGGTTTTTCTTATTGATACACGGAACATTGAACATTTCTGATGAAAGAAAGTGAAAGAAAGTCAGTATATTTCTAACATTTTTTTCTCACTTAGGATTTTGGTTTTTCGAGAATTTTCATCATTAGGGTTTTTAATCTTTTACGCTTTTAGTTTTTGATATTTGTTTTAATTATTTATTAATTATTTAATTATTTTGATATAAATTCGACGATTTTGCATATTGATTCAAGAAAAGTTAGATATCGAGAAAGCACTTGAAAAAATTTTTTTTTTCTAAGAAGGAAAGAAGGTGGGAAATATACCATGCTGTAGGCTTTTTTTACTACAATCAAGTTAAATTAATCCGAAAATAATTTTATTTAAAAAGCTTTTCTTGGATAAGGATTAATAGTTATCTTCTTCTTCTTTTCAGAAATGCTCCTTTAATATTAAATCGTTTGGATTTGCTAAACGAAATATCTTTTCATAAAAAAGGGCATTCAAATTTATCAAACTTACATCTTTTTATGCAAAAATTCAATTCTGAAACGAGAAGTTATTCAAATACGAGAATAAATTTATCAGAAAAATCGAACGTCGATAAGGGTTGATCACCTTTTCATATTTAACTATTTTATATTTTCAACAATTAGTTTTTATTTTAAAATTATTTTTGACATTTTGGATAGATTTTTTAAATTTAATACTAATTATATTTCAGTTTTTTAAATGATATTTTTTAGATATTTTCGGCGACATTGAAAATATGTTTGCAAAAATATGTGATGGAACGAAGGGGAAATTGATGTGGCCAGTAGTTGATAGAATTGTTAAACTTCTTGAAACTGACCATTCATTAATTATTCGGCACAAACATTCAGAGAAGTGCCACAAATTTTTCACTGATGTAATCTTAAAATTTTAATATCAGACGATTATCTTCCTTAATAGTTTTGTTTTTTTTTATCATTGATTATAATTTATTTTCATCATTGAATTATAGTTACTACAATATTTATCACCTTTGAAGCAAGTCGGCATTGCGAATGCCAGTTTCTTTGATCAAGATCCATTTGTTGTTGGATGTGCGTGTCGGGCATTACGTCTTTTGCCACCGCTTTGTGAAGTGGAATTGTATTTTGAGGAACTGATTATGAAATTTATTCAGGAATGCATGAATGATCTAGAACTAGTAAATTTTTTGTTTTCAACCATTTGAATAAAATTTAACCCATCATTTCTTTTTCGTTTAAGATGATAATGGCAAATAAATATCAATTATTTATTGTAGAACAAAATAAACAGTGGTATCTTCTATCATCGGAATTTGGAATCATCTTATTCGATGTATTATTTCGCAATGATCGGTGGAATATCATCGCACAGGTATGGTCGTAAAATATTGGAAAAATCGCAAATACTACAGAGGTGAGCTTATTTTGTTTCTTTGAGGTTGAACAATTTTCTTTTTTTTATTGCATGTTTAATTTCCGTCTAATCGTAAATATTAATTAACATTAATTTATTTATATTCCTTTATTTATTTAAGAAAGCGTAAATTCATTGAGAAAAATAATGTAAAATTTTTATTCTACATCACAAATTGTTCTCATGGATCTTTAACTTTTAAACAGATTAACAATTTATTCTGATGTACCTTATTTAATTTTTCATCCGAATTTTTTTTTTGTTTTTATCTTAAAAGATAATATATTCTATCGTGCTATTTTTTTGATGATACTAAATCTGTCATCAAAAGCGGCTACTAAGGAAGCCACTTGGATCTTCCATATTCCATACGACAAAATCTTTTTCTTGGTTAACGGTTATTTTTCTTAATAGTTTTTTTGGTTGATTTTGTCGGCCTACTTATTCTTATTTTGGATTAACTCATTAGCAGCAGATTGCTAAAAAAAAAATAAAGCCTGTAAAAGAAAAAATAAAAATATGAACTATTTCTGAAGTACACGAATTATATCTAGAGAAGATAAAATTATGGTATTTGTGAAACAAAAAAGCATCGTTGAATTTGTTTAAGTTTACCCAAACATTTGTATTTTTCACTAAGCATACCACCTTGCGGTAATCCTGCTGATGGATTACAATACGGTTGACAGTGTTCATAGCCTGTTTCAAAGACGTTATGTGCTCGACAACATTCGGACGCATCTTTACCACCGCTTGCGCAAACCATCATTGTCTGTACTTTATTTAATGGGCAACGTCCCGTTAATACACCTAACTGGATCTAAAAAATTTTTTTAAAATAAGTTTGTTGGTAGATCGGTCAATTCGATAGATTCATCTTTATTGAAAGATGATTTAAAGTATTCGAGTGGCATCAGGGTAGGCTTTCACTAATTTCAGATGAATCGCCATTATCTGACTCAGATTTTTGCAGGAAATGATTCCTTCCCATTTAAACCCCTTTTTCTGCCTTCATTAATCTTATTCGGCCAGACTCGAATCGCAGCGATTTCTCGATTCTCTATAGCATTTATCCTGCTAATAAGCCACCGACGCATTTATGATCATATTAATCTGAATAATTTACAATAATTTTTACCATTTCAACTCGAATTCAAATGCTTTTATATATTCGTCTACAGATTGAAATTATTTTAGCCTTATCAGTTCTCATTTAAGAAGTTCTCATAATTGTCTTATTCGTTAAACTAGTTTTACCAATAAATGCATAGATATAACATGCATTTTCATGCATTTCACTATTATTCATTGGTGTTCCTCAAGTTTTTTTTGATAAAAAATTTAAAAATTCAAATATCGTATAGCTAAAATTTATTGAGCTTTTTACATAAGCAACATTTTTTTCATTTTTTTTCCATTGAATTTGCAAATTTTTATGAAATAAAAAAAAAAGCGCGGTCGTATCTTATTAGCATTTATCATTATTTCATATTTAAATACATTGTTGTTATTTTTTTTAATATTATTTTTTAGTTTTTAATTATTAATTAATAATTAATTAATTAGTAATTAATATTATTATTTTAATTATTATTTGATAAGTATATCATTTCATTTCAATAATTAAGAAAAATTAAATGATAAATATTTTAAATATTTAATAAATCTTCTTCTTCTTCTAACAGCTCTCACCATTACTGGTTAGGTTGGCTCCAACGGCTGCAAGGGTAAGACGCTTCCAAGCGGTGCGTTCTGATGCCATCGTCGACAGTAATGGAAGCCATTCCTTTTTCCACCGTCTAAGTCCATATATTGCTGGTCCACTTTTATGTTCAAAAGTTTTGTTAGCAGTTGAAGTTCCACATAGAACTTGTCTTTATCACGGTCATGTGCCTACAGCTTTGGAGCATAGACACTGATGACCGAGATATTGCAGAACTTACCCTTAAAATAGGCATAGGCCATACGGTCGTTTATCGATTTCCACTCAATCAAAGCCTTGTCAGACATGACAATCGCTACGCATTTTCGTCTCGAGTTATTCGAAGCACCACAGTGATATAGCCAGTATCTCTGGTCTGAACCAGGACTAACAATTGCTCGAGACCCAAAGTGAGGAAGATGGACCTCCGACAAGCAAGCGATATCCACACGATACTTAGACAGGTGTGGACAGTGATCGCTTGGCTTGCAACGTCCATAAGCGTTCCACGTTAATACGGCTAGTACCTCGCCGCGCGTGCAGAGGGCTGTTCCTGTTGATAGGTTTTGAGCAATTACCCTGGCTTGAGAGCCAGCCTTGGGATCTTTTTTTTCTAAAATTTAAAAAAAAACAAAGAATTGAAATAAAATATATATATAAAATTTAATTTAAATAAATATAAACCGTCGTTAATGTGGCATCATAATTGCATAATGATATGCATCCTTCACCAAGTTCTTTACAACAATAACGAAATCGTACATTTGCTAATTCCTTACTTATACATGGTTCCCATTTTTGTCGCTGCGGGCACTAAAAAAATGAACTTTTCGTTAATAAAAAAAGATCCGAATAGTTTATTGGTGAAAATTTTTTACCAGTAGAGTTTAGATATAACCAACCAGAAATAATGTTTGCTTAACTTTTTCTTAAATTTACACTTTATTAAGGGTTTAAGCATTTAAGCGTCACCCATATTTTATTCAGCATATATATTTATTTTTTATATTTATATTTATTTATATTATTTTATAGAAAATGAATAGATTTATTCACCTGAGAATGATATTTTGGTGATATTTTTTTCTTATTTTCGAAAAATTTCTTATCATTTGTTTTAAATTTTGAATTTTGAGAATTTTTACTAATTGTTTGATGTATGGTACCATGTTTATAGTAATATGGCGATGATATTTGATTCTCCTGCAATGCAGCTAATTTTGCAAAATTTGTTGATTTCATAATTGATGGCAATCATATTTACATATAGTAATCCGATTAGTTAGTTGTAGTAGTCCATCTTAACTTCTTTTGCTAAGAGATTTCTGGCAAAAATACACCACCGTAGGAGCTTTCCTAACCAGCAGTCACTAATTATTTATTAAATAAATTATAATAAATTTCAATATCCATATAGGGCAATGAATTTTTCAAGTTATCAAATTTAAAAGTTCCATTTCATTCGCATTTTTATTGAGTAAATTTAATAAATGTAATTATTTAGATTTTAGTAATAGATTTTAATCTAATTCGCAATTTTTTTTTATCAATTTTGTTAATATTTGCTAATCATCTAAAAGACTCGACTCATTACTGATAAGATTTCTGTTCGAATGCGATTGATAAGATATTAAAATTAATAATAAATTTTTTGTAACTTTATAATGAATTTTTAAAACTTATAAATTCAATAAATTCAATGTTAATAAATGGAAAAAATAACGTGATTATTGGTGAAATGCGATGAATATTGTTCTTTCCAAGATTTTTGATTATTTTCTGGTAAATATTGTCCGAAAGTTTGCTGATTCGTTGATTGTTGTAATTGCGATGGTAGTCCTAGGAATGATGGTGTTATTGATTGAGATGGTGATGGTGCCAGTGGCGGTGGTGGCAACCCTCTATATATAGATGTTGGTGAAGCTGATGCTTTCAATTGATAACTGACAGGCCGATCCGAACGACTTAATGAAAAGTTTGAAAAGGGTCGTGATAGTTGAGGTAAATATGGATTCATACTTGAGTGTGGTGCAGATGTCTAAAAATTATGCTGCTTATTATTTTCTTGTCATTTTTACATCGGATTACCTAGAAATTTCACTAAAAAAAAAGCATCAAATATAATAATTGAAAAGATAAAATAAAATAGGTGACTTAATGATAAATAAATAATGATTAATAACGTATAATGATTAATGATAAATAAATGATAAAGTGATAAATTTTTAATGGATGACCTTGATTTGATTTGATTTCTTCTTTTTATCATTAAATTTACTAATGATTTCTGATAATAAAATGGAAGTAGAAAGATGGAAAAAATCAAAAAACAAACCGAACTGAATGAAAATGTGAATGGATATATTATTGAATTTGGCGATATTTTATGGTAATGTGCAATAGAAGGAGAGAAAGAAGGAAGTGAAGGTGGAGATGGGCGTGAAAGGAAAAGAGGAGGAAGATGAAAGGAGTGAGGATAGGGATAAGAAGAAAAATGGTGGAGGAGAAGAGGATGAGGAGTTGTAAACAATGGTTGAAGATTGAATATGGAAGGAAGCGATGTTGAAAATTTTAGAGGAAATGGAATAATCTGTGATCGTGATTGATTAGAGAATATTTCTAATGAATTATTAGTTGATAGCTGCTGATAAGTTGGCTGTTTCTGTGTTAATGATGGTGATATTCGTCGTAAATTATAATTGGGCCGAGTTGCCTGAACTTCTTCATTTATATATTTATATATTTGGTTTAAAATGTCATATTTTTATCATATTAAATAATTCATAAAAATGCCTATTATAACAATGATAAGCAAAGACAATGATAAAACGAAGAAAATGATTATTCTTTTAGTTGAATTGAACACAAAGCTTAGAAAGCTTCAATTGCATAACTCACAATTATGGAACAGTTATAGTCCAATTTTTAATTGTTTCTATGACCACTGGAAAAGAATATCCTATCGTTGGAATACATGTCAAAGAAAGGATTTGGAGTGAGTCTTAGAAGAGAGAATATAAGGAAGTTTACGGAAGGAAGTTTAAGGAAGTTTTGCAGAGAGATTTTGAGGGTGCATTGCAGTTGAACCGACTTCTTTCGAGATGCTGGATGCTAGCAAAGAGATTAATACAACAAATCGTTATTATTAAAAAGCCCGTCAGGAAAGGAGGTACCAATAAAATCTACAATTATTTCTCTAACGTTAGCACAAACAAACAATTCACTTTTTATTTCATATTTTATCTCTCTAACTTTGCAGAAATAGCTAGCTGATTATGGCTTTGAGTAGAATTTGAGAGGTAATTCATTGTGGAACTCATTTGCTCTACACGTCCACACGTCCACTAAGATTGCAAAATAATAATTTCAATGGCTATACGACACCTTTTTGTCGGACCTATGCTCCCTACATTTAACGGTATATTTAACATATTTCCAGTTGGAGCGATAACGAAACTGCTCGTACTTTTCAGATTTACTTATTTATTTTCTATATGAATAAGTTGTTATGTCGATTAAATGTTAATGTATGCATGAAATTTGGTGGATTATTGAGATTTTTCAATAAAATTTGTGGTAAAATTGGTATAAAATAGAAAAAAAAAGAAAAAACCCGAGATTCTGGCGGATTTCGATTGTTCTGTTGTTTTTTGAAATAATTACTCTCTTCTTGTTGGAAAAAGGATATTTTAAAAGTTTTATTTCCTTGAATTCTTTTTGGTTCATTTATTTTATTATTTGATATTTCTTCCTTAAATTCCTACAATTTAGTATTTATTTATGAAAATAATAATAATACAATATTATTATTAATAATTATACTTTTAATGATTATTATTATTTGATTATTTAATAATTAATATTATTATTCAATTATGATTATTATTATTTAAAAATTTAATTTAAAACCAAAATTAAAATTTTTTAATTTTTTTGAATTTGTTTTTTCTATATAATTTTTTTAAGACTCACTTTATTTTTTAATTGTTTTTCAAAGCACAATTCGCAAGTTGTTGGACACATTTTGTTGACAAATGTTATCAAACAATGATAACATTTTGCTCTTTGACAACTCGATAATTCGCTTATAGTATTCCTTATAAATAAAAATAATAGATAACTGATAGTCAAGTATAACTTCATTTTCCCTGCAATTTTTTTTTTTTCATGAAATTTTTCTACACGATGGTAAACGATTTTTATATATAAATTTCAAAAAATTACCACTAATAATAATAATAATATTGATCGTTCCTATGGTTCTCAGTATTAGGCTTTTTTAGCCTTAAGCGCTTATCATTTCTGGTTAGGCTTATTCCAATGTTTTGTTGAACTAAGTAAATGTTGTTAGGAAATCAATAAAAGCACTGATAGATCGCCAGGAACACTCTGGTTTGACAGTAGAATTCACTCGTACCACGAGTAGAATCTCATCTTCTATGCGCCGAAATGAGAGCAATAACCCTCATAAGCCATTCTAACTCTTAAATTTTTTTTCTAATCGCAGCCATGATTTTTTTTTTCCAGCTTATTTCACTGATTACTGTGATATTATCATTTCATTCAAGAGGATCGGCTGAGGATAAGCAGCAAAAATTTTGAGATTTGAAATTATGGCATGTTTATTATTATCAATTAATAAATAGTTTATCTTCAATTGAAAGTTTTTAAAATATTTTTATCACCAAAATTTTCTTCATTAAAAAGATAAATTGATAAGAAAATAAAAAATAAAAATTTTGTATTTACATTTCTAAAATAAAATTAATGATGATTAATATGATTTCTAATTAAAAGTTATTTAATTTAATTTAATTTAATTAATAGTGGAAGCGTAAGTGGATCGCCGATTTTTTAAAAAAGTTGGCTAAAAAAAAAGAAGAAAAGGGAGAAATAATTTTTAATCATATAAAATTCCTTCATTTAGTAGTACTATTAATTTGTTTGCCGAATTCACTGCTAAATTTGGGAAAAAAGGTCAAAACGTGGCAAAAATTTTTAATCGTTTTATGAAATAATTCATATAAATCTAAATGAGAATGGATCAGTGATCAGTTTAATATGATTTGACCTCATTGTTTATTAAAATATATCCACTAAATCAAATATTATCGTTAAATAAACTGATAAGATATCGCGAAGATTGAAAAAGAAAAAGAATTTTTTGAAATCGAAATATAGCAAATTTTTTTATCAAATTTATTTGAAAATTGAAAAATGATTTTATGCGACTTTTCATTTTTTTTTTCTTATCATATTCTTATCACATTTTTTTCTTAAAAGCACAAATTTCTAATTGGACTCCATCCGCTGGCTTTTCAGGCCAGATAAGTTTTGCAAAAAAGTCTTTTTGCTCCTATTGTAGAAGTAAAGTAAGCGAGTCGCCAGTATTGTCCAGATTTTTGAAGGATAGATATTCACTCTTGCGAGGAATAGAACTCGTGCGTAGGCGCTTCGGAATTAGTGCAACAACCCCCTAAATCATTCTATCTTTTTATCATTTCTATATTTGAAAATTGTTAAAATTTGATTTTTTTTTTCAAAAATCTATTTGTCCTTCCACAGGTGAGAATCTACCATAAGAGAAGAATGCAGTAGAATGCAATAAAATAAAGAAATAAGAAAAAACACTGATTCCATGTTTTTATAGCTTAGAAAATAGAAGAGATAATGTTTTAACCACAAATCAAATTGATATGATTAACATATCAATTGAAGGAATATCATTCTCGGATAATTCTAACGAAATTTCTCGTTTTAAAATTAGAACATTTTATCATTTCGTCTTTTATCACTCTTTCTTCGTTTTCATTTTAAATATTTTCCTTTTTTGAATTCTAAAATTTTTTCATTCTTTTTTTTTTTAAACGTTAATATTTTATGACTAAAATTTTGCGAAAATATCGCAAATTTTTCTTATCATCATAACTGCAATAAGCATAACTGATAAGTCAGTCCGTTAGAAACAATTAGAAATTTTTTATCGTAGATATTTGGCCGGTGATAGAGTGAATTTTCTAGTACCATTGCGATATCTTAGCGATAGATTTATTATTTATCAGAAATGATTTCAATTTGACGCTTGAGGCGATAATCATCTGAACAATGGCTACTCGGCTATCCTATCTCCTAATATTCATTGAAGGCAATAATCGAATCGAAATTTGTTAAATATATATATATAAATTAATGAAATTGTGCAGAAATATTTTTTATGCATATTTTTTTATGCTTATTTTTATTTTTTCTGTGATTTTTTTTCAATTTTTCAGATTCATTGATTTATTAACCATTCCCCATAATTCCAATTTTTACATCAAATTAATTGTGTCTTGCTTAAATTATTCATATGATGATGGCCTTACAAGAATTATTCTCCAGCAAGCACTAACTAATACAAATGAAGTAAATAAAATTTTCTCTTTTTTTTTATTTAGAAAATATCTCTCTTAAAATAGCTTTTCATATCGATCTGAATGATTTGAGGAGTCCCGAAAATGGGTAACAAATTTTCTTGGAGTGCTTGCTGCTCAGGATTTACCAGGTTTTTCGAATTGGGGAATGCCTTTATTATTTGGACAACTTGCTGATCCTTCACATGAAATAATACAGCTTACTTGTCAACTTCTTCATCGTTGGATACCTGTAAGTCTTATCATATCTTATCTTTTGTATTTTTTTTATTATCTTTTAATCAAATTTATCAAATTTGGAATTTGTTATTGACCTAATGATTATTTTTTTTCTAACAATAAACATCATTTCCATTTCGTTTTGGCTTTGGTTTTGATATATTTATTCCGACAACGCCGAATAGAATAAGGATGTTTTCACTAGTTTTTGGAGAAACGAGAAATCTTATTTTTATAGAAAATCGAAAAACTTTAATTTTTTTTTTTTACATAAAATAAATTTTCTCGAAATTATTTCAGTTTTATCGAGATTCTCGTTCGATGATCGTTAATTATATTCGTTTGGATATTTTCGGTGATTTAGGAATTTTTTTAAAAACTCATTTATTTAGCGATGAAAATTATGTATTAAATAATCCAAAAGAGTCAAAACAAGAAATCGAATTATGGAGAGATGTAATGAAAATTCTTTTTTTTTTTTTAGTTATTATTTTGCCTTTTTTTTTTCTTAAGCCTTTTTTCTCAAAATGATAAATATCATTATCATTTATTATCATTGTCATTAATTAATATCCACTCTGCTATCCTTCTTCCCCTACTATTATGCGTTGATAGTTGATTTTAGTGAAATATTCATTGAGAATATCCGCAAAGATGATGTCGATTATTGCATTATTACAATATATATTTTTTATATTCTATATTTATTATATTCTATTTTTATTTTATATTTTTATTTATTATACTTTATATTTTTTAAATTAAAATCTTAATTTCATAAAAATTAACAAAAAATAACCTAATTTTTTCGTTAATTTTATTCTCATTTAATCAAATTTCAAGGTGTTTAATATGGTTTATGTAAAAACAATTGATGAAATCGTAAGAGTATCGCTGTTGAATATTGAGCGATCACCAATCGATGGGAAATTGGAAAATATTTCTAAAGATAGGTAAAAATTATTATTTTATATTTCATCATTTAAAATTCTATTTTTTCCACTTTTTGAAATTTTATTTTTTCATAATAGTAATATAAAATAATTATAATAATAATTAATTATCGGTATATATATAATATCGGTATAATATATAATAATAATTAATTATCGGTTATTTTAACGATTTTTCTCCTAAACTTTAAGTCTTTTTCTTTTAAGCACACCATCATTTCTGGTTTGATCATCATGTTAGGACCGTTTCACCGGAGGGCCATTTTGGGAGTTTTGGATCTTGAAAAGTCAAAATATGAATAGTAAGGATTCTTGAAAATAAATAAAGTTATGTTATGAACCTTTATCATAGATAGAAAACTGAATTTATTTTTTTACGTTGAATTTTTTTTTCAGTTTTTGAAATATAAAAGAATTATTCAGAGTGGACGTTCACGCATGCAGGCTTCCCATTCATTTATATGGGCAAATGGCTAGTCATATGAAAGGTTTTGAATTACTACTGGAATTAGATGAAATCAATCGTCTGTTAGATGTTTTGCGCCAAACTGATATTTGTGGTGATCCCAACTCAATAGTTCTTGTAAAGGCAGCTATTTTTGCCTTAGCTCATGTCGTATTTGCGTCACCTGCAGGTTAATCTGATTTTACTAGAAAATCATTCGAAGTAGAATTATGTTCGCTGAGTCAATCGGGTCCCGGGTCTCATTTTTATTCTTATCAGAAGAAGAAGGGAAAAGAAATTTTGTCATCTTTTTGATATAAGCATAAGCAAAATGCACTTATTTCTGTGATTTGAAGTCAGCGAAATTTTCTTTGTTCGATAAATTTGATAAAATTTTCTAATATAATATTTTTAAAAACAATGATAAAATTTTTGATAATAATTTGTCGATTTTAGAGGCCCACACAATGTTACCTGTTGAATTGGTTCCAATAATATGTAGGTTTAGTGAGTTTTGCTCTGTGCTATCTGTGCGTGGAATCGCTTTCTGGGCACTGAATCTTATTGGTGGTTGTAAATTTGGTATGTTTAAGATTGTTACTACTTTTATGAAGAGAATTTTAACCTGATTCATTTCAAGACAAATTTATTTAAAGGTGCTAATTTGCTTATACAATTGGGCTGGGAAAGTAATCGTTTTATGGAAGGTAACGATTATTTAAAAGACTCCTATTTGTCAAAATCGGTTGAAAATAATAAATTATGGATTCGATGCATAGATAATAATATTCGTAATTCTGCAGATAAAGAGGTACTTTCTTATTTCAGATTTTTTTATTACTATTTTGTACTATTATGTTTTTTACATCATAATTAACGTTAAAAATTATTTAAAAGCTAAAAAATTACAGATTTACAGGAGTGTTCTGAGAATGAATCAAGTATTCCATTGCTCACAATGGCAGAAACTCAATTTTTTAATCCATTCTCATTTGATTCGATTGTTTCAAGCGGATTGGCTCCAGTAGTTAATTTAGAAACTGGTATCTTATTCGAAAAATTTTTCGCGATTTTTTAATTCGAAAATATTTAAAATATTGAAATATTTCATAAATATCGTATAAATTGGTTCGTAATAGCAATTTCAGAACCAGACAGTATTAATTATTGGCGAAAAATAGCAAAGATAAATATTATGCCTAATGTGCCTCGTGCTTATACGAGTACGAGCAATAAACATACAATTTCCTCTCAAGGGAATTATTATAATATGCATTCTTTCAAAAACGAGTCTTTAATGGTTGTTTTCGAGTCACAATATTATTTAATATTTATTACATTTTAATGATTTCTTTTAATAGAATAATTCTTTTTTAAATTTTCTATATTTTGTATTTTTTGGAAAAATAATATGCATAACTGTAGATGATTTACGACTGAGGATAAGCCAGCATATTAATCCCATAAATCTATCATTAAAATTGAGAATGACTTTGAGAAGAGGCAACTTTACCTTAACTTTGAGTAATTTTCTCGCGAAGGGGTGCTTTCAGTGTCTCATCCAATCGGTTTTTTAAATTATTATTTTTTGTTATTTTTATTATTATTGTTATATTATTATTATATTATTATTTTATAATTAATATTCAAATATAATAATATTAATAATAATTACTTATAAAATATTTTTATTTTTGTTGGCGAATTTTCACTATTTAATAGAATTTCCATTATTTCCATTATTAACTGTAAAATATTTTTTCAGTTTTATAGTTAAAAAAATTTAGGAATGCGAAATTCATTTTTCATCGAATTTACGGCGTTATTATAAGTTATTTCCATTTACTTTTGATAAATTTGAATGCGTTGATCGACCATTGGGCGAAATGATAATTTATCCATTTATGTCACGAAATGTGATGGTTTGTTTTTAATTTATTTCTATTTTTGAAAAAATTTTTATTACTTTGATTATATTTTATAGTTTTGGCTAATTCTTTTGGCTGAAAACTTTCGCCAAAGAATCACTAAGTACGTGGTTTTTCAATTAATTATAGTGGAATTTCATAGTTACGGATCATCTTCATTCTTTTATTTTCCAAAATTTTAATGCTATGTTATGGTTATGGTTTTATTTTTATTTTCAGCGATCGCCATATTATAAATTCGGTAGCGAGGAACACTGCGCGGTTTCAAAAGTTATTGTACCAAGCAGTATGGCATATTTTCCATTCGTTTCTTTTCCTTGTCGACCTGATTTGCTTTGTTTGGTTCGTATTTGCTATTTAATTTTATTTGTTATTCATATAATATTTATATATTATTTTTATATCATTGATCATCTAAATGTTATATAATTATATATTAATATGTATATTATTATTTTATTTTTATAGGGAATTTTTAAAACTGATGTGGCAGAAGTTGATTATTTACCTGATTTTTTCTTTATAAAAAGAGAAGATTCGCATTGTGCAGTAGAAACATGCATTAGTTGTAATTGGCCTCAAGGTAAATCGTTAAAGAAAGATGCTTATCATTTTTTAGTTTTTCAATTTGAAATTAATAAAATTCTTAAACGCATTCTTATTTTTCTGCGTCAAATTCATTTTTATTGTTTTTTTTTAGTAGATCGAAGTTTTTCATGTGACAGCAATGAGGAATTCACTGGTGCTGATGCTGTTATATCGTTGTTAAAAAAACTGCGTATAATTCCGAAGAATTCTCTGGATTTTGAAACGAAACTCCTAAGGCTCAAAATATTATTATTAATATTATTATTATATTTTCTCATATTTCTAATTCGCAAAAGATGTTTCAAAAAAAAAATCAGTTCGAAATTGAACCAAAAATAATCCGTTTTTCAGAAAAAAAATCCGTGGAAATTTTGCTTGTTTTTCTCATATTTATTTTTTGTTAATTTTTAATTAAGACTTTCGTTCCCTCAGCTTTCATTTTTTTTTATTAATTATATTTTTTATTCGATTTTTTTCAGGTTATATGAAACGAATCGATTTTTATTCGAATCAACCTGCCTTTATTCATATGCTATGGCATTACTTTCGAAATATCATTATCGTTTAAATGAACGTCTTTTGATTCAACAAGTTTTTTCTAAAGCTTTATATAAATTTGGCAATTTCATCGAAAATACATAGTTTTTTTGCTTATTTGTTTGCTTCTTTTGTGAAGTTTTCTTTTGTTCATCAATGTAATTTAATTTACCTCAATAAGTATTTTCCTTCCCAGGAAAAGGAAATGTCTAATATTGGTAAATCATTTTAAACGATTTAAAACTTTCCTTTTCTTATAAAATTGGTTATATTAATTAATTATATTTTATACGTTGTTTTCATTTTATCGAATATTTCTCTCATTTCGGCTCTCAGCCTTACCTCGCTTTTTAATATTTTTTTTTGTGAAGGGACCACGTTAAATGGCCAGGAAAAAGAAAGAAAGAATATTCCGCTGAATTTTTTATATTTCATTGATATAATTTATTTGATTTCATAAATAGATGGATTATATTTGTGAAAATTAGCGATTATTTAAATGTAAAATATAAATTAAAAAATCGGAAAAATTAAGTTTATTTTTAATTCTTTAAAGATAAACGCTAATTTTATGATTTAATTAATTGATTACTTTAATAATTAATAATCAATTTAATTAATTATTAAATAATTAATAATTATGAGTATTCATAATTGAAATCAAATTTTTTAATGGCAATTATAATTCATTGAATAAGTTGTTTTATTTTTTATAAATTATTTTAAAGCAATTTTAAAAATAATTCATTTAGTTGAAAAAATTTCTTTCATTTTCATTATGAATTTTAATATTTTTCCTTAAATTTTTAATGATAAGTTTATTTGTGTCGAAGCGGGTAAAATGCTCAATGCAAATTGAAGCAAAAATTCCTCTTTACCATTCTTTTTTTTGAACAACTGGCACTTATCTTCATCATTTCCATTAGATTTGCTGCGCTAGTTTTTAATGGTGTTAAAAGTTTAGGGGCTTAAAGGTTTAAGCTAAGAGGCTTCTTGGCGAAGAGATAGAGATGGAAGTGGGTTGGAAGCATCATCCAATTTTTTAAATGGGAGGCTTATTGCAGAGTTAAGGAACTTTTTATGCTTTTATAAGTTTGGGCAATAATGCAATTCCTTCTTTCTTCCTCACCGCAAGAATTGGAGCGCAAATGAAGATGAAGCATTGATTCATTCTACTATTTATCAACTGAATTACAAATTTTAGATTTGCATTGAACAAAATTTATAAATTTTTTTTATTTTTCGAAGCTAGAATCTTGTCGAGTGCAAAATTTTCTTCTAACTCACCATTATTCATCATTATTGGTTAGGCTCCCTACAAGGATAAGACGCTTCCAAACGGCGCGGTCTGATGCCATCGTCGACAGTAATAGAAATCATTCCTTTTTCCACTGTCAAAATCCATATATTGCTAGTTCACCTATACGTTAAAAATCGTTTTCGACCATATCAATTCAAGTCTTGATTGGACTATCTCACTTTTGACGCCACCCCCCGTCACAGAGTTTAGCAAATAACGAAATATACATCAGCTGCTATGGTAGTACGACGGAGTGTTCTAACCAGCGAAAGCTACGATCTGTGATTACTTATTTAAGTGGTATTTGAACGAAGGTGTGTGCGGTCGTGTGATATTTTATCCGCTCGATGGACCAGTACCTTAGACAAGAGTGATTTAATGCAGATTCTTAATATTCTCCATTCTCATTGGCCATGTCTCAGAAACATATAGCAAGATCGAACGAATCACGGCTATATATCAACCGAAAAAATATTTTGCCATAATCCGGGTTATCGTAATATCGCCTTCCGCCTGGCCATTCGATATTAGAGTGGATCCAAGGTATTTAAAATCAGGCAATGAATTTATAAGAAGAGACATTTTATTAGTTTCTTGCGCATAAGACGAAAAAGCTTTCATTTGATTTACATTAACCAATTGAATTTGAATCTCGCTGCAGTTGTTGACACGTTATTTGCATTTGCATATTACTATTATCATAACTGTCAGCAAAAAGGACTACATCATCAGCGTATTTAAAATCTGTGATATTATGCTCTGTACTCACCTTTACACTTTTTACACCTTTTGATTGCCGACAGACGGTGTTCATTATCCAGTCTCTCGCATAGTTCAATACTGTGGAGGAAAGAACTTAGCATTGGCGAACACCAATTCTTATTTGGGAGAAAGCCGTCCTGCACCGATGTACGCTGATAAAATGGCTTTATAAAGCGAGTGGTCTTTTCTGCAATTAACAATAACTTTTTAACGTTAATATCTGTTCAGTACACTTACAAAATCTAAGTCCAGCTTGGTTAGAGGTGATCCTTACGTGAACAATTTGATGTCTCGTAATGCCACAAATTTATTCAGTAAAAGGAAAGCAAGCATTTTCTTGGAGATGTTTCATAGGATTCCTCATTTATTGTCATAGTCTGTAACCTTTCTTGTGAGCAGAATTTCTTTGCTACAGTCATCAGTCTATTATTTTTTTCTTCCATACCAGGTAATGCATTTGTTGAAAGTGCGATATATAAAGGACGATAATGTATTTGGACAATTCAATCTGGAGACTACCTTTTCCGGCATTTTTATTAGCCTTAAGTTTCTGGATGATCGAGATTATTTCCTATTCTGTTATCGATTTGCAAACATATGGTTCGATGAACGAATCAGCTATGTCTGATAGATGGCGCATCGTGACTAAGTTTGAGAATTCTGAAGTGAGAATTGAGAATTCTAAGATTTTTTTTCAATTTATGAAATTATATCCCCAACAATAGTCTCAACAAGCACTACCATTATTATTCCGTACTATTTCACTGATCATTTCCCGGATTACAATTGTTTTCTGAAGAATAGTTCCTATTATCATCTAATCGAGCCATCGCATCCATTCTGAAGGCCATATCGCACCAATAGCGATTTCTATCCCTCGGTGAAGCGTTTAGTAATTCTTTGTGTAGTAATTTATATTTGATATGAATTATATATTAGCTTAATAAAATATAATAAAACAGTGCACTTATAAATTATATACTTAATTATAAAATTATTATATAAAATAAATATGATAATCTAAGTAATATAGAATAAATATATAAATATAAATAAATTATAAATATTTATATTTATATATGAATATAAATATGAATATAAAAATCCATTAGTTCAACCACAATAACAAATATAAACACAATATCAACATAAATATGGCTTCTTGCTTCAATAATGAAATAAATAAACAGTTGAACATGCTGAAATCGCTCTTTCCTATACTTATTTGTGCATTCCGTTGCTGAAGTTCTCGACGTAGTAAATTCCTTGCACAAAAATCCGGATGATTCTGGTGATTCATCTGCATTTCTATCACCAAAGGACTTCCTAGCATATTGTCCAATGTGGAGCGATTTTAACCAGTAATGGTGAGGATTTTTTAAAAAAAAAATTCCGCATAATAAATTAATAAATTAAATAAATTAAAATATATTTGTGATTTCTTTTATGGGTTTTTTCTTATAATAAGCTTGTATAATAAGCTGGAAAAAAGTTTTTAACTTTATTAATATCAACATAAATGCATCAATTGATTCTTCGCACTCTCAGTTTTAGCAAATTCGCTGAAACTATTTTCTTGGACCGCAGCTTTGCTCTAAACTGTATACCTCCAATTATCAATCTGAAACACATCGTTAAACGAATGAATTATTCGCTTATTCTGGCATTTTTCTCGAAAGAAATGAGATTTTTTGGATAAAAGTATATTTTAAAAAATGTTCGTACACTTGATTCACGGCTATGACTGTCAAATAAATTAAATAATCCAGAAAAACTGGAAAAAATCTCCTTTGCGATTTAAGCAATTGAAACAATAGACGTTGAAATTATTTTCGAAAGTCAGCTAATGGGAGAATAATTCACTGGAGTAAAGCTTTCTTTGCCGAAATACGAGTGCTGGAATTCCACTCTCAGCAAAAATTAAAATTGCTTTAAAAAATTCAAGTGTTGCCGGTGTCCCATTAATACCTCGCCAAATTTGCCTAAATAACGCTCGGGCAAAATTTAACGATTATGGCGAGCTGATAGAGTGAATTTTAACAGAAATGTTTGATATTTTTAGGAAAAAATCTTATAAAATCTTATAGTAATAAAATCTCTCGAAAGTATTCTTAGCGATATCCATTTTGCAAATTTTTCAGAAAAGAGGTATCGAAAAAAAAATACCCATCGATTCCAAGACAAAGGATCCATACAATTCTAAGTGATATGAATAATCCCCATTTCGTTTCATTAAAAAGCGCTTTCCAACTGATTATAAAGATTATTACGTAAATAAGCTCGCTAAAACACGTCTAAAATAAAAAAATAAAAATTTTTTTGCGGCGTTGATCGAAAAAAAATCGGCTTAGAAAATAGGATTTCTTTTTCTTTCATGAATTTTCCAATATTTTATACAATTCGTGATAAATTAAAAAAATACCTGAGAAAAAAAAATTATTTCAGTTTGTAATTTTGCCGTCATGAAAATTTTCGATTGTTTATTCTTTGCATTTTTCTGGAAATTATAGCAAATATAAATTAAAATTAAAAATTATAACAAATAAAAAATATTACATTCAAAATAATGCGAGCACCTTTAACAATTGCACGCGATAAAATCGGATCGGAGTTTGTTTTTTTCTATTTTCTAGTTTATTTTCCATCTTAATTTTTTTTATCCTTGTATTTGATATGAATAAACCTGCCACGATAACTAAAATCCACGTGGTTGCTGTGGAAAAACCTGCAACTATATCTCTAAGTGATTCTGGTGAAAGAGTCAAGTCTTCTTGATACGGTGCCCTTCAGCACGTCGGAAGATATGCTCGTGAGCCAGAGGAAATGTTTCATAGCCTATTAAGAGAAATGACTTTGCGCATGCTGCTAAATGTTAGAGTCAGCTTCTTGGAGCGGAACGCTTATGAACATTAAAAAGAAGCGATCACTGTCCATACTCCTTCTAAATATCGTGCAGATATATGATTGAGTGGATACCGAGAAGTGACCACATGGCCTATGCTCGTTTTAAAGGTCAGTTTTACAATATCTCTGCCCCAACTTTATCAGTAGATGACGATGAGATAAAGATAAGTTAAAAGTGGGACTTCAACGGTTTGGATAGTGATGGAACGTGATGGTGTTCCAGAGAGGATTATTCGATTCATAAAGGCGTTTTATCAGCCACAGGCCAGTGTATGTGAGGAATTGACTCTTTCGAAATAAGAACTGATGTCCGCCAAGGCTGTGTTCTTTCCTATATAATTATCAACTCTCCGATAAACTAGATAATGGGCATCGCATGTCGCCATTCAAGGGATGTGCAACTAGTCCAGAATAATATCTGAATAATGTTTTCCTTTTTGCTGACTATTGTGAAGTGCAAATAACTCTAAATAATGTCTGCAACTGCAACGAGATTTGAGCTCACAGTTAATCTAAATAAAATGAAAGTCTTTTCGTCTTATATACAAAAAAATGATACAATACCTATTTTTTAATTCATTGCGGGCAGAGAAAGCGCCTCCGATTTAAAAAGTCTTGGATCCACTCTAATCCTAAGTGGGTAAGGAAAAGACGAAATTATAACCCATATAATGCCTAGCTAGAAGCGCCTTCTTCTGGCTGACAGAATCTTTATTGCCGTCGCGAAATCACCATAAAAACAATAGTGTTTGTCTAGCCGCGATTCGCTCTTAGTATATGAAGCATGACCAATGAGAGTGGAGGATGTTAAGAAGTTATCTGCCTTCAAGCGCTCATATCTAAAGTACTTTACGAACCGAATGGATAAAATCTTACATGATCGCATCCACGCCAGTTGCATTAACAGCGCATAAACGTCGCCTTCGATGGTTAGGGCACATTCTTCTCTGCCTACCACAGAATTTGATATATATTTTGTTACTTGTTAAATAGTGTGATGAGTAGCATCAAAGGCGAGGTGGGCCAACCAAAACCTGGACTGATACAGGAAAGCTTATGGATTTTAAATGTATAAGTGGACCAGCAATATGGACTTAGAAGATGGAAAAAGGAATGGCTTCTATTATTGTCGGCGATATAGCTTCAGAACAAACAGCTTAGAGACCCTTGCAGTCAGCGGAGTCATCCGATCGAGTAATAATGAGAGCTGTTTGAAGAAGAAATTATCTGATAAGAAGTTATCTTACGTAAAATTTTAACAAATCGGCAATCTCATTTCATAACAATCAATGATTATAAACATATCAGATTGATTATATTGGCTATTTTTATTAATGGATCAATCGTTTTATCAATCAAAAATTTAAACAACTTATAAGAATAAGCTTACGAAAACATAAATAATGCCTTTTAAATCTCCAAAAAAAAACCTTTTTCAGCAGAATTAGCATGCGGAATGTTATTGCGTCAACTAAAGCAATTACGGCGAGTATGATTATATGAAAATAAAATTCAAATAAACGAAAAAAATCCCCACATTCTGTGATAGAAAACCACAAATATGTTATTTTATCAAACGTATACAAACAATTTTCGACTGAAAAGTAATTTTTAAAAAATAACAAAAAATAAATTTTTAGTAAAAATAATTATAGCGAAATTGAAAGAGAATCCAATAAAATAATTTTTTCTATAGTTTATATTTCTTCAATTTTATATATAAATTTTTCTAGGATATCATAAATTAAAACGCTTACTAAAATGAGAAATATACCAAAAACTGTCGCAACCAACGATCATTGAAATAATCATAGCGATAGTTTTTCGACCACCAAATATATTCATATATTTTAGAGGAAACGCTATGGAACATAGACGATTTATACTAATGAGAAGATGTAGAAGAATAATTGGATAGTAGATGCAATTAAAAATTACAACGAATCTAATTTGGATTCTTTGAAAGGGAACATATCTGCAAGTCGAATCGGAACATATTATATTTTATAGTTTCATTTTAGTATTCAATTCCGAATTACAATATTACTATTGAAAATCTTATTGTGTTAGCCTAAATTTTTTGAAAAATTTCGATCAGTATTGTTGTATTATTGGCTTAATTGGCTTAACTTTCTATTTGAAGGATAAAGCATAGTTCCATCTCAGTATGCAATTTCTTCGCTTTATAATGCATATCTCTCTAACATATCTCTTTTTCTTTTTATAAGTGGCTGATAAGTGATTGATTAGATTGTGATGAGGGAAATGATATGTGAGCATTATACTATACTATACTAGATGTAAACACAGTTTTTAAAAGAAAATCAGTTTCCTTATGAACTACCGCAATATGCACAACCGCAATATGAGGAAAGCTATTCCCTGTCTGATCTATTCAAAATTGAACGCTACTGAGATTTAAATAACTGTTCCGATTCCGATCCGAAAAATATGGGTAGGTCATCAGCGTTGTGCCTGCTAAATATTTCTTTCCTAGCAATAGTATTGGGAAATAAAGAAAGGCAGAAATTGGAAAAGAAATTATATTACAGAATAATAATAGAGTGGCTCCCAACGGGCTTTTTTGGTCACCTCGGCTTATTTTGAGGAAAGGGAAGGCGAGGATGGATAAAGGATGTGGGAAACGGGTTAGAAATCCAAGGAGCATTGGAAACATTGGAACATTGTCCTTGTTGTTGCCATCGTTCTTGCGTTGGTGCTACCGAGTGCCTTATCCACTTCTCATAGTCTTACCATTCGGATGTCGCACTAGCTTATAAGAATTGCTAATATTTCGTTTCATTATGTTTTTACGTATATTTTAAATAGAAGGTTCAATTTCCTAAGTTTGAGGATCCAACTTTTCACAGGGAGATTAATATATAATGAGAACATTGGCCCAGGAATATATAGTGGTTTTATAAGTCGAGAAAATTACCGTGTGGCAAAAAGTTTCGAAGTCTATACAGACGTAGAGCGGATTATCGAAGAGGCTTAAAGGAAAATATATATTAGGAATGGGAATAACCATGCTCCATTTTTTATATAATAATAATGAAAGGACCTAGAAAAATTGAGAAGGGAAGTCTCACCATGTGCTATTACATTGTTAACCAGATTTTTTCTAATTTCAATTTTATTTAATGCAAATATCAAATTATTTTGCATCATGAAATTAGATTAATCAAGTGGTGTTGATGATATGATCCGTTTTCTTATCCCAGTGGAATCATTGATGATGGAATCTCAATCCTGTAACACTAGGAGCTAGCTAAATTATAAATGTGGACACTAGGAGTCAGCGACGGTATCAGGTCGAGTAGCTTGGAAATGAAATCTTGCATCTTGCCTTTGTAGCCACTGAGTTCGCCTAATCAGTAATGGTGAGAGCTGTTAGAAGATCACAGTTCTGTTGGAATAACAGAGGGAATTTTACTTTAATGCCAAAGAGCCGACGGCAAACTATGCTGCTTAACTAGGCTAAAAAGCCTATCACACCACTCAAACGCAATCCCATTTCAATTTTTTTACGGAAAAATGAAATTGCTGGTAAAATTTACTGAATAAATGAACAAAAAATAAGTCGTTTATAATGGACTAAAATTGTTTAATAAATTGGTATAAATGCTTACACTATGGGTACCATCGTATTTAATAATATGAATGCGATAAAACAAAAGTTTAAACCACCAATAAATGAACATAATGTTACATAGGGCTTATTCAACGTTCTCGACTTCCACGTCACGTATATTGCACCAGCATTAGTTGCAAATCCAAAAACGCAACACTAAAATTTGTATTCTATGGTCCGCAGTGGAAAGAATTAATTTTTTCGTAATTATAACAAATTAAGGAAAAATTGCAAAAATTATTCGTTTCTTGATTCGATTATTGTTTCTGCTTTATTTTATTAATATTTCTTCTATCTAGCGCTCACCATTTTTGGTTACACTATCGTCGCTGGTTCATTGTATGAGAAAAATTTTGCCAGGAATTCACTTTGCAATCGTAAAAGTGATGAGTCGTCATAATGGATTTTTGAAAGATAGGATTGGCTTCTACGGATAGAACTCCAGTATCGGTGTTCCGAAATGAGAGCAAGGAATTCCCAGTTATTACCATCAAATTTTATTAGCTATATCAGAAAGGTGATTTCTTGTTCTGTTTGGTTGCCATGAATAAACAAAAAAAAAATATTCCATAAAATATGTACTTTCATCGTTGTATGGTTCCTTAGAAAGATTTTTTGAGCGCACTATTAGCCAAAGAAGCGAGCAACAATGAGCTCCAACCACTTTATTCACTTATTTGTTCTATATAAATATAAATAAATACTATAAATATTATATAATAATACTATAAATATTATTTATTAAGGGAATAGAATGGCTCAGTGGGTTGTTGCTAAATTCGGAGGTTCTATTCCCTCCAGGAGTAAACCTGTCCAAAAGTCCGGATGATGATGGTCACTCACCTGTAGTTCTACCGCTAAGAGATTTCCTGGCATATTAGTCCAATGCGAAAAACCAGCGGAGCGGGTTTAACCAGTAATGGTGAGGATTCTAAAAAAACTGTTATATATTATTCGTGGATAGATCGATATATTTAAATTAGGTATTTATTATTATTTACAATTAAAACTGCTAAAAAACCATTAAAAAAATAAGCAAATTTACAAACCGTGACAATAGAAGCAGCGGCAATAATATCATCAGTTGTCATATTTTCAATGTTGTCGCTTGAAGTTTCATTGTTTTTGAGGAAAGCTTCCAAGTTTTTTTTATAAAGCATTCGTCGTCGCCTTAAATAATTTATTTTTAAATAATAATTTCCTGTAGAGAAAAAACCTTTCGAACATAGGACCATATAATAATGCAACTTATTAGAATATGTTTAGAATGATCCCAAAGAACGGATTGAAAGGAGTATTTGGCCAAATTTGGCCTTTAAAATAGACAATTTAATAAAAAATTTATAAAATTTACAAAATTTATAAAATTAAAATTATAAATTTATAAACTTATAAAATTTTCCCGTATAAAGAATAATGAAAATAAGATATTACAAATTCAGAAAATTTATAAAAATTTATAAATTTATAAAATTAAAATTTGCAAAATTTATAAATTTATAAATTTTATATAAATTTATAAAATTTTCCCATATAACGAACAAGGAAAATAAGATATTCTAAATTTTCTTCTAAACTTTTTATTCTTATAAAATAAAATCGCGTAAATGAGCGCGAAACCAAAAGCAACATATTGCAAATTTTTTAGATTTGCATAATTATATTATAAATATATTCTTATATTTAAATGGCAACTATACTATAGAATATAAAACGACTGGCGAAGATTTAAAAGAATAATTGCGTAAAAAATAATTAACAATGATTAATAGTAGTTAAAGTCAGGTTTGATAAAAAAAGCCACCTTTATCAAAAGCCAAGTTATGCATAGGTTGGATGCGCGTTATGCCTGTAGAAATAAGTCTTCTAATCTGATAATTTTTCTCTCATATCTTTGACAACAATGAACGCTTTTCTTGCTTTTTTGAAATTTTTTAAAGCATTGTACGTTATTGTATGAAACGAAATTTTCTCGTGCGTCATTGCAGCTTTCTTTTTTTCTATATTTTTAAAATCTAATTTAATATTATTTATAAATGCTTTTATCTTTATCATTTTGTTGTTCTATGCGGTTTAGGAGTCTCGTGAAACAAAAAAATTATCACTGAAATTATCAGCTTGCGGTAATATTGCTAATGGATTACAATGTGGTTGATAGCGTTCATAGCTCGTTTCTAAGACGTTATTTTCTCGACAACATTCGGGCGCATCTTCAACATCTTTGATGCAACAACCACCATTGATTTTATTTAATGGAAATTTCAAGTCAAAACTCCTAATTTTATTTTTCGATAGATTCGTCCTTATAACAAGATGATTTAAAGCATTTGAGCGGCTAAGGTAGGCAGTGTTCCCACTAATAAATGCAAGTTTATGCGCATTTATTCTGAAAGATCTGATGCTTCATCGTTCTCAATTTGCAATATTTTTCTAATTACGTTTTAATCATGCATAACTTACTGGAATCAAACGAAACGACAATCGAAAATTCGAGCTGCATTGTGGAGAGTGGTAAAAAACTGGTGAATCAATTTCAAAAATTTAGGCAAAAAATTCTTATAAAGATTTATAAAATATTCGATCCAAACTAGAACATAATAAATCTTTTTATTCTTTTCGTTTGAAGAAATCGAAATCAATAAGATTATTAAAAAATTCTGCCAAGATATTGATAAATATTAAATATTTTAAATATTTTAATTTGTTCCACAGCTTTGTTGTGGAGCCACCCAAATGTCGATCAAAAAAATCGCCTCGTTTATGATGAAGTACATGGCCAATGGTCTACTGAGGTTTATATTACAGATGGGCTAGAAACTTTGCATCTGAGTACTTTCTTGGTTTTCAGCCATGGTTCAAAGCACAAAATTAAATTAATTTTTTAAATAATTGAATATTTAAATCAAATAAATTTACAAATTTTTTATATTTTTTTAACAAAAAATTAAGAAGCTGAAACATCGAATCGTGAAATTTTAATTCCTTTCACTTTTCGCATAAGTAAGATTCTTCTTTTTTTTCTACTAAAAGAAAATTTTTAAAGAATAAGAAAGGAAACGCGGTCGTATTTAGCATTTAAGATATTATGCTAATATTTATTACACTTTTCATTTTATTTATATTTATTTATTATTTATTTATTCTTTTTTTCATTTTATATTATTTTTCGTATTGTTTTTTATTTTTTATTTTATTTATTTTTTTTAATGTTATCATCTATTCATATTTTTATATATTTTAAATATTATATATTATTTATATTTAATCCGCTTATTTAAAAAAAACGTTTTAATAAATTAATATAAAATAAATAAATATAACCGTTATATAGTCCTTATATAACATAAATATCTTTCATAAAGATCGAAAGAAATCGTACATTTGCTAAATCTTTATGCATGTTACTATTTTGGTTATCGTGATCATAAAATTGCGCTATTAATTCAAAATCTTTCTTCCAATCTTTCTCCTTCTAAAATCTGGATATTTATATTGCCTAATATCTATATTACTGTGGGGACAGAATAGCTCAGTTGGTTGTTGCTCAATTGGGGACGCTGATGCTGAAGTTCGATTCCCACAGGAATAAAGGTGTACAAAAATCGGGGTGATGCTGGCGACTCACCTGTATTTCTAGCGCCAAGGGACTCCCTGGCATATTGCTCAATTGCGACAAACCAGTGGAGCGAGTTTAACTAATAATGGTGAGAACTCTTCAAAAAAAAAATCTATATTACTATAACTTGATGTAATTTATGTCGCCGCTGGTGAAAATTCCTAAAAATAAAATTCCTAACACGACAGCTGAAGCTGGAAAATGTCTGCTTCTTTTTTAAATTAAGAGCTTATTAATTCACTTGAGAATAGCAAGATTTTGTTTGCATAAATATATCTCCTATTCTGAAAGACAGTAAAAGGTAGACAGGGAGGTTGCCAGTGCAAAGACCCGGAAATTCCTCATAATACATGGAAAATTTCAATCCAAAATCTAACAAAAAAAGACTATGTTCCTGCCAAAAAAGCAATCGGAATCTGATTAATCATACTTCACACTCTTGAACGAAAGCCAGAAAGCTTATTCAGGAATTTAGTATGTTGACGCCAAAAAATGAGCTGCAAAAAGAAATGCTTCAGAAAATGGAGAAAGATCTCCTATGGGAGTATTTTCCACCAGTACTTGGAGAAAGCTGGACTAAAAGAAGACTGATGAGGGATTAAGGCATAGCAATACAGGAGCAGCTATTAAGCATTCGTCCTCATACAAGATACTGAACTGAAGGTGTCGATTTCGCAAAATGCTCCAGAAATTGTGTTAACATATAGTTTCAGCATATAAAATACAAAATTCAAGGAGATATATTGAAGGGAATAACGGAGCAGCTGGAATCCACAGGAATATCTATTATCTATTTCGCTTAGACATTCCCAGGACTAAATGAGATAAGGCCAATATCCTGTGGGACTTTTCTATCCAAAGAGACGAACAAGTACTAGCAAACCAACCAGATGTCATGAATTCAACTAGAAATCGAAGACTTCGATTGAGCCAGAAAAGCAAATAAGGCCTGATTAGCCACAGTCTTCAAACCAGAAATCAACACTAGTGATAGATACCGCAATATCAATTGACAGATGCTTTAGAAAGGAATATGGGAAACTAGTAGCTGAAAGATTAAATGAAGATAAACAAAGAATATATGGCAGTGAAAACCAAAGTAATCACGTGATAATTGGACTATCTAGAATTGTGATCCCTAAATTAGCAAAGAGGATCTTTAAGTATTTTCTATATAACATATAATAAAGTATATAATAATTCCTCATAATAATCCGATTCCAGGAACAGAGATCAAAGATCTTTATACAGAGAAGCGCACTTGAAAAATATTACAAATCCTCAAGTCCTCAAACTCCCATGTTTTTGGTGGAGAACCTGAGGAAGGGACCATATCACCAATAAAAGATGCGATTATTTCCATAGGCAATTAATAGAATTTTTCATCTATTAACGACTTCTTGATAATTTTTTCTTTCAATAAATATTTTATTATTTGTATTTGAATGAAAATTTTTACCAATTATTTGGCCGTTAGCTCTATGCTTATTGTGATATGCAGTAATATTCCACTCTCCTGGAATATCCATCGTAATGGCTTGAGGCAAATTTAAAAAATTTATAATAATCTGAATAATTCTAGCAATCCACTTTTATTTCTATTGCGAAAAGACCCCTGACCCTTGGAAAAGTCATTACGGCACAGCCGAAAGGAATATCCAAGCCACGAATGGTAGCCACTAATTAATTAATTAAATATTAAATAATTACAAAGAATTTTCCAAGTTACCAAATCTAAAAACTTTCTTTTTATTTGAATAAATTTAATAAATATAAATGTTCAATTTAGATTTAAATAATCGAATTCAATCTATTTCGCAAATTTTCCTTTTCTAAATAGATGAGATTAAATAGATTATTAACATAACATCAAGTTTATCCTGAATTGTTCTTGTTATTTGCTAATCATCTAAAGGATTCTAGTCATTACTGATAAGATTTATGGGTGCACAATGCTGTTTTGATAAGAATTATAGCATATTACAATTAATGGTAGATCGTAATTTTAAAAAAATTATCAGTACTAAGTAAAAATATAGGGATTATTGATGAAATATGATGAATTTTTAGGTTTTTGACTATTTTCTGGTATAATTCTAAAAAAAACATAATCGCAGTGATAATAATATTTGTTATTTGTCATGCAAATACATCTTATTAAGTTTATTTTAATCAACTTTAAAGATCTGATATGATAGGTGCATGAAGTCGCTTGGTTCCAAATTTTATCCTCAAAAGTCAAACTTGAATAACTGAACCGATTAATAATATGCGACAACCAGGGCAATAAATAACGAGAGCCAGAAAAATGGAACAACGGAAAATTAAAATAGATTTGGAAAGGGAACCTAGCAGAATTCTATGATATATAATCTAAAAACATGAACAAAACGAAATAAATTTGAAAAAAATTTTTTTCTTATCCTTTTAGATCGTAAGTAAATTAGCTAATAATGCGCTCTTCTGGATAGATTTCTGATAATATTCCTGGAAGCCACTTTTCTAATACACAGTAATCACACCAGTTCAAAGTGCTCCAATAATCACTTTGGTTTATACTTTTCAAATCTTCTCAAGTTTCTCTTTCACTCTTTGATGTTTTTTCTCATATTCCTTCTCCTCAACTTATCACTTAATATTGGAATATTTATGCTGATTTTGGATTCTTATCAATTACCACAATATCTGACTGAGATCCGTGTTTGGAAAATATTTCATAGTATCTTCCTTCTCCTTATTATTCACAATTTTCGGAGAAGTCTCCTTTTTGGTCTTCGGAGGGTTTATGCCATATACCCTGAGCAGATATTCCGCCATCTACTCTGCTGTACCTTTTAGCGTATATTATTTTTGTTTGCCAGAAGCCGCCACTATAGCATAATCTGTGTCTAGAATTGTGTCTAATGCAGCAAATGCACCTTCAGTGAACCTGGTACCTCCTCTTATGCAGCTACAATCAATGCTAAGTATTGCGTTTTTGTCCATCTTTTTCCATCTATTGATAGGTTTTCTCATTATCAGCTACCTTACCTATTTGATGGTACATGGAGCAGGGCCATGATTTGCCATAGTACATATATGTACTTCATCGGCTTGATCATTTTCCGATGCCTATACATGCTTTAGATATTTTCTGAACAGTTCAACCCAGGTATCGAAAGCAATTCCAGGAATAATATCAGAGAGATCTCTGTTCAGAAGAATACTAGCAACAGCTTAGAACAGCACAGAACCTTCAATCCCTAGGCCTTTGGAAGGGAACATGAGGTCGAGGAGATTCATGACTTCAAGGCAGGTAAGAAGATTTTTATATGATGAACAAAAGTATATAAGAATAACTTTTATTCGAAGCTATTAATATTTTATTAATTTAAATTATTAAATTATTATTGATTTAAATAAAAGTAGTTTGAAATATTTCTATAGTTAAGCTACCCACAACAGGGCTATTAATATGGCTAAAAATTTTCGCAACAGAGTTTCTCGAACGAGATTACTATATGGATTGAATACCATATGCTTTTCCTACTTTTTAAACTATTTTAATAACATATTATATAAATAAATTAGTGCTCCTAATAACTAAAATGGGAACCATAAGCGAGGAATTAACAAATGTATTGTTTCGTTTATTATTATAAAACTCTCTTCTCTCTTCGAGAAGAATGCGTTTCATTATTCTATTTATTGCGCCATACGAAAAACGATAATATTTTTTATTTATTAAAATATTTATTAATGAATAATAAATATTAATAAAATATAAAATGCGGAATATGCCAAATACGACATTGTTTCCTTCCTTATTCTATAAAAATTTGTTTTCAGTGGAAAGAAAGATAAATGAAAAAATATTGCTTATGCAAAAAAGCTCGAATTTAAAATTTGATCGCCCAGTATTTTAATAAAAAATAGAATATTGAATATTTAATATATAAAATAGAACATTTATGTTGAAAAATTTTAAAAAAAATTCCTAAATAACTGCCGAAACACTAATCAACATTATGAAAAATACCTTATCTATTAATTGACTTATAATAGTTTATGGAAAACGCAAATATTTATTTATTTAATAGATGAATCTAACAATTCTTTGAATGAATGAATAATGCGATTAGAGAAAATTATTATAAGCTTTCAAAATAACTTCTTAAATGGGATCTTATAGGTTTCAATTGTTTCATTCTATTGGATCTTGGATTTATTTCAAGTTAATATGCTCACAAGTTAACGAACGAACATTACCGAAAAAATTTTCGGGTCCGATCCGACGATCCAGTGAAAACAATTTAACTAGCAAATAACGACTAACAACGGTGAACGTCGTTGTTCGGAAAAAAATGATTTAATATGTAATAAGTTTAAATTGAAAGTTTGAATTCAAATTAAACTTAAATTTAATAAGTTTAACTTAGGTTTTAAATCGCAATTAATATAGTCGTTCAAAGCCTATTTAAAAATAACTTTGAATCACAAATTTTCAATTAATCTCATTTATTTAATCCAGACGAATAATAAATTATATATTATTATAGGTCGAATAATTATTTACAAAATTTTTCTAAGGAATTCTTTTCTTTGTAAAAAATCGCCCATAATTTCCAAATCGATTAACCGGTTACTTTACTATAACATATCGAAATTTACACTGCAAATTAAAAGAAGTGATTTAAAATCAGAAAAATTAGGAGTAAAATTTTATTGGAGGAAAGACTTATCTGCCTTCCTTGAAGTGGCTCAAATGCTTCAAATCATCTTGTAATGAGGAAAAATATATCGAATTGACCAATCTGTCTTGCACGACAAACTAATTTTAAAAAAATTTTCACATCCACTTAGGTGTTTTTTGCGATATTGGCCAATAAGTGAATTACAGGCAAAGATGGTTTGCACCAGCGGTGGTGACAATGCATCCGAATGTTGTCCAGCAAATAGTTGCAACCAAGCGCACTAGAATCCACTACTAAGATTGCCACAAGGTAAAATGTTGAATGAACAACATAAATGCTTAGATGCTTCTTTATTTAATAAAAACCATAACTTTATTCAGTGTTGATTTGCAAAAAGAATTCATTTTTATTTTATTTTGTGCGGGTTTATTTTATAGCATTCTTTGTCAATCTGTTGTTATGGCTAAGGTCCAATTAAAGATATCCAATACAGCAATCCAATATTAGAAGTGGGCAAATTAAATCAGCCAGAAAAAGCTCGCAATACGAAAATATGAAAAAATGGAACGCCATTAAATTTTAATTTTATCAAATTTTATTAAATTTAACTTAAAAAACATTTAAAAAATTAGTTATATCTAATAATAAATAAATTAATTAATAGGATTTCAAAGAATAGCATTCATTAATATTTTTCTAAGTTTGTTGCGCTTTAAGTCAATTTCATATGAGATAAAGAATGTCGTACGATGCAAAGAAATATTTCAACGCTCATCCATACTTCCCAAAATTTGGGTTTTTAATTACTGTGATTTGTTTTCATTCAATTTTTTGTTAGTGAGGCACGTTAACACGTAATGATAGGATACTTTTAACGGAAAGGCTAACGATTACAAATCACGAAATCAGTCTGAGAGCTTTTTTTACTGGTAGTCGTTTGGGATTAGAGTGGATCCATGATATTTAAAGTAGGGCAATTCCTCAACCGGCGATGAATTGATAAAAATAGGTATTTTATTAGTTTTTTGTGAAAAAAACTTTCGTTCTAGATACCCTATTCATTTATCCTGATTCTGTCTGCAGTTGTTAACACATTACTTAGCATTATTTGCATTTCGCTATAATTGTCCGCAAAAAGGACAACTTATCAGCTTATTCAAGGTCTATGATACTATGGGCTGATTTGCATACCTCTTGCCGACAAGCGATGCCCATCATCCAGTCTATCGCATAGTTGAATATTGTAGTGAGAAGGATGTAGCCCTGGAGAACACCAATTGTTACTTCGGAGGAGACTCCCTATAGACACAAACATGTGCCTATATGTTCTTATAAAATGCCTTTATGAATCGAATAATCTTCTTTGGAATACTCTCCTCGCCAGAACACTCTTCTTAGCGTAAGTATCTGGCCAGCGCAATCGCGTCTCAATCCCATTCTATCTTGGTTAGGCGCATCTTGCTATCTCGTGCAGCCTTAAATCTATTTAGCAGGATTGAAGCGAAGATTTTCTCGAGGATATCTATCATTATCACAGTATGACTGATATTATTTCCTGTTTTACTGCTTGTAATTGACGAACTAAGGAGCTATGTGCGGGACAATAAATGACATCGTGGTTAAGTTTGGCTTTTTTCTATTATCCATCTTGAGGCGACCCTTGTTAGGCTTAGAAGACACTCCATTATTATCGAGTATTATTTCAGTGGCCGCTTCTCGATTAGTTTTCTATTATCGCCTAATTTCCATTTTCAAGGACATATCGCCCTGTAGCGATTCGCCATACTGCTTCATTGTCATTTATCGAAAGTCCGACAATAAGGATCTCCTAACAATCATTCTTTGGCAATTTTTTCAGATAGTTGGATAGAAAGAAAGATATTTTCTCTGGAATATCGCCAGAACACCCTTACCTAAATAACGCATCTACTAGTATACCATAGTATGAAGTAGATGATAATAAAATACATACTTTCAGTTGGGAACGGTATTCATCAGCCATTCCAAAGATTTCGTTAATGTTTATAGCACTGAGATGCTTCAATGATTCAGCTTAAAATGCACATTCAAAAAATCTTGGGTGACATCGTTTTGTACGAATCTTGGCTCGAGCCATAACATGGTCTAATCCATGAAGATTGACCGTTTCAGTGCCATAATAGAAACGGCTATCTAGCATGGAACTCTTTGGAAGACGGTTGAATAGGATTTAATCAATCTGGTTGGAGTGTTGGTTATCCGAGAATTTCTATATGACTAGATGTCTCCTTTAATGCCGAAAGCATGTATTAGTGAAGTTCATGCTAGTCAGCAAAACGTCAGCGTTCTTCATTATTCTCAATACTGGTAGCTATACGAATTTTTATTGTATTATGGTATATTTTAAACTAAATTTAGCCAAATATTTAACTATTCTACAAGAACAATAATTATATTCTCTGATGTTTAATTATCAAATTATTAACCTTTATTAACTAGACAAAGTATGGTCTGATGCATTGAAAATATTACAACATCAGGTTTCATCGAAAACACTGATGACCACTAATGATATTATTGCAACTGCTTCCGCTTTTTCGGTGAATTCTCTCTCTTTAGTTTAAGTAAGTTATTTACTAAATAACGATAAATGCTCAACTTAGGTATATTCTGGAAAAATTGAGACGATTATCGCTGGATCTTAGTCTAAACATTCCTTTCTGAGATAAATCAAAGTCCTTAAAAACTGGATTAAACTGATAATTAAGTGGATAGTGAGGTGATAATTTCTGCTGATAATTACTTTCGTTTCAGAGACTACCATTTGATTATGGAAATAAAGATTTTATCGACTATTGAAATTTCTCTTCTTGCCTTTATCATATAGAAAGGAATCAAATAGAGCAAAAAATCACTCATAAGCTTAAATAAAATTAGATCAATAGCGAACTGTTGCTTCCATTTCGGAGCGCCGATGACTGGGTTCAATTCTCGGTCGAAGCAAAAATTGTATTTGAAAAACCCGAGTGATAATCAATTTGTTGTATTATTATTAGCAAATGACTCCTTTGTAAAGCTACCTTATGAACGACCAGTTAGAACCACTCATTCATCTGTTTAGCCAATAAGATATTCGTGTTTCCTGATTCAGTTCCATGCACCTATAATTGCATCTGCAATTATTTTATTTCGATAAGTGGAATGAATCTTAGGAAAAATAATAAATGCACAATAGAATATAAGTAACCTTAAGAAAATTTATATAATCCGAAAATATTTGCGAAATTATTCAATAAACACCTTTTGTTTTCGATTGTATTTTTTAATAAATATTAATCTATTAATTTTGCATTTAATATAAAATATAAATTGAATAAAGAATTGAGATTAAATAGTTCGGGGAGATGATTTCGGGGATTATTTATTTATAATTTCCCATTTTTTTTTGCACCAAAAAATAGGCCTTTTAAAAAATTTTCATTTGAAGATTGGCTAATCGAACAATAAAAAGAAATGAAAGATAAGAAAAAGATAAGATTAAAAATTGTCACGTTGCAAGTAATTATTATTGTTAATTTGTAATCATATAATTGATAAATCGATGAGAAAGTTGGTAAGATTCTTGTCTCAAGATTTCCGATCATAGATATTTTTTAAGCTTTTCAATATATCAATATCACTTATAATGAATCGCCATGCGTTTTATTTAATTATCTGTTTTCTAAGCTTGAAAATTATTTGAAACATTAGTTAGTAATGAGTCTGATAAAATTATTGTCAGCCTATAGTAAAAAAAATTAAGATAAAAATAAAGAGGAAGAAAAGAGTAGAATACTTATCACAATGCTTATCAGGTTCACTGTGTCAGCTTTTTGCCCATTGGAGCAGACATTTTTTGTTGTGGAACCACTTAGCGACGATGAATGAAAATACAGATCGCTGACACAAGGAATTTTTTTGAATTTTGACAAATAGAATCACCAGAAGTGAGAGTAACAACTCATCCTATTTTTTTGCCACCCATTAGATGAGTCCAATATAATTATTTCATTTCAATCCCTTCTGGAAATTTAATGTTTTGTTCATTTCTATACATTCTTTTTTTTTTTTAAATGCTCCCCACCATTACTGGTTAAATTCGTTCCACTGGCTTGTCGCTTTGAGCAATATGCCAGGGAGTCCCTTGGGTCCCTTGGTGATAGAAATATAGATGAGTCGCCAGAATCACCCGAAATTTTGTAGAGGTTTACTCATGCGGGAAATCGAACCGCAGCATCGGCTCTCACAATTGAGCAAGAACTCACTGAGCCATTCTGTCTCCATTATATGCTTATATCATAATCATCATCATCATCAAAGAAAGTCTTATAAAGCTTCAACTTCAACTTTAAGTGTGTAACGAATGATATTCGAGCGAAGAATAAGAATGGTTTATGATGCAAGGAAAAAAATTTTCAAATTTTTCAAATTTTCTCAAAAAAATGCTTAGCAAATGCTTAGTAAATTAGCCAAAGGTTAACGTTTGAAAATGTTTATTATTTTCTTTTATTTGAAATTGATAAAATTCTCCAAAGTGGTTGTTGCTCAGTTTGGAGCTCAGATGCCGAGGTTCGATTCCCCGCAGAAGTAAACCTGTACAAAAATCGGGTTGATGCTGGAGACTCACATGTATTGTAGTCTGCAATTCTTTTTTGGCGCAACCAGGTAACAGGAGCGGCAAATTTAATTATAAAAAAATAAAATAAAATCCGCTTGGCAGGCCATCTAATCGACAAGCAGAATATTAAATATAACTGCTTGCTCCAATAATGAAATAAATAAACATTAGAACCTGCCGAAATCGCTCGTTCTTATACTTATTTGTACATTCCGCATAAGGATTGTTGCTCAATTAGGAGCGCTGGTGCTGAAGTTCGATTTCGATTCCCCATGGGAGTAAACCTGCACAAAATTCCGGATGATTCTGGCGACTCATCTATATTTTTATCACCAAGGGATTTCCTGGCATATTGCTCAACGCGACAAGTCAGTGAAGCGAGTTTAAACAGTTTAACCAGTAATGGTCAGGACTCTTTAAAAAAAAAAAGCGTACTCCGCATAAGGAAGCTTAATAAATTAAAATATATTTGTGATTTCTTTTATGGGTTTTTTCTTATAACAAGCTTGTATAATAAGCTGGGAAAAAGTTTTTAACTTTATTAATATCAACATAAATGCATCAATTGGTTCTTCGCACTCGCAATTCTAGCAAATTCGCTGAAACTACTTTCTTGGAGCACAGCATTGCTCTAAATTGTATAATTATCAACCTGAAAGTTTGCAACACATCTTTAAACGAATGAATTATTCGCTTATTCTGGCATTTTTCTCAAAAGAAATTTTTTGGATAAAAATATTTCAAAAAATGTTCGTACACTTGATTTGTCTTCTTTTAATAGCTCTCACGATTATTTGATAGGCTGATTTCCAAACGGTGCGGTCTGATGCCATCGTCGACAGTAATAGAAGCCATTCCTTTTTCCATCGTCTAAATACTGGCCATTTGGTATTAGAGAGGACCCAGGGTATTTAAAATCCTTCACTTCCTCCACCGGCAATGAATTTATAAAAAGAGGCTTTTTATCAGCTTCTTGTATATAAGACGAAAAGACACTTGATTCGACTATCAAATAAATTAAATAATCTAGAAAAAATCCAGAAATTAAAATAGATTTGGAAAAAGGGAATTTAGCAGAATTTTATAATAATCTAAAAATAAATAAAACAAAACGAATTGTACAAATATGCTATATAACATATAAAAAAATGGCAAATTTAATTATTATATCAGACAAAAAATCAAAATTATTTCGGAAATATTTGGGCGATGGAAAGGTTATTTTGAATCGCTTACGCCAAAATAATTCCCGAAAGTTGGATAATATACAATTTAACAATTTACTACAAAGGATGAAATAAAAATAATTTATGAAAGGAAAAGGAATGTGAATGAACAATGACAATGATGAACCATTAAACACTTCGGGTTATTCGTAAGCAAATATGATTTCAAATCACGTTCATCACGAATATTGGCCACACAATATGGTTAGGCGAAAGATTGCTGATTCGATGATTGTTGTTAAACTGATAAGGCAATGACAATGATCCTAGAAATGATGGCTTTGTTGATTGAAGAGAAAGCGATAATAGTACTGGTGACGACGAAAATAGTGATAACTGTCGTCGTTGTATGGAAGATCTTGGGTTAAGCCGACATAATTGACAATTGAATGTCTAAAAATTATTTTCCTTATTTTATTATCAATTTTACACAGGAATTTTACATAAAAATTTCGTCAAAAGAATATTAGATATATACAAATGAATAAAAAGACAAATAAAAAATAAAATAGGTGATTTGGTGAGAAATAATAAATTTTTGAACGGATTAACGTTTTATTTCATTTTTTTATTTTATGAAATTTGCTAGTGGTTTATATTGAGAAAAAGGTTAAAAACAAGCTAACTAAGATGATTGAAAATGAAAGCGAATGAGAGCAATTATGGATTTATGAATTTATGAAAGGAGAAGAGGAAGATTTTTGAAAAAAGGGAAAAGGAGGAAAATAGCAAAGATATGGCAGAGAAAAAGAAAATGTAAATGATAGTTAAAATAGAAAAAGGAAGGAAATAATTAAAAAAGAAAAAAAAAATTCATTTAAATTCATAAATTTGGCTATTTTTTTCACTTCCAAAGAAATCTCACTCCTTCATCTCCTTCTCAACTTCAAAGAAGTGGAGTTTTATCAAAATTACGTTAAAAGCTTTAATTTTGCTCCACAATTGTGAGTTGCGCTTAGATTTTGCTCATCTTTCTCTACAGATTTTTTATATAAATCCTCTAAAAATGAAAAAAATATTGTCTTTTCAATAATCCAAATACTTGAATCCGTAAACTTTCAGGCGATTCAGCACAACTTTTAATTTTCAGCAACAAATATTCCAGCATGATTGCTAAAGTAATCATATCAGCAATCATCAGTTAACGAAATACAACTATCATTTAATTCATAGCCTCAAATAATTTACAATTTATTCTTCGCGCCTTCCTCCCCTACTTTCAAAATTTTTCTTCTTTTCCTTTTCTTCCTCGCTTTCATCTTCCTCTTTCACTTCGCCTTTTATCTTCAACTCCTCTCCTTTATTCTCTTTTATATTACCATGAAGGAAGGATTATATTCATTATTGCGTAAAGTTTTTTTCGATTATAATTTTTAATTAGCATTTATCTATTTTAAATAAATAAGAGTATAAATTGAAAGTATAAACTGAAATAAGAACTGATCAATAAGAACTTCGGCGATTGGATTTTTTATTATAATATTTTCCTTTTTTTCCTTTTTTTTCTTTTTTCAATAGAGAAATATAGGAAAAGAGGGAACATTTTAAAATTCAAATTTAAATATTCATTTAATAATTAATTGGACTGAAAAAGAAAAGCAAATGGGAAAAAATTAGATAGCACTTTACAAACAATTATTATCGCTAATTATTATTTGCAATTAATTAATAAATTGAAAAGAAAAAACGGCGAGAAAGTTGCTAAGAGTTTTCCTCATAAAATATTTTCCCCTCAATGATATTTCCAGAGATTTACAAGACGCCACCTACAGTAATGCCCTTTATGAATTCTTTTCTAAATTTGAAAATTGTGTGAAAATTTATTCATTTTTTTCTTCTTCTTTTTCTAAATCAGCTCTCACCATTACTGATTACGCTGGTTCCGCTGGCGTAAATAAGACGTCTCCAAGCTGCTCGGTCCGACGCCATCGCTAATAGAAACCAAGTGCTAATAAAAACCATTCCTTTTTCCATTTTCTAAGTCCATATATCATTGGTTTTTTTATATGTTCAAACTTTCGCCGAGTGGATGAAATCTCACATGATCCACCTTCGTTCAAATACCACTTGTATAAATAATATTATCACAGAACATCGCTTTCAGTGGTTGAGCACATTTTCGCCATATACTATAGAATTTGGCACATATTTCGCTATTTCTAAACCCTGTGATGGGTGGCTTCAAAAGCAAGATGAACCAATCGAGACCGGGACTGATTTGGTAAGAAAAGATTTTGAACGTATGGACCAGTAATATATGGACCTAGAGAATGGAAAAAAGAGTGCCTTCTATTATTATCGATGATGGCATCAGATCGCTCTGCTTGGAAACGTCATATACTTGTGGCCAGTGAAGCCAGTTTAATCAGTAATGGAGAGAACCTTTAATAGGGAATATGAGGATAGCTTATGCCCTCATGGTATTTTTATTTAGTGAATAAGAGTTTTCATACAATGCATATAAATATTCGAATTTATTCGAATTTCTTAATTTATTAATTTAAACAAAAGTAGTTTAAAATTAAATGCTCAATATTTCTATAGTTAACTTACTTACACCAGGTCATTAATATGGCTAACCTTCAAAATTTTCGCAACGGAGTTCTCGAACGAGATTAATAATTGGTTGAACACCATATGCTTTTCCTACTTTTTAAATTATTTTAATAACATATTTTAAATAAATTAGTGCTCCTAATAACTAAAATGGGAACTATAAGCAAAGAATTAACAAATAATCTTTGAGAAGGATGCATTTCATTTTATTCTATTACTGTGTCATACGAAAAACGGTGATATTTTATTTATTAAAATATTTATTAATGAATAATAAATATTAATAAATTAATATGAAAAGCTAAATGCGATCTTACTTCTTTATTCTATAAAGATTTGCTTCTAATGGAGAAAAAAAGATAAATGGAACAAGCCCAGAAGATATTTCAGTATTATAAATTGTTATCAAAAAAAATTTTAAAAAACTTAAAAAACTTCAAAAGCACCGAAGATATAATCAGTGATATATAAATAGTGATTAATGATATATTTCCTATATTGTTTGTTATTTTTATTTCCTTTATATAATATAATAATTTATATAATTATATAATAATTTATTGAAAAGCTTAGGCTTATTATGTCAATAGATAAATCATTGCAATAATAAATAGTGCGGATAAAAAAAAAATTACTTTAATAGTTAGTTTTTTATCAAATGATTAACTCTTCAATAATTTCATTCTATTGCATGAAACGCTTAAATTTAAGTTGAAATGAGAAAATTTATTATAATTCACATTAATATGGACACAGTTGCATTGTTGGCGTAATAACGACTGCCATCGAGAAAGCCGAACTAGCTCGAACTATTGACGCACAATGCTTCGCTGGACAATAATTTTTTAGAAAAGCAAAAGCAAAAAAATAAAAAGGTAGGAAAGATCTTACTTGTTTGGACTTAGGTGCACAGGTAGGCACAGTAGGGAACCTTCAAAAATTTAGCTTCTGCTGGTAACATTACACTTCTAGCAGATGACTTTTGCCAAAATTTTCTGGTCCGACAATCCAGTGCCATCAGCGTAAGTAGCAATGGTGAATGCTATTTGGAAAAAATGATAATATAAGAGATAAGAGATAATATGTAATGAATTTAAACTGAATTTCTTAGATTTCAAATCGCAATTAATATAATATAGTCGTTCAAAATCTATTTCAAAAATAAAAATAAAAAAACTTTCAATTAATCTCATTTCTTTAAAGAGTAATAAATTATATATTATTATAAGCCGAATAATAATAATTATTATTATAAAATCTTTCTCAAAAATTTTTTTTATAACAAATTTAGCGATTTGTTACAATTTCCAAATCGATTAACTGGTTACTTTATTATAAAATATCGAAATTTACATTTTTTTTTTTCATTAAATTCCGAGAAATATGATTAGCACGCGGTAAAAAATAGTATTGCAAATTAAAAGAAGCGATTTAAAATCAGAAAAATTAGGAGTAAAATTTTATTGGAGGAAAGACTTATCTGCCTTCCTTGAAGTGGCTCAAATGCTACAAATCATCTTGTAATGAGGAAAAACATATCGAATTGCTCAATTTGCCTTGCACGACAAACTAATTTTAAGAAAATTTTTAGATCCATTTAGATATTTTTTGCGATATTGGCCAATAAGTGAATTACAGGCAAAGATGGTTTGCACCAGCGGTGGTGCATCCGAATGTTGTCCAGCAAATAATTGCAACCAAGCGCACTAGAATCTATCACTACCACAAGGTAAAATGTTGAATGAACAGCATAAATGCTTAGATGTTTCTTTATTTAACAAAAACCATAACTTTATTCAGTATTGAACTGCAGAAAGAATTCATTATTATTTTATTTTATGCGAGTTCAAATATCATCCCTTTTTATCATTCTGTTAATGGCACATTGTTAATGGCTTTTATAGCTCACAAGAAGTCCAATGCAATAATCCAATACTGAAAGAAGTGGACGATTAAAGTCAACCAGGCGAAACCCGTATAAAATATGAAAAATAAAACAATTTTAAATAATTAAAGTTAAGAATTATTAAAAAAAGGATTAAAAAAAGAAAGAGTTAAAAAAAAGGGTACAATAACATATTAGAAGAATTATTTCAACGCTCATCCAGGCTTCACAAAATTTTAATTTTATCAATGAGGACGAGTTGAATGCTTTTTTAAATTTCCATTTTTTTATATATTTTTCTTTTATACCCGATTATTATTTTTCAATTATTCTTTTAAATCTTCACCTTAGTAACAATTATTTATTGCGTTGCCATTCAAATATATTTAATGGCAAAAATGTTATGTAATTATGGCATTCTCAACAATTTTCACTCTTTACTCCTCGTTCGTGTAACCAATAAAATTTATGAGAATCTCGAGGATATTTTATTTTTCTTGTTCGTTATAGAATAATGGATGTAAATTTAATACAAATATTGACATACTATGAATTGTTTTATTAAAAATATTTAATTATATGTAACCAAATAGGCTTTCAAGCTAACTTACATCATTAACTGCATTTTTATCAATGGTGATAAAGTTATTATTTTTTATATTTAAATATAAAATAGTAGGGTAGTTATATGCAAATTTCAGACGATGATGCTTTATAAAAATAATTCGGAAGCTTCGCTCGAAAATAATATAACCTACGGCTTCGTCAAAAATATAACAACGGATGATATTATTGCAACTAGTTCCGCTTTAGCGGTGAATTCTGCTTTTTTTTTTAAATAATTTATCAACTAACGACAAATGCGCAACATTTATTTTATAATCTAATAACACGAATAGCGATATTTTTCGAAAAATTAGGAAGATTATCGCAAATCCCAGCATTCCTTTCTGCAAGATTTGTGCGACATAAGCCAAAGAAAAACTGGAATGAGCTGATAAAAAAATGATTGATAAAAAAGAGCAATTTCATGAAAAATTGATTTGAATTTAGCTTTATTGACTGATTCATTAGCAATTCCCTTCAGAAAATTAAATTAAATCAGAAAATTAGGACAAAAGTATAAAATAATTGAAATAAATTTTTAATGAAGAACTGCGAAAAAATATAATTTCACATAACTTTTCTCCCAGTGGGAATAGGATAGCTCATGGTTTATAGCTCAATTGAGAACGCCGATGCTGAGGTTCGATTCCTCGTAGGAATAAACCTGTACAAAAATCCAAGTGATGCTGTTGGCGACTCACCTGTATTTCAATCGCCAAGGGATTCCTTGGCATATTGCTCAATGTGACAAGTTTTAAACAGTTGGAAAAAATATTCATTCCATTGGCTGTCATTTGACAATAAAAATAAAGATTTCATAGACTATTAAAATTATTTCCTTTCTAACCCAGTTATTTATTTATAAAGAAATCACCACAAGATTGTGGTCAACAAATTTGGAGGTAAACAATGCGTTTACCCTATTTCGGAGTGATGCTGGGATACTATCCTCGGCAATGTTTGATAATACATTAGTAGTTCTACTACCAAGTAATTCTTTTGTAAAATTTCCTTTTGTGCGATAAACCATTGAAGCAAAATAATCAGACCAAAAAAATGGGTGGTTCTAGGAAAAAACAAAAAAATTAGAAAGTGAATGGTACCAAAAAAATAACTCATGAATAAAACAATATTATTTTACTGTAAATCAAAGAAAAAAGTTTCAGTGTTGCATTTTTGGATTTGTAACAAACGGTGGTTTAATATACGTGACGTGGAAGTCAAGGACGTCGAATAATCCGTATGGAACACTATGTTCATTTATTGGTGGTTTAAATTTCTGTCTTATCGCATTTGTGACATTAATCACTATCATACCCATACTGTAATGACTTTTTTCTTTAATATAATTTGGAATTTTAAGCCATCTGTGATAAATGACGCAAATCTCCGTTCCATACCCGTCAAATCTTACCACTAGCTTCATTTTCCTGTGAAAAGATTGAGATAAGGCTGTATGCATGAGGAGTGCATTAGGTTGAAATCATTCCATGTGGCCATCTACTTTTGCCGTTAGAAAGCTCCTCGTGCGATGAACCATTCACTTCCCGTCTAGCCAATAAGATATATTCAAGTTTCCTATCCAATTTTTTGCTCACAATTAAATTGTCTCATTCCGATAATCAGCGATGATTACAACTAAATATAATATTATTAATTAACATAATTAATAATTAGCATAAAAAAACCTAAATAATCCGAAAATTTTAATGAAATTATTCAATATCCTCGTGGGTGTTTGCAAGGATGTTTCTGTTTCCAACTACTATTTTTAATTAGCATTTATCCACTTTGAATAAATGAATAAAGTATATATTGAGATCAAACTGTTCTGTTCGGCGATTGGATTTTTTATTATAATTTTCTTCTTTTTAATAGAGAAAATATAGAACATTTTGAAAATAAGAAAAGGAGAACATTTTAAAATTCAAATTCAAATATTCATTTAATGATTAATTAAATTGAAAAATTAAAAAAAATTAGAAAGAATTAGAAAGTTAGCACGTTGCAAGCAATTATAATCGCTAATTTGCAATTAATAATTGAATTGAAAAGAAAAAAATGGTGAGAAATTTGCAAAGATTTTTACCTCATAAAATATCTTTCCCTCGATAATATTTCCAAAGATTTACAAGAGATTTACAAGATTTACATCTCTTACAGTAATTCCCTTTATGGCTTTCCGTTTTTCTAAACTTTTCCATGCCAAATTTCTTACTTTTCCTACTTATCTAAATTTGAAAATTGTGTAGAACGCTGTTATCCTTTTTTTAGTTAATGAATCTACTAATATTGTCGACCTAATAGCAATAACATAAGAGAAGATATCATTTTGCTTAGACTTGCGGCTTGTTCGCTTTTGCTTTTTGCTTTTCCGACTAGAAATTTTCTGTTACGGAATCACTTAGCAAAGATCACCAGCATTATTACGAATTTTAGAAAATATTTTCTACTGAAAGTAAAACCTCCAGGAGCTCTCAAAGTGGCAATTATTTTTTCTATTAATTATTTATATTTATATTTTATAATAATTATCTACCTATTAATTATAAGCACAATAACTTCTCTATCTCTTCTGGAAATTTGTTGCTTAACTTATTCCTTGGCTATCAGAATTCATCAAAGAAACAAAGAGGAAGATAAAATTAAAGTTAAGGATTACTAAAATATCGCTGAGACTTTCTTGTCATTTCACACCTTTTATTAAAATTAGAAAATTTTCCTATTGCAATATCTTGCTTTTCGCTATTTTCATTTTTTCATTTTCATTTTTTTTGTGTTTTACTTGAAGAGAGTAGCAAAATTTCCCTTAGGCATATTATAGTGGGTCATAAGAATAATCTTACGATAAAAAACGACATTTGCATGCACACATTGTGAACGATGTCCATAGCTTACCATAATTCAAAATTTTAAAGCAATAGTGTAAAAAGGAGAAGTGAAAAAGGCTGCTTCATACAACACATAGCCACAAATTGAAATTGATGAGATGAACGAAGGAGTACCACTCTAAGAGTCGACTAAGAGTGAAACCAAAATTATTTATCAAAAATTAGTTAAATTTACTTAAATTAATGCAGTAAGATTGTGACTGCATTATAACTTACAGCTGGCGAAATAAACAATAATTCGATTTGCAGATATATTCCTCAACAAAGATTTGAGATCAGATTCCGTATATATTTTAGTTGTATTTACTATCCGATCATGTTTCTGCATCTTATCATTAGTATAAATCGTATGTGTTCTATAGCGTTTCCTTTAAAATATATGAACATATTTGGTGGCAAAAAAACTATTTTTATGATTATCTCAGTGGCCGTTGGTTGCGATGGTTTTTGGTGCATTTCATATTTGAGTAAGCGATTTCAAATATTTGATATCCTAAAAATTCTTTAAAAAATTACGACAATTTTGCAACTGCATTTATCACTCTATAAAAGATTATAAAATTATAGAATAAAATATTTTACGTGTTTATCTTTCTTATTTCATTCTTTTCAAATATTTTTTTATTAAATTTATTAAATTTTGGGTGTTTGGCGTTTTATTGAGAAAATTTTTCAGTCGAAGATTGTTTGTATGCGTTTGATAAAAAAACTTATTTGTGGTTTTCTATCACAGAATGTGAGGATTTTTTCCATTTATTTGAATTTTATTTTCATATAGTCATACTCGCCGTAATTGCTTTAGTTGACGCAATAACATTCCGCATGCTAATTCTGCTGAAAAAGGTTTTTTTTTTGAAGATTTAAAAGGCATTATTTATGTTTTCGCAAGATTCGAAATTCTTGCAATTATCATCGAGAATCAATTAATTAATTAAACGGCCAATCCATTAATTAAAAAGGCGCATATAGTCTGAAATTGTTTGAACTGCTGAATTGCCATTTTTATGTCGATCAGATAGTAAACTCGGATTTGATTTTATCGCCTAAAATTGCTAAAAGTGCTCGCATTATTTTAAATGTAATATGCAAATTTTCCAGAAAAATACAAACAAACAATCAAATTTTTTTTCGCCAACAAAATTACGAACTGAAATAATTTTTTTCTCTCAGGTACCATTAATTTGCACAAGAAATTCACCAATTAAAGCTCTTCTAAGCTTTATTTGCCAAGCTTTTCTCAATTTGTTTCAATAAGCTTAATTAATTCTTATTTTTAGACGTGCTTTAGCTCGTTTATTTACGTAATCGTCTTTATGTCCACTTGGAACGTGCTTTTTATTAATTTAAAGTGGGGATTGTACCTAACATTTAGAATTATATGGATGCTTTGTCATGGAGTTGATGGGTAACTTTTCTTTTTCTCATTCTTCTTTTCTGGATACCGTAAAGTGAATATCGCAAAAAATCTCGAGAATTTGCTTTTAAAAAGTTCCATAACTGACTTTTAGCTAATTCTTTTCCTAAGAAAAATGGCCCACAACTTCAAATAACGTTTACCTTGCTAGCTTGCTGTTCTTTGCAAATTTTACAAGAGTATCATTTAGAAGCCGATAGCATCACTCGGCTTGTCAGGAGTAAGGTATCGGCACTTCGAAATTAGCACCAATGTGCCATTTTCTTTCTAACTGATTTGTTTAAATAATTTCAGTGAACACTACGTTGCTTGAATTATAGTGAATTTTTTTCAGCTTTTTTCAATTATTATTTATTCAATAATCATTTATTATTATCTTAAATTTAATTTTTGAAACCTCCTTTTATTCGAGATTTATTCGAGATTATTTCGCTGAAGAAAATGTCTTATATGCGAATAATTCACAATTCCTTAACCAAACCTTCATTTTAGATTGATACTTGGGAGCGTGCAATTTAGGCTGATGCTACGCTCGAGGAAGGTGATATCAGGGAATTTGTTAAGATGGTAAATGCGAATGTTCATCAATGCTTTTGTATCGATGGTAATGAAATTAGAAATAGAGGATAATTATATGGGACAAAAAACTTATCATCAAAAATAGCGAACATTGACAGTTTAGATTATTGAAAAACCACAACCAACTGAAGCTGCCAGAGATATAAAAGAATGATTTTAACAGATTCAAATGGCGAATTCGAATTGAGAACTTCCCTGCGAGTTGTATTCAAAATAAAATATTGGAAATTGTTAAAAATATATTTTTTAAATAAATTCATTTTAATTTATTATCTATTTCTAGTTCATATTAAATATATAAAATTTTTTATATGAGAAAGGAATGAGCCTTTAACCTGCGAAAATATAAAAAAATATAAGAAATAAAATAAATAAATTCAGCGGGCAGAAATATAGCTCAGATCATATTGACCTATTGTCCTTGCGGGGATTAACTGAATCCCTCAAGTCACGATTGCCACATTGATTTTATTCCTTTTTTAATTTGAACTGAACTGATAGCCAGCCATGTTGATGACAAATTTTCCTTGGCAGATCGCAGAGTCACATTTATGATGCTATAGCAATTTAAAATGAGAATTATACTGGAAATATAGCTTGTATATTGTATATTAAGAATTATATTCGTAACTCAATTATTTTTCCTTATCACAATAAATTAAGTGATTCAATGATTCTCCATGATTCTCCTAAATCCTATGAAAATCCAGAGATTTCTGCACGAGATTCTAATGTTTGAGTATTTTAAAATATTTGCCAAATTTCACGTAAATTTCAAATAAATTTTAAAAATTGTATAAAATTGTATGAAATTGTTACTAGCCAAATAAAATAATATATAAATTGGGTTCGAACGTACATCGCGGATTGCGAGCGCGTTTTCCACGTCAAAAACTCGCCAAAAAATAAATTAAATAAATAAAATTATTTATTATTTGCATAATAAATAATTATATTATTATTTATATTATTTAATAATAGATAATTTATTTTTAATTAAATTAATTATTTAATTAAAAAATTAAATAATAATTAAATTTTAATATTTAATTATTTAATGTAATTAAGCCTTTAAAAATGCAAGAAATTTTTTACCATATATACATATATGTGACTATATTTAATATTTAATGTTTGCATTCTTCAGAAATTATATTGTATTACATGCTCAAAATAAAAATTTTTTGTATTATTACGTAACATAGACAAAATGTTCCAAAAAGTTGCCTTTAGGTAAGATTCTATACATATAAAGTATAAAAGGCAATCATCTATTTAATTATTATTTATTATTATTATATATTATTTAATTTAATTTCTATTACAAATATTCCATTAATCATGCATGCGAATAACATTGGATATTGGTACATTGGTCGATGAGAATTTGGAGTTGACCTATGCAATAGGCTGGCAATTAAAAATTATGATTTCAACTGAAAATCATGATGTAATCAGAAGCAATTAATTAAAACTTAAAACTTTCTAATAGATTGAAATTTTTTTCAAAATATTAGAATATTTGATTCAAGCATATAGTTCTAGCATATTCCAATCCCAATTCTAATTCAAGGACATATCATTTGAACGATTTCCCAATCCATCAATAAATTTAATGGACACTTCTCAATCGTAGAGAATAACATGCTCTATCGGTTTGTTATTTATGCCTGAAACAAGTCGATCATGAAGCGAGATTAAAGGAAATTTTATATACTTGTCAGCCTTTTACATTAATTTGTTATTGACGGAGCAAATATTATATTCATAGGTAATTTATACTGCGGATAAAAAACTGACTTTTTAGTTGAGTTTTATAGATAGGTTTTAATAGTTTATTTGATCTGATGAGCGGTTGATGCTGGCGATTCATCTGTCGCCAAGAGACTCCCTGGCATACTACCCAATGCGACAAGCCAGTAGAGCGAGCTTAACCATTAATGGTGAGGATTCTTTAAAAAAAATTGATTGGATCTATAATAGATCTTAAAAAATCCCTCCAACGCGTAATGAATTCAAATTAAATAATCAGGACTTCGTTCCGTAAGTAATTTAGTTACCAACTTTTAACTTTTGAGAGGAATAATCTTTTTTTAATCCTTTAATAAGCTTAATGGATATTCTCAATAAGTAAAAATGCGTCGAATAAATGTTTAAAAAATAGTAACGATTTTATGCCTCAGAATTTTAATTGATCTAAACGATTTGGCTCTTTAGATGAATTTTTTCAGTATTTTACTATGGCGGTTAAAATTTGAATAATATATCTTCAAGATTAAATATATAATTTAGACGTTTCCTTCCACTCCTTTTTCCTGGCTATTCGATATTAGAATGGACCCAAATTATTTAAAATTGAGCAACCGACAATAAAAAAGATTTTTTTTATAAAAAATATTTTATCAGCTTCTTGTATATAAGCCGGCTTTCGTTTTATTTACATTGACACTGAGCCCGCTGCATTATTTCGCCACAACTGTCAGCAAAAAGGACTACAATATCAGCGTATATCATATTTATCATATTTATTTATTTTATACTTTGCCTTGACTCACATTTCCTCAGACCATTGTCCTCTATTTCGATGATTCTGTGCAAAAAGTCTAAGCCCAAGAATATCCCTTAGCCTAAACCCTAGCCCTAGCCAAATCCCTGGCCAAGCCTCGGACTAAGCCTAGAACTTTGACTATGCCTAGGAATTTTGCCTGAATCTTGGACTAATCCTAAGCCTAGGCCAAAGGCTTTCAATTTCTTATAATCAATTATATTTTATCAATTATATAATTATATTTTAATCATTCATTTTATCAATTA
>UYYG01000154.1:0-63265 GCA_900625125.1 Dracunculus medinensis | reverse complement strand
GCCTTGAGAGTGGAGATGGCGACTCGATTAGATGATAATAAGAAACTATTCCGCTTTCTTCATAAAGCAATAACCATAACTCAGGGAACGATCAATGAAAGAGATAATAATGGCGTACTGATCAAAAGTATTAAGGATCGTCTCGTAAGATGGAAAGAATTCTTTGAGGCCAAACCATGAAGCGCAATCTGTTGCCCCTGATATAGCTGATACGTTTGCCGAAGCATACCCTTGCAATTGCGAGCCTCCCCCACAATATTCAACTATACGATAGACTGGGTAGTGGACATCACTTGTCGGCACTCAAGAGTAGTCCAAATTAGTCCAGAGCATCGTATCACAGATCTTGAATATGCTGATGATGTAGTCCTTTTACTGACAGTTATAACGAAATGTAAGTGGTATTAAATAACGTGTTAGAAACTGCAACAAGAATCGTACTCAGGATCAATGTAAATAAAACGAAAGTCTTTTCGTCTTATGTGCAAGAAGCTGATAAAAAGCCTCTTTTTGTAAATTCATTGCCGGTTGAGAAAATGCCTGATTTCAAATACCTTGGTCCACTCTAATACCAAATGGACAGGCAAAAGATGATATTATAACTCGGCAGCTAGAAATGCGTTCTTCCGGTTGACGAAACCTTTATGGAATCGTCGTGAAATCACCATAAAAACGAAAGTCCGCATCTATATTGCCGTGATCCGTTCGATCTTATTATATGGTTCTGAGACATGGCCAATGAGAGTGGAGGATATAAAGAAACTATCTGCCTTTGACCACTCTTGTCTAAGGTACATATTACGGGTTCGCCGAGTGGATAAAATCTCACTATATCGCATCCACCTTCGTTCAAATACCACTTGCATAAATAATGTTATCACTGAACGTCGCCTTCGCTGGTTAGGGCACATTCTCCGTCGTCCACCACAGGAGTTGACGCATATTTCGTTATTTGCTAAACCATGTAACGGTTGGCGTCAAAAGCGAGATGGGCCAATCAAGACCTGGACTGATACGGTGAGAAAAGATTTTGAACGTATAGGTGGACCAGCAATATATGGACTTAGACGATGGAAAAAGGAATTGCTTCCATTACTGTCGACGATGGCATCAGACCGCGCCGCTTGGAAGCGTCTTACCCTTGTAGCCATTGGAGCCAGCCTAACCAGTAATGGTGAGAGGTGTTAGAAGAAGAAGAAGCAGCTCTAATAATTACTGGTTGGACTCGCTCTGCTAGGCTTTTTCTTTTTTTCATCGCCTAAGCCCATGTATCGTTGCATTATTTATACGTTCGAATTCCTACCTGATTGTATTAATCCACATTNTTGGAGCCAGCCTAACCAGTAATGGTGAGAGGTGTTAGAAGAAGAAGAAGAAGAATTACAAAGATGCCAACAGAGCCAGCTGTTTGTGGCTCTCAGACTGGTTAACACAAGGAAAGATGGTAATGATCACGAAAGACCTTCAAAACACAATATCATCCAACTATCGACCAGTAATGCCATAAACATATATGCCCTACCATTCATTAGATACGCAGCTGGCACTGTAAGAGATGTAAGATGGACAAAGGAAAACATGGAGGTTACTGATGTAAAGACCAGGAAACCCCACACAAAGGCATCAATTTCGCACGAAAATTTACATCTTAATTCCAATATCCAAAGGCTATTCGAAATAAAGGCGGGTGGGACTTGATGAGTTTGAAAGCCACTATCTTGGATGAAACTCGAAGCATTCAGAAATATATTAGCAACATGGCAGCAAAGGATGCTGAGAGAATGTCTAAAGCATATGTAAACAATGGAAAACGATCAAGCAGAAAACCATGGCAAAGCAAGGTTTTCCATGCACCACAGACGGACGGCAATATGAAATCCTATCAAAGACCGGAGAAAGCTGAACTGAAAGGCAACAATGAGGCAACAGGAATAAGCATTAAGCAGTAGATCCATCGAAATAAGCATCTACCACAGTAGACAGAACTCCAGATGCAGGCTATGCAAAAACGCCCCAGAAATAATCCAACACATAGTGGCAGGATATAAAATGCAAGTAGGAACAATGCAGGAATAACATTGAAAGGCATACCAAGTAGCCGGCATCAACTAGATATGGGAAATAAATGGGAAATTCCTCAGAAAATCATAGAGAATAATAGCACGAAGATTCTGTGGGACTTCCTCATCAAAATAGACAAACAATTACTGGCCAATAAATCAAACATCGTTGTAATAGGCAAGAATCAGAAACCAGCAGTGGTGATATAGTGATACTGAGGAACAGGAACGTCGCGAGGAATGAAAGGGAATACGAGAAGTCAGAGGAACAACAGGCTAAGAAGAGATGTGGAAAGCAAAAGCCAAAGTAATTCCAGTAACAACTGAAACACTTGGAACTCCCAATCCCAAAACTAGAAAAAGATTCAGGGTTCAGCGGATTCCAGAAACAACATTAAAGATTTTTATCCAGAAGAGCGCAATATTAGGTACAGCTAAAATATTGCGCAGAACCCTCCATCTCGCAGACCTCTGACAGAGACTGAGGATGATCGTGGCCGTCACATAGGGAATAAGAAAAGTTTATACTATATTGTTAAGTGCAAAAAAATTCGTTAAGATTCTAATTAAAAGAAACAGTTATGAATAGTTAAAAAATTCACTGAGACTATAATTAAAAGAAATTATGAAAGGCGAACTTTCCTCTGAAAATAATTCTAAAAGCCAATTAGATAAGGAATCTAGAAACGAATTAATTTGACCTCTGAATCATGGCAATATCAGAAATATTTCATACATTATCTATAAAATTTAATAAATATTTAAATCAAGATTAAAGTTGAATATTAATATATAAAGCCGAATAATAGCATTTTAAACTTCTCCAAAAAATTGAGTTTTTGCGAAGAATGCTCAGTACTTCGCGTTAGATTGGAATATTTTTTAAAATAGTCTTAAGAAGAAGTAAAAAACAATAAACTGAAAGAAAAGCTATTATAAAGTGAAAAATCTAACCTCCATAGGAAAAAATTTATTTATTATATAGCCGTTTATTAAATTGAATTGATGTGAATTCAATGTCTTACAGGTAGGGTAATATCCAATTGAAACGCTGTTCTAAACACTAGTTAGAACCGGTTCTTTAGCTCAAAGTGACAAGCTAACAAATGGGTATGCATGCCTTTCTTCATAGCTCACTGGAAAATCTCGAGTCTTTAGCAAACAAATCTCACTCCTCCTATTTAATGCAGTGCCAGTAATCAAGAAACTTTTTAAACTTTTTTTAAGCGAAATTTTGCAACTAATATTTCTTTAGCTGATTGCATTTAGAAAATATACAAGCCACCACCATCTAAGATAGTTAATATTCAATGATTAGCATAAGCACAAAAATACAGCAGCCATCAATTATATATGGAAATCTGGAGAGCATTTCGCAAAATCGGCAAGTGAATCTCGATTTATGGTGAATTTTCTTACTTTAAATTGCAGTAATTAAGGCCGAAAATAAAAATTTATCGCTTTATTACCTAATTATCTTATTATTTTTAAATATTTAGAGTGGAAATATATTAATAACCTATATCATTTCAAATCCAAATTTTTTCCTTTCCTCAGGTCATTCATCTTCATCACGCAACAGCGCGCATCATTTCTCGTTTGTCTGATTGCTTTGGTTATATTAAGATGAGCTCCTGTCGTCAGAGAACCGAATAAATATGTCACAAAAATTGAGCAGTTGGAATCGTGATGCTCGGGTAATTCGAGATTGGGCTGCTATGTAATATTCCTTTTGAACTGAACGGGTGCAAATGAAAATTTGACAAGCATTTACGGGTTAATTGCGCAGTAAAAAAAATATAATCTAAAGAATTTTCTCTTAAAATCAATTTATTTACAATTAATTTCTACGAAATTTCTAGCCAAAAATTTCATTAAGATTGTAATTAATGGGAATTATGAAAGGCGAATTTTTTTTTTTTAAATAGCACTTTGAAAAGCTAATTAGAATACGATTCTAAAAACATTTGTATTATCAAAGTTCTGATGCTTTTGCCAACATTCTTCTTTTCTAAACAATGCTCATTCCATTTATTTAGTCCAGTATCATTGGGCCGTATCGCTAAATTAGGTCATCTGGAATTACATCTCCCTATGAAATTAGTCATTAATCAGCTATCTTAGTTATTTCTATAATCCTATAAAAATGCTGCAAATTTCTAAATGGTGCTTTTTTCCTTTCATTTTTTTCCATTTTCCATTTCTTCTTTACATTTCTTTATGGCTATCAAATTTTGAGATATTAAAGATGAAAGAATTTTTAATTTTTAATTGACGATTATCGTATCGAGAATATTTTACAATATTATGTACTCGTTAACGAGAATCACAAATTATCAAAAATTGGTTTCAAGGTAAGTGGTAATCAACCTTCAACTTTCGGCAAATCCTCGTTGAATATTTAATCAGCAGTATTTTCTCACATTGGTTAATAGTGCTCTGAGGAAAGATTTAGCAAGCCTTTGCTGAACATAAAGCTATGATCACTTTTTTTAGGTTTCCATACTCAGAAAATGCTAACCATATTCGGAAAAGAAATTTAATTGGAAAAAACTTCATTTTTATTTCTATTTCCATATATCCAGGAGGAATAGACTTAAGAAATATGATAAATAGGTTTAATAAAAAACCTAAAAATATTCTTTGAATATTTTATCTTTAAATAGACAATTTCATTTCAAACTCATTGAATTCAATTTACAATTAAATTTTATCCACATTTTCGAGAAATCTAATAGCAGTGAATTGTGTTATGTTAGCAATCTCAAATTTTTTGTATTACAATAAGCGAAATTTCATTCAATAATTCGATGATCAACGATGAATCGTTGGTTATAAATGCACTTCACGACGGCTTTTGAAAAAAAGCTCTTAAAATTTTTCAAGTCGTCGTCAATGTTGAACTCTTAAAAATTCGAAAGAAGCGAAATATTTTTAGAAATGATATTATTTATTATTATATTAAATCAAAAAAGCATAGATGATCCATTTCTTCATTCTTATTCATAATTAAAAAGCATTAAAAAGCATCGAGGAAGGTCAACAGTTAAAGGATTAATATAAATGGAGATTTCTTGAATTTGTGGCGACCATTTCCGGAGTGGTTGACTGATTTGACTTACTTGACTGATTTGTTTTTAAATTTTTTTCTTTAATCTAATTTTAATATAATTGAAAACAAAAAAATGCGCGATGATTCGCGGAAAAAATGAATTGATCCGTGAAATAGATTTAATAAACTCTTGGCAAATGCAATGACTCAGAAGCAATTGATAAGCAATTAATATATATTTAGAAAAAAATAATTAGAATTTAGAAAAATAATTATTCATCGCAAGAGCCGAAATTTGAATATGGTGATGGTTCAACGGGATTTCATTATTTCAGGTGAGGTTTAAGAGGTTTATTATAATATTTTGCATTCTGACTGCAATTATCAATACCGATTTATTGTGAACAGCCTTAGTTTGTTGCTAATCCAAAAGACAGGTAGATCGTACATAATTATATAATTTATCGTCCTTATTCGGCATAAAATAAATGAGAAATGGAGTGGGTAGGCGAGTGGATAATGGTTCAGCTATTCTTCATCAGGAGTAATTATTACTGAAAAAATCCAAGTGGCGACTCATCTCCACTAATAATTTACCAGTTAATAATTTTCTGTCAAAAATTTTTAATCGCACTAATCAGAAATGGTTTGAGAGCGATAACAGCCTATTTACATAATTGAGGCAATTTAGTAAAAGATTCTTCTTCTAACAGCATTCACCACTTTTGATCTGGCTGGTACTATTAAATACTGGAGTACAATCTTTTCAGCAGACAATTAATGAATCTTGAAAAGCACCAATAGTTACTCAACGATTCAAAACAAAAAAAAAAACTTCAGACCAATCCTTGAATTTTTATTCTGAAATTTTTTTAAAAAACTTCAGGATAATGCATTATACATAAAGTCATTTGATAAGTCATTTTACACAATAAGGAAAAAATTTTCGGCACATAGCTTTATAGGTGCTGATAGCTTATGCTTTGTTCAAATTTGCTCCGATAGAAAAGTTGGAGAAATTTTTAATTATAAAAATTAAGATTTAATTCATATTTATTTATCGAATCAACCTCTCAAACCTCGTTTCTTTTAACTTTCCATTTCTGGTTCAGCTGGTTATGAGAATAGTCCTTCGACATAAATGAGAGCCAATTGGCGATAGACTTTCTACCTCGATTTCACTTTTACTTTAATCATAGGCTTACTTTAGTTTGAGAAGAGAATCGGATCTAAGATGGCTTGACATACCTCGTTTGATTTCGTTTCTGTCTCATTTATATAAGTACTACGGTGCCGATTCGGAATAATGGTGAAATAAAGCAGCTTAATTGAACATTTTTTAATGTTTTTTAATTTTTTTAATTTTTTAATGTTTTCCCAGTTTCCAGTTCGACTCAATTTATGGACTGCATTTTTTCTTCATAACATTCATGGATTGCCCTCTATTTTTTCTGCAATTTTTGATTCCGTTAACTAACAAAAAGCGAAAAATTAGTGGAAATAGATCTATTATTTTTTAGGACCCATATTGACCTTTTTCATTTTTATTTTTCTATTTCTTGTGCAATCTTTTGCATTTTTAAAAGTTTAAGAATGATACTGAATGTTTTTGACGATTTTTCACTAAATAGGCTTTCTTATTTTACTTCTCAGCATTGGTTTTAATGAATGAATGCAATTCATTATTTTAGGCTTTGTAATATTTTTATGCGTACTATCATCTGCAGTTGCTTTACGTGGAGCTCTTTTCCGCAATGGAAGACAAGGCTGGAAGAATTCAAATTATAATTTGCCATCACTTGTTCCTGACATAGTAGGTTTTCTAAAATTTATAATAGATTTGTAAATTTTGCATTATTTAATATGAAAAAAAAGATCTATTCCAAATTCACCACCCTTTTATAATATCATTCTTCTGGATAGGATATGTATCATGATTTTTCTGCTTCTTAATGATAACAGCGAGAACAATCTAGAAAGCCATGTATTGCCCGATTTTTTTGGTTCTAAGTTAAAGGTGACGAAAGGTGGAAGTTTCAGATGAACCAAGGCAGATTCTTGTATCCATCCAAAGCTTTTCTTCCTCAATCGATTTGGTTTCGACCAAATGCTCAGCAATATCGATTTAACTGGCTTCTGAAAAAGTAAAAGTATTTTTTATTCTGGTATTCCCTGATTTCTATAGTAAATAAATCATAATACATCAGTAATTCTTTTACATGAGAAATAATGCCGTTATGAAAAAGAAATAAGAAAAAGCTACTGAATGAAATTGCTAATGAGCCAACAGTACTCACATAAAATCTTATCACGTCTGCCATATTAAACCAGAAGCTGCGAGCAAAAGAAAGTGATGTTCCTGACCTATTTTTTCTCACCAATCTCATTAAATATATGCAGAAAATTGGCATGGCTAGCTAAAATTGAATATGACACATTAGCCATTTACAAAATTATTCGAAAAAAAACGTTTAATCCAAAAATGATTTTCACAGTCATATTCATTTCATTCTCCTTTCCTACTTTCCCCACTTATTGCTGGATCCGAAATTTGCTTTCATCATTCATTAGCTGTTGTGACTTAATGAGAGCCCTGGATTAAATTTACCTTTAAAAAAATTAAGAAAAATCCGGATGGCGTTGGCAACTTACCGATACTTCTATCTTAAAGAGATTTTCTGATAAGTATTTTATCCTAATAGGCGTAAACCAGAAAAAGCCAGTAACCATTTACTTATGATTTAATAATTTTAGGAATAAATTTTTCCTAAAAAAAGATCATTTATCAATTATCAATTATCATAAGCAATTAATTAAGGCAGTTTTTTTAAATATTTTTGACGTAAAATTTTTTGATAAAATCTTTTTTATATATTCATTTCGAATCGATTTCGAAATAAAAAAAAACAAAGTACGTTCATTTATTTGGAATTTAAACGCCAACCATTCTAATACAACAATCTTTTATCGTTGGTTGCTAAACAATTTACGGAGAATGAAAATACGATTGAAAACACTTTTATTTTTCGCCTTTCATAGCTTTTTTTTCAGATTAAAACCTTGGAATTGCGAAAAAAGATATACCATAGCTTATCGTGAAATGGTTACAGGGTTTAATAGCTTATTCAGAAGCGAGCGCATTTCTTAATCCCATATGAATAGAAATATTCATAATTAATAGAAGAAAAAATAAAATCCCCGTAATCTTCCGTTCCCATGAATTTCAACAGTTAATAGCCAATTGAACTGACAGAAGAAGCTACAGTATAGACAAAAATAAATTATAAAAAAATTAAATGTTAAAATAGTGACCCAGCCCAAGTGAAATGAAGCCGAAAGTAGGCATCACTTAAAGAAGACAATTTCCAAAAAATTATCAGGAATTTCACAAATTGCAAACTTATGAAACCTTAAATTCCTAACATTTATCATTTCATTTTAATAAAAATTTAACTTGAACTCAGTGAAAGATGAGGTCAGTTATTATAAATTGCACCAATTACTTTAATCACAAATTTCATCAAAAAAATCACCGATTTTCCTTAGATAATTATACGTAAAATAATCATAATAAACATTTTAATGAAATGAAACAATAAAAAATTGAATAAATGAAAAACAAAAAAAATTAAACATGAAAGACACTGGATTTAGAATACAAAAGTACAAAAAAATGTAATAAAGTTTTAAATAAATTCAAAAATTCTAATTATTAAGAAATTTTTGCAAGGTGATTTGTCAGGCATTAAAGAAGTCTAGTATTATTGTGTTTAGTTATTATTCATATAAAAGTCATCGCTTCTGGTTAAATTACAGTACTGCTGAAGCGGAAAGACGAAGTTTGAACTTGAAGTAGTATTTTAATAAAGTTGAAAGAAACTTTACAAGACGACAAGACTTGACCAAACTAAACCTATATCCATTCTATTGCTTAAGAATCTTCATTATTCATCAGTTCAATTTATGAATCAACTACTTTCATCACTGCTTCCTCATCAATTTCGTTTTTACTGATGAATGTGATAGGCGACCGTTCAGGATTTTTACAAATGAGGAAAGGGACGTAAAACATTTTGCTATGCAAAAGAACTGAAGATGCCGAATGCAACATCGGTAACCTGTAAATTATTATTCATATTTTGAGACGCCTTCAGTAGCAGCCAAATTTATTTAAACAAATAAATTTTTGCAAAATATTATTATACGTATATTATAGCCTAATAGTTGAATCTGTATTCTAAATCTAAAAAAGTTATGGGAATTCGGAAATGAAGCTTTAGGTGGTCTTAAATATTAACCGTACCAAGTTAGAATATCGGTAAGGCGAGCGCCATTTTCGTGCTGACTTAGATGAATTTGTAATGCCTTAACAAACTGATCCTGGATTATTGATACCTTACGAATGTAAGCCGTTTGCATTAATGAATCTTTCATTTCATTGTTCGTATCATCTGAAAAATTTGCATAAAATCTGAATGAAAATTTTATTCTCAGCGTGTTATTTGATTTTTTATATTTTCTTATTTTGAAAATTTCAGGATCAAGGCATCGAATCATTTTGCAATTTTTTATTTTGAGAATAATATTAGTGGTGGGAAATTTTAATTGACTTTTTTGGCAAATCTTTCTCAGATCTTTTTGAGTGAAATAAATACAGATGGCATAAGATAAAGGACCTGTTCAATCGGTATGATTGATTAACGACTAATTTCATAGTTTGGTTGGGAAAAAGCGACTTGACTTGATTTGCCAGTTATCCACCGTCAGATTAGTTGCAACGAAAAACTCATATTATTTTAAAACAATACCAATATCAATAGCCCATAATATTGAAAACCCGTCAAAAAAGCAGTATTATTACTTCGTTCCACATAAATTTTGGCATTAGGTAGGCCCACTCAAGTATAAAGTTTATTTTACTTTATTTTACATTTTTGTGCTTTCACTAATTCGAATTTCCACCGACAATTATAATTATTATAATTTTAGCTTTGAAAGTTCACCAGGAATCCACTTAGTATAGAAGTACACATTGATCTCTAGCAAAACTCCGAGTTATCTAATCAAACTGCTCTCAAAAAACGAAAATCATTGCCAAGCTCATTCGATTTAGCATTTCAAAAAGCATACCAATCGTTGGTGGTGTGAAATGAAGCAAAGTTATTGCTTTCAGACAAACATAAGCTTCGAGAGTTATTTTTAAACGACTGAATGAATGCAAAAGTGTAGTGAATTTTTCCACTAATGGTGCTGCTTCCCTGGAAAGAAATTCTTTGACACATGTCAACAATCAGATACAAATAAGTTAATGAAACATAATTTCTCATAAATATCAGAAATTTTAGATTCCAAATCGAGAAATAATAAGAAATAATGAGAAATAAATAATAATCAGTATAATCACAATCTTTGAGGAGAAAAATTTGTAAGAAATAATTCCTCTTTTGATCCAAATTATTGATATAAAATTCTAAACATTCGTTTAAAATAACTTTATAACGGTATACTTTTTTGAAATTTTACGAAACAAACTTATTGACATGCTCGTATGGAATGACTTTCTTCATTACAGCACTAAGCCTTTTTTGAAGTAAGCGTAAATTGATTGATGCATCAACAAACGAAACAGATTCCACATCATCTTTTGTAGTTGAGCTTACTGGAAGATCACTATGTATCGTAGATGTCGTAGATGCTGTTATTGTTGCATGGAAACAAGCAGACAAAAGTACCTAAAAGGAAATATTTTACAGATGCCAGTCACCATTCAGCTACATCGATTCCATTATAGTACGCTTATTACAGCTATTTATTATGCCTTCATGGCTTCTTAATTTCGGTAAAAAATTTGCTAAATTCACTAAAACTAAATTTTCTCTACTGAATTTTCACTTACTAATCAACTTGAAATTATTCAAAGCATTGAATATGAAAAAAAGCCATGGAAGATATAGAGAAGGGAAAACTCGAATAACTTACCAATTCAGCCCACCTCTGAGTCAATAGATGTGTGTGCACCTCAACGGGTAACTCATGATAAAATGGCAGTCTTTTTGTCCATTCAACCAGCTGTTCAACAATTTCGTCTCCAATGCGCGATAATCTCTGACAAGCTGGCATATCATCTGATCCACATTCGATGTTCTCTGGGATTTGCAAACCTTTTAAGTTAATTAGGCTATCTATCCGATCGATTTCAATGAGTTCCTAAAAAAGGAGTTTTTAAACTGAAGAATAAGGTATAAATTGGTGAATACCATACTAGATCCCATGAATCTTCATATTCCATCAGTTTCCATAAAGCTTTTGAATCCTCAGAAAAAAAGTCACAAATCTACTAAATCCACGATTTAAAGTAAAGTGAAGTGAAGAAAATAAGTGTTAAAAAGCCTTTGCATAACTTTTAAAAAATTTCCTGGCCACAAATCAAATTTAAATTCACTGGTTACAAAAATGAGAACGGAAAAAAAGATTGTGGAAAAATAGCCTTTAAAATACAGTACTTGTATTAAATTCTTGTTTTGCGTGGGAGGTTGTACCATTGAAGTATAGATTGGCGCAATGGTCTCCATCTTGATTGCTGATTCCATTTTTATTGAAAGATTAAGAGGCTCCGTGCTGGGTTGTACAGACGATGCAGATGAAGTTACCGGTGGGCTACTTGAAGGTGATTGCTTTAAGACATTATCTTTAAGGATTGTTTCACATAATGCATGAATCCGTTGACTTTTCTTGTACTTCAATTTGTATAAATTATAAATAGCGCTACCATTTCGTCCACCCGGCATCCGATCTTCGCGCACAGCTTAAAGTATGTAAATTTGACAAAAATCTTGAAAACTATATTCACAGTTGTCAGTTGCACAACTGATATGCTGAATTTAATTAAGTTGAAAGAACTGGATGAACGATTGCAAAGTAGTAAGGGGAGAAAAACTTCAACAAAATTAACAAACTCAAATTTTTGAATTTATTGGTTTTGTCGTTATTTTCTTAGAAAATAAATCAAAATTAAACGGATTGAAAAAAAATTTAAAGAGAACAGTTATTCTATTAAACTCTGGTTAGGTTCAATTCAACTCTGGTTCAATTTTTTCCTATGCACCATGACGAGCTAAATTTTTAGAAAAAAATTTCTTATAATCAAATAAGGCTAACCTTCAAGAACCATGCCTTGGTGCAAACATTTTTGAAAACGACAAAATTGGCACCGATTACGTTGCTCCTTTGTCATAGGACAGTTCCCAGCGCCACTGACACACGTATATACACGTTTGTTTTGTACCGTACGTTTAAAAAACCCTTTACACCTGAAATAGTTAATTTTTTAAAGGAATAAATTGCTTCTCCGTAGAAGCAAGAACAATATAAGAAATAAATAAATATAAGAAATAAACAAGTGACTAACTACCTTAAATCTTGCTAAATCTCCATCGCTCGTTCATAGAAAACCACTTGGGGTAAGAGGTACACCATTTCAAATGATATTGGAACTATCATTCAAATGATCGATATTTGTATAACTTTTTGGACTTTTTGGAATAGAGTAAATTAAGCAAAGGAAAAAAAGCCTACAAATTATTAAAAAAACATCTAAAAAAGCCTACAAATTATTAAAAAAACATCTATCTTCACGGGCTACTAAATTGTGGCATAAAGCTGATTCTTGTTCTTGAAATACATCTAGTTCTCGAAATACCATCGATAAAAAGAATCGTGGTCAAGATATTTATTTATTATTGAAGTCATCATGAAAAATTCACGCGTCAAAATTTTAAAAGCACAGTTGGAAAAGAGGATTGACGCTGGGAATGGTCCACAAAAAATGTGGAGTTTTTCACAAAATCAAAAGCAACTTTTTAAAACTTTTTTAAAACTTGCTATCCATAAAATTGCTTAGCTTTATTCGTTTGTAATTTCATTCTGCACTTTTTTTGTATTATTTAATGGTAAAGGTAAGGTAAGTAGCTAGCGTTCATCATTTCTGGCCATGCTAGTTCTGCTGGCTGCTACGGTTAGAAATACGATGTTGCCAATGAGCCATATGGTGGAAATTAAGTCGCTGGCATCCCACCAATTTTTTAATGGCACATTCGCTTTCATCAGTCAAGGTACCCATGTTGCTTGATGGAGGTCGAAGAAAACCATATTATTCGACCTGCCCTTACTTTTTTTAATACTTCGATTTTACTTTATTCCTTATTTTACTGTTTTTTGTTTCTAATACAAGTATATAATTTTGTTTGTTTGCTTATTATTTGCTCATTTTATATATATAAAAAATATATGATAAAAGATATTTCCAAGAAATAATTAATAATTCGAGCTTTAAGATAAAGTTTCGAAAAATAGAACAGGAGTGGTGGCATTTTGATTATGAATGAATAAATGGATTTCTTCGCAAAATTATTCTAAAAAATAGGTCAAGATAAATGCTACCGTTTTCTATATCTCCTAATAGACCGAAAATTATTTACTCATTTGATTTAAAGTCAAAAAGAATATTCAAGTTGTTAATATTTAAATTGACGCAAAAATTGAATAAGGTCGGAACTATTTAGGTAATGCGGTCTTTGTAGAGGTGCAATTTAATTATTGATGATACAGTCCTTGAATTGGGACAACAGATGTATTTTAAGGTCATGACCTTGAACAACAAATATTTAATGGCACCCTCATATCGCTTAATGATAATTTTCATAGCCGATATTATTTAATTAAGTACTAAATAATTGAAAATAGAAAAGAATATTAATTCAGTGGAAAAAACTACAAGCCTTAAAGGCATTAATTTAAAAATTTGGAAGATTTAAAACAATTCAATTCTTTTTTCAGTTTTTGTCACTAAATTCTTGAAAAAAAAGTAATGCACAACTGATGGTACCATTAAAAGTTCGAATCCCGTTGCTCGATAAAATTAAGCCTGTTATTTAAAGTGAAATTTGGGTGACCTTAAGACTCCTATCACCACCTCTGGCAGAAGTATTCTTATTATGAAGTGATTAATGAAATCTGGCTAACTAGAAATGATAAGCGTTTCAGGCGATGATACTAAAAGATTACTGAAAAATTCATAATGATTGGTCGATCTTAATAGCAAAACCTAATGAATCATTTATCCATTCTAGCAATTCCTTGTAGCAAATTTTGCATTTTCTTGCTTGTCCGGTCTTTAAAGTGGAATGGTCGGCGACAGATTGCTCAGAAATTTGATAATTTTCAAATATATTTGAAGACAAATGAAAAGGTTCAAATATTTCGCGCTGCGATGATATTACGGGAATTTGCAAAGTAAATTTTACATGAATAAAAAGAATTTTGAAATTTTACGCAATCTTAAAGCTAATCAAACAAGTATTTTGCCCGTCCTTGGCCTATATTACGCCTTCACGCAGCCATATACATGCGCGCCAACAACAATTTCAATTATCAAATATGAGATGAATTAATGGTACCACATTTTATGCTATAATTGTGATTAATTTAATTTGACAATCTTTTTTATGCGTAAAAAACTAAATTTAAAAGGTGAAAAATAGAAACCTAGAAATTAATCCATTAAATATGAGTTAAATCTTTAAGATTTAATATCATGATTTTTATATAAGGACTAATCCTTTTGTGTTACAGAGACAGTTATATATATGCGTATGCTCTGAATGTATGCATGCGTACATATTTATTATGAATGTATGCATGTCAAATTATTAATAAACATGGTTGAATCATATTTCAAAATTCCACATCTAATTTATTTGTTTCCTTAAGAATGGTCATAATGGTCATAAAAAACAGACAATCAATGTTAACAATCATTAATTTGGTGATAATAGTGAAACATTGATAATAAGCCTCTTAGACCGATCATAATTGTTAAAAAATGTTTCTGCATTAAATTTTTTCTTCTCTCATCTTCTCTCTCATCTTCGAATTCCAATATTTTATTCGTATGCTTCTAATAGTATACACCATTTCTGGTCAAGCTGGCTCCACTAACGACCAGAATGATACTTCCACACTAGAGTCATTTAACATTAGAAATATTGGAAAAGAAATATTGGAGAATCTCTAATACATCACAGATTTAATAGCAAAACAGAGTATTCTTCAGCAATGAATTAAAAAACGAAGGAAAGTTTATTTCTCCTAAGCCTTAGAAGCAAATTTATAATTATTGAGAAAAAAAGAAACAAAAAACTGGTGATTTGTTGCAAAAACAATTTGTTGCAAGAAATAATAACAATGATAAAATGAGGAAAATGCGGAAATGTGCTCGCCAGGCAAACACGTTTTCCACTTTTCTACTCTTTTTATATTGAAAGGCGTGGAAAATATTCGAAAATATCGTGGGCGACCATTTGATGTCAATGTTTTCAGGAAATATGATGGATAATTATATATATATATATATATCGTTTGTCTAAATAGTGATTTTTAAATGATCTTTAGATAATTTGTATATATATATATATATATGAAAAAATAATAAATATGAAGCAGAAATAAAAACCAAGACGGATATATAAATATGAATGTCGACTATCTACTGTCTTTTAGGCAAATCTGTAAAATTTTTGCTTCTTTTTTGAATGATATAAATCCAGGATACAAAAGATCGAAATTGTATGTGTAGTAAAACAGTTAATGGTCAATATTAACATTTCTCGCTTTACTCAATTCCCAATCTCACGGGAGGAAAACACACGAATTTTTTTAAAAATTTAGACAGGATCATGTTATTTGAAATAACGATATAAGCAAAGCACTAGTCGCCTATATTACCCAGTTTTAGGCAAAATGGAAAAAGATATAAGCAAGAAAATTGAAATGTGATTTTTTCTAAAATTTAAACGTATATGATGGGAACTAATCAAACTTGTTGAAATAAATGCCAAATTATTAAATAGATTATAAGAAAAATCAGTGGTTTCAATAAGTTAAAATTGCATTTGACGTTTTGAAAAAAATACACATACACTTAAAACTTTGCAAAAATAATAAAAAGATTCGAGAAAACAACTCTAAAATCAAAACAGAACAAATATAAAACTGCCTGTCACAAAGTCTCACGACACAATCAAATTAAGTGACCACCCGGAAAAATAAGAAACTACTCGTTGTAGTCAGCAGAACATCGCTGTGTGTTGTACAAACAAGTTTCACAAAACAAGGATAACAGCATTTTCAAATGAATGAAAAATATACTGAAATAAATATGCAAAGATCGACAATCGCAAGGATTTGCAAAAATAAATCAAAGACAGATTTGACGTGGAATTGAAAAACATCCTACAAATACTGCTGAATGAACTTTTAAAGGTTATTTATCCAGTTGTTAGAATCTTAAAATTAGAATCTTATTTATATTGCGTCACGAACTGTAGTAGGTTGTCATGGACAAAATAGTCCGGCAATGTTATTTCGACTAATATCAAACCATCATAGGTTCGATTATTATTGTTAGACCGGCCGTACTTTCATTCCAGTTCTGTGGTGAAAACAGCCAGTCAAGAAATGACTAATAGTAGCAAAATTTATAAAAAACTGCATAACTTTTCCATATAAATTTTTTTAATTTCCAAAATTGTTATTTGGATTGGAAATCACAGTTTTTCTTTTTTTATCATGCATGGAAAAATCTAACCGCTTATTGTTAACATCAAAAGCAAAAAGTATCACAGCCGTTCACATAGTTTGTCAAAAGGATATAGAAAGATTATAAGATATACAAATGGTTAATATAGTTTCAGAAAGGGTTTGTAGGAAAACCACAAAATTTAAAGTTAATATTTCAAAAAAATTAGGAAATCATAAAAGCATTTAAAATAATTACTATTTTATAAACAATCTAGACAAAACTAGCTGTATAAGTTATAGAGCTATTATTTCACATAAAAAGATTTTATAGGTTTTGCTACCATATTTAAGGAACAATGAAAAATGAATGAAAAGAAAGGGGATTTGAATAGTTTTCTTATCTAAAGAAAGTAATAATCTTATAGTTAAATATACATAAATACCAATAATCTGGCGATTCACCTGCACTTCTGGTACCAGAGGACTCCCTGGCATATTTGTCTAATCCGACTGACTAGCCAGCGGACCGAATTTAACCAGCAGTGGTAAGCGCTCTTTAAAAAAAAGAAATATTGATAATATATCAACTAGAGTGAATATGTTTTTGTTATATTCATTATAAGAGAAAAATAAAAATAAAAACTTTGGCGGTGGAAAAAGTAATGGCTTCAGCTATTCTTAGGCATAGTGGCAGTGGGACAAGTCAAACCACGAATATGCATTTTTAAAAGAAGAAAAGGTGATATTGAGAAAGGGGAATGTGAAATGCCATCTTATCGATAAAATCGCCGTTTTGACAAAATCAACAAAAACAATAAATCCTGTAAAAATGATTTTACTCACTTAAGGCTTAATTAAATTGGAAAAATTTGCTTAATAGCGATATGTATGACCAAATTAATAAATTAAATCGCACTCTAGATAATAAGAATAAACTAAATAACATAAAAAACATCACTCGTAGTCTTACTCACTTCATGAAATTAAACTCCTATAAATCTGTTCCATTAAGAAGCAATAAAAAGCGAAATCACCAAGTTCGATTTATTGCTAGCGGTGCACATCACTTTTTCTATGTAAAGAATCCCATAGAGGTCATATGTAGCATTGGACAAAACTCATAAATTGCACATGGCAGATGATTATTGGAAAGCAGATTCTTTATATAGAAATTATGATAGATTCTCATTCTCAAAGACATATAGGGTGAGTTGAGTTTTTTAAATCGATTGAAGCGACGTTTTCGTCTTTTGCGAAAAGAGTCTGAATTTGTAATAAAATTTATAATAAAAGCAGAACTGTCGAGCTGGTGAAACAGTTTTCATGATTTTGGAACAGTTTTAGTATATCAGCCACTTTTTTCCCTTTAAAATGTAACTTTTTGCACAAAAAAATAAAAATGGCGAGTAGGTGATTCTATAAATTAATTTATCTCAGACTATTAACTATTATAATTTGCAGTTATTGTTATTATTATTTATTGTTTTTTATTGTTATTTTTTGTAGCTATTTATTATTATTATCATTGTTATTAATTATTATCATCATTATTACTATTATTGTTATTATTATTAATATCATTGTTTTAATTATTATTAGTTATTATTATTATTGCCATTGCCACTGTTAGTAGAACAGTGATTATAATTATTTCTTCACTGGTTTTGCAAATTTCTATATATATAATTCTTATCATTTTTCATTACTTGGTTATTAAGATTTAGATTTAAGATTCGTTTATAAACCAAAAACCACCAAGAAAGGCAAAAAAATAAACGATTGATTATCAATCTGCAGGTTTTCACCGTAAACGTCAAGAATGGCATCCATTTTCAAAAATGCAGTAATAACTTTTAGCCACAGCAGTCAAAAATAATATTAATATTAATATTGCGATAAATACGTAAATAATTAGGTTTACGGTAGGAAATAACTTTTTCATAATCGCAAATCAATTGTTAAATTATTACTTTCTAACAATATTTGTGGCAGATAAAATAAATTATGAGCAACAGTAGATAAAAATAGATAAAACTGTGGATAGTTAGTTAGTAGCTGCGCAAATTACCAGTCTCCTAAGCGACTATATTCTTTATTCGTTGTTATGAAGCTTATCTGATTAATTGACCAACCGTAAAAATTAACCATTAGGAGACATCATAAGAATCAACTGTGTCAATAGTGTTGCTCGATCATCAAATTAAACAAAACTGTGAAAAAACGCCCTTATTTGAAATGGAACAAATTCTTGAAATTAGAACACCAATTTCATCGTGATGGATTAATGCCTATAGAATAAAAAAATGAACGATATATATATATCAAGATGGTCGAGTGTTACTTCGCCTGAGGCTCTTGCATCATAATAAGAGTAAACCTGCTAATAAAAATGAAATCCGATTGGCGCTAGGAATCCCACTTACTCATCTGTCCAGAAGATTACTATTCGAATAAGAAGATAGTAATTAATCATAAGAATCATGGAGTAGGCAAATAAATAAAGAAAGTGAATTCTTCTATTAAAATCAATAAAAAATTAAGAAAATGAAATAAAAAATTACTGCTTGAAAAACTGTTAAAAATAATGGAAAGAAAACCAAAATTTTCGAATGGATTTTATATTTACATATAATTTTATATTTACATATAATAATAATTTTTTAAAAGGGAAATCATGACGTTAAAAACTTCTCTTCTATTAATTCCAAAATATTTAGCAATTAATATTGAACTGTCAGATAGATTCTACTAATTTGTGAGCATAAGAAATGAGTTTAGTGCTTACCCTTCACATGTATAGATTCCATAATGTAATCCTGAAGAACGATCACCACAGATCGCGCAAAATAAAGGATCATCAACACCGTAATCAACAACCAGTGTTGAAGAAAATTCAGTTGGTCGCGCTGGCCATGTATACGCTATATTGGATCCATTTGAATTTGCTTAAAACTCTTCAGATAAAAAGGTCGTTAAAAAATGCATATTTATGTTCAATATAATTATTTGCGAGAATTTTCGTGAAAAAAAAATTGAAAATGGAATTAGTGAAAAAATGGGAAAATTGACTCAGAAAATATTTGCCTGAAGGGAGCGACGGGCTGCTTAAATTCGAATTATTTACCATAGCATTGACATCAGCGCTGTAATGACTAAGCCAAGAAAATTTATCCGAGCTTCGATCCGACCCGATACGGGTTGATCGTGAAGATGACGTTTCAGCACTTTGAGGTGAGTCGGGACTTAATTAATTAAAAAAATTTTCAGCTACTCCGACAAGTATTAAAAATTAACTAATAAAATAAGTAATATAAAACATTAGCATTAGGCGAATTTATTAATTTGAAAACAAAGTTATTTATTCGTGTTACCCAGATGTCTTCTCACTGCCCCAATACCCAATGTATTTTAAATTAGCTCAAAGTTTTCCCTCTAATATCCCTTAATGACCGAATAGTTCTTTACATCTCTGACAGTTGTTTAGTAAGCAAAAGTTTAATAAAATGGGCAAAAAGTAAAATCGCCAAAAGTAATTCTATTTGTATTATGATTAAATCTGCCTCTGCTATTTTAAACCAAAAATGAATTTTGATTACGAAATGAATTTGCTTATCATTAATACTGATACTGACCTGCATGGCTCCTTTCTTAGAACATTGGCATCATCCCACTGATTTTTGGTTATAACAGTAGCACCAAACAATGATGCTGGATGTATAGGTTGTGGCCGAGCAATTGTTGTTGATTTATTTAATTGCGTTAAATGTTGAAAATTCAGCCCGTGACCCATTTGACTCAGATAAAAACTATACAATGCAAGTGGATCGTGATGTGAATAAGGCCTAAAATCCAAAAATAACTTGAAAAAAACTGCAACTGGAAATTCTAAATCGGTATGGTGTTATAATAGCGTTGGTAAGGTCTTTTTACGCAGATCGTTAATAAGTCGTGTTGGCTTATATTTTCTCTTGCAGAAGTAAGGTTTATCGACATAATTTTTAATCTTGCAAACTTTTAATGTTTCAATTCCCAATTTTTTAAATTAATTTGAATTCTTAACTTTTGCCAGAATTTTTTTCATAATTTATCTTCACAGTCTCATTCGAATTAACCTTTTCATATCTCGTATTTAACCGTATTTCTGAGCATAATTTTAAGCGTAAAAAGGTGCATATTTTGGTGCTTAAACTAAACTCTGAGTCTTATCTTTTTTTACGTGAAGTTTGTTTGAATACAAAACGGTAAATAATTTGATATAAAAGTCATTGTTTCTGATAATGGCTTACTTAATTTTTCTTTCTATCAGAACCCTCAAGCACGAACTGAGAAATCTTTTTATACTTTTTTAACTATATTTATCAATCATTTTTTTTGCGCATTTAAGTTTAAATTAATCTTATACTGAGTTTTATTTCCTTGTCATTTACATCTGATATGGATTATCTTCTTACTTAATTGGTTGTGGATGAACAACGATTGGATGTTCGCGTTTCACTGAAGTTGAAGAGGTAATTACAGGAGATCGAAAAGCTGAAGTGGGCTCAGTACTCATCGCATGGGTGGTACCAGTTTCACTTGCTCTTCCCAGGTCAGTTTTTGGAATACTGCAATGTGACATTATATATAATTGGTGCATATATTTTTGCCAATCAAAAATACGAATCAATTTTACTTCTCTTTCAAAAAATTTCTATTATACGCATAGTTATAAAATTATACTTTAAAAAAAACAAACAAAAATTCAATAGTAACTAAACTCTACTATGCTGTATTCTGGATCAATATTTTAACATTTTGAATGTACACAACCAGTTTCAAGCAACGATTTTAGAGAGTAAATCTTCAATCTTGCTGGTATATAACCAATATAATGTGCAAATCAAGAGATGAAACCAATCAACCACTTAAAAGACATTTTAAAAACTTTTTTTTCAATTTTTTTATTGCATTTATTTTCATTCCAATATGGAATTAATTTTGCAACAAAGTGCTAACGAAAAACATTTGTAATTTAAGATCTATATATCGCTCAGAAATAAGTAAACGATGATCATCCCAGCTTTTCTAATTGTTAGAGCTTAAATTAAAAGTATAGATCAGAAGTAAGAAACCAGCACCACTTGGATTTTTTTAGCAATAGGTTTATTCCTGTCAGAAATCGAACGCATAAAGTTGTCTGAGCCATTTTCAATACGGCTATTCTTCTTCACCAGTGTAACTCGATGAAATTGCGAATTTCAACGATGTTAATATGGATAGGAAATACTCTATAATTGACAAATAAGGATATTTACGAGTAGAAAATACTTTATAACTAAAAATTGAATATTCTTGAGCGAAAATTCGAATAGGAATAAAGTAGTGGGCAACTTCAAATCCTAATAGAATTTATTTAAACGTGAATTTTTTTATTGATAATTTTCATAATAGTTAGTCACTTTAATAGATAGTTTGAGTAAAACTCGGCAACATTTATGCCAAAATATCTTTGATTATTTTTGACAAAATCTTAATTGAATGTGATGATAAGTTCAACTATTGTGGCTTCCATTCATGCCATTTGGCAGGAATAAACTTCGCATTCACAATAAAATCCGAATGGTGAAGGAAACCTATTCTGCTTACCAACTATACCACAGCAGATGAGTTTTAAGAAATCTTTCACAGCGGAAATGAAACTAAAAAAAATAGAAATAGCAATTAAATAATAAGAACACAAAAAAAAATCGAGAATTATGCAATTGTATTCATTTCTTATTGAAGATATATATAAATGCGAATAAAATATTTTGACAGACAAATGCCCTTTGATGTTTATAAATGCATTCATCCAGAAAAATCAAGAAAAAAATAAGAATTTGGATGTCTAAATTTTAAAAATTGCAAGCTAACGCCATTTTATTATAAATAGTAAAAGAATGTTTATATAAACGATAAAATTATGAGAAACTAGCAAGTATTTTAATGAAATGATAATTCAAGTTCACTGATTAGGTCATCCACAATAACGATATTGATACCTTATTTTCGAAAAAGGTTGGCTGGATTTTTAAAAAGCTTCGCATCACCATATCATTAAAAATATATATTACATGCATATATGTGTATATCTGTATGATATATGTTGCAAGAATTTAAATCTTATTAAAATTTGGCTTAATTGACTTGATTTTTAAGTTTTTAAGATAATTCATCATTTTCTCCTACTTCTGATTTGGCTCACTATTAGAATAAGACCATTTTATCAGAAGTATTCTTAAAGGCAAAGTGGCGATGTGGCGATGTTGGCTAACTGCAAAATTTTTTACCTTTTTCAGTAGACGTTTTTAATGGAAAGCGTGCAGCAAATAACCTGTGAAATATATATTTATTCATATATTTATAAATATATATTTAATTTTGGTGCTTCAAAATAAAGTTAAGTTAAAATTAAAGTTATTAAGCTAAAATCAAATTATAAGCTGATGCCCCGTATTTCTTACCTTGCTTTTAAGTTAGTCATGTTGAAATAATTTTCTTGCAACAAATCTCTTCATAAAACCTTATTTAAAGGGTATTTTGGATTCATGTAGATTTCTACAATGGTTTCTAAACGATTAAAAAGAGATGATTTCGAAAAGCGAAGATTTTAAATGTGCGATAAATTAGATGATAGACTATGTATATACAAACTACTTTCTTCTTCAGCTCCACTGTTGGCATTGCTTCGCTTGCCTCATTGTTTAATACAAATATGTTGTAATCCATAAGCAGCTTTTCCCTATTTTTTCGGTATTCATAGGATTTTCACTTTTTAAGTATTTAATAATGAAGATTATATTGTTTTTTTTCTAATTTGTTTTCATTTTCAAATTTAAGATGATTCTTTCAATTTCCTTAATGTTTTGATAACGCATTCACCACACCAAATCATTAATCCCCTTGTAAACGTATTTTCAATTCTTCTTTATCAAATTTTTTGAGAATTTAAAGCGAAAAAAGTGGAACATTGTGGCATAATTTACCTTCTGATGGTGGTATTTAATTATCGAATAAAGGCTTAGGCAGAACACATGATATAATCATGGTTTTTAAAGAACTTTGCCTGAATTTAGGCTGAAGCACCATTGCTCTAAAGAGCTTAAAGCCTTTAAATATCAAATATTAGCGCAAAGGAAAATAAATTAAAGCAATATGGATTTTGTGGAAGATTAAGCCTTTTTTTTCGAAAAGTTGATATCTTATAGATGGAAAAAAATTATTCTTTATATCAATGAAAAAAGCTAATAGTGGTTTGAGTCAATAATTTTTTGATATGTTTAAGAATATAATCAAAACAGAATTGGTCATCAGAGTCCCTTGACCAAAAAAAAGAATATTGGAACCCAGTTTTGAAATAAATTTTTCCTGTTAATTTATTTATACATGCGAACATGGCAGAAAAATAGGGTGGTTTCTATCAGTCTTTTAGGGTCATATGCTTGATTTGGAATTCTTGACCTAAATTTATTTCAGAAATTTATACGTTTTATTTTTTTTTGAAAATACCGCATAGTACTTTTTTATAAAATAATTTTTCAAAAAATTATTGTGTTAACCATCTGTCGAATTTATTTAAATTATTTATTTATTAAATTATTTATTTATTTAAGAATTTATTCAAAGTTTGAAAAAAATTTTAGGTTTAATCTATTTTTTAAAAAACTATACTACTACACTATTACACTAACCTTGCTATACTGTACTAACTATACTAATCTTTTAGTAAAGTTAAATTATTAAACTATTACATTATAGTTATATTATTTTTAATTCTACTTTCAAATTTATTTTTAATTCTACTTTCATATTTAAAGAAAAAAATTACGAGTTATTGGTAATCTTATTTCTACACCATCTACAGAGAAAATGATTTATGCCAATAGTAAATAAACCATCTCAAAAGGTGAAACAATTCAACTCCAATACTGAAACAACGAATAAATTAACAAAGTAACCTGATTCTACGCAACTTTAACAATAGAGGAAACAGCAATAGTAGAGGATTTTAGCATAAATTCTGGATAAATCGAATCCGGCTAAAAAATCAAATTCTGGAAGTAAATATGAAATAGAGAAAAATTTGCCAAAACAAAATTTTTAATGATGCATTATATCGTTAAGATAAAAAAGAATTATAACTCTTCTCAAATATCCTTTAAATATTCAGATCAAAATGGATGAACAATATCTTGGAAATTTTTTTTTTCTTTTTTATTGAAATTCTTCCATTGTTCATGATTCTATAAATGAAAGGTCAAATGAAGAGGACATCGACAAATACGAATAAGAATCATGAAGATATGAAGATATGTCGTTTTCCTTAAATCTGCGAATAAGTTGATAATGGTATGAAAAAAGAGTAATTTAGGCATAGTTATAAGTGGTTAGCACCTATCATTTCTAATTAGACTCACTAACTATTAGCTGGATGATTTTCCAGAGAGTAATTGTTTCAGTCATTCTGTCATGGAATAAAATGAAGTAGAGAAAAAAATCCTATCTACCTGAATTTTCTGATGGTAATCTTATTTTTTTGCGCCGAAGAGTGCAAATGAAATCATGATGTCATGATGCTCAAAATGATTTCTGTCAATTCTTAAACACTTCTAAAAAGTTCAGATTCGTTTTGAATTAGGAGTGAGATTAGGCTCATAGAAATGGTTAGTATTATGGTTATAATGCATCAGCGATATTTGGTTTCCATGCTAAATCAAATGGCATGTTGTAGCACATTGAATTACATTAGTTAATATTAGTAAAAAATGATGCTACAGAACTGTGGATCAAGATAAAATGTTTTGTTCAGTTGTCTTACAAACAAATTTGATTGACGAACCAAAGTATAGAAATTAAATAGCAGCAATGAGGAAGTAAAGAAGGCATCGTAAAACAGAGAAAATGTGGATGAAATAAATTTTAAAAAAATTAAAATGCAATGATTTTAATAAAATATACTAAACAGAACGATGACGAGAAGAGGAAAAGGGGTATGCGATAATCCACAAAAGAATGATGGACAAGGGGATGTCCAGTAAAGATGCATTGTCCGCGATGACCTCCGAATAACCTCGTTTCCACATTACATCTCGCGCATTAATTGAGCATTAAATTTAAAAATAAATACAATTCATATATAGGCTTTTTATAGTACAAAAAGCTCTATCAAAGTCGTCAAAGCATAATTTGATCTAAAAGTGTTCAAGATTTCAGTTGAAAATTCGATTGGTGATATAACCTAAGAGTTTCCTTTTTTATCAAAAATTTCACTATAAGAACTTGCATTTCTTAATTTTCATGGTATTATTTTCCTGACTATATTTGTTTATTTCAACATAATTGGATAGAATAGTAACAATACCATATTTAATATCCGCAGGATCAAAGGACCAACATGAAAAATAGGAAAATCTGAAGATATGATAAAACTTCTGCCAATGAGCTGTTGTTTAATAATCATTCATAAGATTTTTTAGCTCAAACTAAAGTCGAAATTGACTTCGATAATGAATTTCTAATATAAATATTGCAATTTCGGTAAAGTTGAGATGAAAAGAACGAAGGACAAGTCAACAAGTCGTTATCTAAATGATGAAGTAGAGATATGTTATAGGTCCGCTTAAGCTTTATAGAAGACTATTTCCAGAAAAAGATAGCAAAAGGTAGCAAAAAATGATAAAAAAGTAAAGTGCTAAAATATTCAGGAAATCGCACCCTTCCAACCTATGTATATAAATATTTAGTATAAATTGGAATATCAAGCATTTATTGCTTGCTTGACAGATTTTGTTATATAGCTAGCAAATGATTTGCGCCATCTAAATACTTTTTCTTTTATTTCCAGTTATGCCTTACTTTATCCAGAAATTTATTAGTCGTTGTAAATTTACAGCTGAAAATTAAATTACTAAATTTGCTATTTGAAGTTCAATTAGACATAGACATTTTTTGGTAATTTTGCCAATTAAATCGAAATATTCATTTATTTAAATATTATAATGATTTTGTTGGCTTCCTTTTGCGATATTTGGTATGAAACATACAAAGTTTGTATGCAATTTTCATCAATTGTAATAAAACTTTATGATTAGTTTGTGATAGTTAATTCCCGTCTCTTTTTTTGTGTGCGAATTTAACCGATTTTCCGATTCTAGTTAAGAATCTAGTAGATTAAGATTCTAGTTAATTGTTGTTGGCGGCTGAAAAATAGAAACATTCTGGCTGTATAGATTCTGAAAAGTTACAATAATAATTTTAATCTGTTCTAATTTACATCTTTTCAGTGATAAACGATGAGTTGTATCGAAAAAGGACAAGAAAATCATATTATATGATAGAAGTTGCATATTTTTTTAAAAGATATCAGCACTTTCGCCTCTATCGCTTCGCAAGGAAGAGGTTACGAGTTGACAAAGGTGATGACCCATAAAATGCCCGTTAAAGATGATATTAAGGTCACTGGGTTATGGGGCCATCAATTTTCGCACACACAATTATTGAATAATTTCGAACAATTGTGTGTTTGTTAAACGTGAATGGGCACACTAACGTAATCGCAAGCGATATTGGTTGGTCAATTATATCAATTGGGGTGTAATTTTTAGGACATGGTCAACTATTTCGCTTCACTTTCGTACTTAATACAATTCACACTTTTCCAGCCAAATAAAGGTCATAATCTAAATAATTTCGATGTGAAACCTCAAATCAAGATTGAATGAAAAAAAATCAAATTTTACATAATTCAAGCTATTTATTCCACAAAATATGAGGCTTAATTCATTCCGTAAAGAACCATAATATATATAAAAAGCAATGCGATATGGGAAAGTAAAAGCGAGCAAATGAAGAGGGATAATAACTGAATGATGATCGCTCTCGATCGTTGGAGATAAGAGCCACAAATTCTTCCACAAAGATTATTATTTCGAAGAATTTAAAAGAAGATTATTTAGAATTTTTAAAATTGAATATCTAACTGAATAATCCAGTATTCTGATAATATATTACAAATATATCACTAATCACAAAAGAGATCGTATCATATCAAGATATCTAATTTTTAGTGCAATTTATTTATTCTTTTCGCGGTTCGATTCAAAATTACATAATTAAATATGCTGATGAAAGGTCAAAAACAACAACAAATTAATTTCCAAGAACAGGCAAATCTCTTATCCTGAAAAATCAGTTATTTAAATGAGCATCGAATTGTTTCTTTAAGCAGGTCAGCAGGTTGCGAAATTTTTATCTATCTGAGAAGTCTTTTTCTTTTTTATTTTTGCAAAAAATTTGTGAAAAGATGCAAAAATTTTCAGATCTTTGGGCTAATATCGGAAATTATAAAATAATTATTTTCTTCATTTTTTCATATTATTTAATTTAAATAGTTTGAAACCATAAAATAAATCTTCGATGATAATTATATATAGAAGCTGGAAATCCACTTGTATTTTTATCTTCGAGCGATTGATCTCTGGCTTTATCCTATAATGCGATTAGTGGGCCTAGAAGTGGCGCTTTTAAAAAAAAGGTCATCATCCGGTTTGAAAAAAATTTACTCCTAATAGAAAATCCCAGTCTTTGTGATTCTAATGTAGGAATTCAAAGAATAATAATACAACTCCGAAATAATTCCGAAATGAGAGCAACAATCCATTGTGTCTTTCTGACTACTGGAATGAATGAGACCTTTTCGTTGGAGTTTCACTTGGAGATAAAGGCCCAGGTGGATACGCATTATCAGCTGAGATTCGATATACTTATTAATACTTCTATTCATAACAATAGCAAATTGCTGCTCGATTATTTATTAAATCTTTCACTCACTAATTATGGTGCAATATAAAATATTGCAAAAAATTTCTTCAGAATTTTTAAATATTTTCGGATGATAAAATGAGTGAAAAATTAGAGTTTTAATGAAATTTCCAGTTGAAAATAATCTGATTCTTTTGCATATCGCTTTGGATTTTTGGAATGAGAAATTTTCCGGTCATTTTTTTCATGATAATGGAAGATCTTCTAATTGTTATTGATTTACATATGGATGCATGATAAAGAAAAAGCTTACAAGACTTTAAAAAAAATCATACGATTTCTCGTTTCCAGTAGAAAGGAAAACAATTTCAAATTTGAAAGGCGACAGCATTCGCAGTTTCATAAATTTTTTGTGAGATTTCTTAATATTTCGGATAATTTATTTTTTTTCGAATTTGCTATTTCATTTGAACGTAGTACTATATAAGAAATTTAAAAACGATAACAATTCTGCGTATTTTACTTATCTTTTACTTATCTTTCAATTTTGCTTTATTTACGTAATTTTATTTACGACCTTTACTTTGTTTTACAAGTAATATGACGAAATTCAATTCAATTTTGTCAAAAATTTTAGAAATATGCAAATTGTTGGCAAAAAATTTATGCCAATACTGACCAAATAATTTTAAAAACTTTTTTATATCAAGTTGATAGGTTTTAGAGATTTTGTGGCATAAACTGACTTCAATGACTAGTAAAGTTTTTAAAAATATTTATAATTTATAAAATTTATAATATTTGTGAATAGCCGAGTGCGGTTGTTATAACATACATATATATATGCTAAGTATACTACCCGGCAGTAGGAGTAAACTTATCACTGAAAAAATTCCGGGTCTTACATACTCGTTTATACTTCTGTTCTCAATTTTCTCTCTGGCAATAATAATGAGAGTCAACTGAACGGAGATTTTCGCATTATCTAAAAAATCTTCCTATTTTATTTTCACTTTAATTTTGAGAATTTCGCGCACTATTCCAATTGTTTTTTGTATTTATCAATGCTAAAATTAAATTTATATATATGTATGTATATATATTTATAATATTTTATAGAATATTTATAAATATAATTAGTCGTGTAAAAATTGAATTTTTGTCAATAAAATTTAATCTGCCGTTTAACCATTTAATTTTTTTTTTCTAATTTGTATAGCTTTGCAGTTGCGGATATTCATTTGAAGGTAATTTCATGGTTGTGAGCATGAATTGAAATAGTTTCATGGTTGCAGACATACATTAGAGCGATAGTTTGATAGTTGTGTTTCATTTTAGTAGCACAAATAAATTAAATTGGCTTTTCTGATGAAAGCAAAGTTCATCATAGTGGACAAAATGCAGCTGGGTGGCGTAGTGCTCATTATTAGTGAAAGCATTCTGGCGCTACGGAATTAATCAGATCAATAGCTTCAATTTCCAACTTCTAATTCTTTATTTTTTCCACTGCAATTTTTTTATCATAATGCGTAATCCTGTGAACAATTTCAGTATAAGGAAAAGCTGAAAAAGAATGCCATTTAGGAGGTCACTAGAAAAAAGTAAATTAGTCCTATAGCATTACACTTATGAATGTCTTATTATATTATAGACCAGGCAGTTGTCTGGCACTTCTTTAAAGTCTCTCGTACCTCGTGATAAGTTGTCAATATTTTTCTCGTTCTAAAGATATGATGCAAAAATACGAAAAATGACGTAAGCACGGAAATTTACTCAAAAAACAGTGCTTCTTTTTTGACTGCAAACCTTCCAACATATTTTTAAAAATTTACTCAATTAAAAAATTGACATTTTTTTGATCGACAGCCGCAGTCTTTATTTTTGCATGTATTCATTTCGATTCGAGATTTGCAAATAAAATGCCTTTCACCTTTCGCCATGTAAAAATATCATCTTTTGTAGACATTAAAATACATCAATTCCATCTCAAAAATTTAATTTTTATTTTTATTTTCTATCAAATTTTGTCAAATTTCTGGCAAATTTTTGAAAAACCTCAAAGTATGACAAATTTTTAGTCGTACAGGAGGGAGCTAATTTAGAATTCAATTTGATTTTAATTCATTATTGCCAAAATGATTTAATAACTGATTTCATATTTTCTGCTAAGTGACAAAATTAATAAGCGCTGAGCGCTTAATTTCTTTCTATTTTTGCCACTTTTTTTTAAATTTAATTTTTGTTCAATTAAAGGTAATAAATTTCTTCTGTTGGTAATTATTTTAGCTAATTGATTGATTGATTTATCGTTTCCTTCAAGGATATAATTTTTCGTCAAATTTTTCGTTATTTTTCGTTAAAAATTTATTTTTATTTTCGACACTAATTTATAGCCGAAAAATTGAAAGATTGATGACATTTTTTGAACGACAGCCTCAGTCTTTATTTTTGCATGTATTCATTTCGATTCATATAGCACGAGATTTGCAAATAAAATGCCTTTCACCTTTTGTTATGTAAAAATATCATCTTTTATAGACATTAAAATACATCAATTCCATCTCAAACAAAAAGTGGAAATCAGATTGAGTTAACTGAATGCATAGTTCGTAAGTGACAAAAGGATTGATGATCTAAAATGTTAAATAAATAGATTATAGATTATTTTCTGATCTCAACTTATATTATTCATATGAAATCAACTTATCATGTGCTCGTAAATCATGATTATCTATTAGGAATTCACGAAAAGTAATTTTGGAATTAGGTTTAAAGCGAATGGTAATCGACATATTTTTGGTTATTTTTGATAAACCTTGGATATTTCATCGGATTATCTGGGTATGCACGATAAAAATTTAGAATATAATCTAGCATCTATGATTAAAATCCCTCTAATTTTTTGCCTTTTTTGTCACATTTTTCTATTTAATCTTGTAAATATAAAATATGGCTGAGATTATCCGTGGTTTCAGCTGTTTTTTGTGTTTTTAGTGCCACGTGTATTATTTAATAACACTCATCTCACAGTCAGGAAGTCCGATCTACGATACTTAATATATTAATTAAGTGGCTCACCAACTATGGGATTATCGCATAATGTCCCAGTGCCATTTCATCACCATGATTATACATGAAGCAAACATTCTAAGAGGTTGAAGTGCCATATATACATTAATTTTATATATTACCTATTTTTTACTCGCACTTTCATCCTCAAGAGAAATTTGATGGAAGTCCTAGTTTCTCTTTGTTCACTCTTTTTAGAATAAAATTTTTAAAACTGCATCCAGAACTACTCAGATTTTTTATTGACAGCCTGGCAATGAAGCCGAGTAGGGGTGCTCGATTTATTAATCTAAGAATCATTCATAATAAGATAAAATTTGCAAAAGATTGGGTTATCTTTATTTTCAATACTTTTCAGAGATATTTTACTAGGAAAATATTTAATCGAATTTTATATTTGCTTCAAGTATTTACTTTCTAATTTTTCTGATATTTTGGTCTGCGTAGATCTGCCGAGAGGTTAATCTCGCAAAAATTTCTAACAGCCATTATGGCGCAGTTAACCAGAAATGATGAGCGCTAACCGCTTTACCAAAAAATAAATACAATATTTTAAATTATTTCTATTTTCTATTATTTTTTATTTCATGGAAATTTTTCATGGAAATTTTAAAATTTTTGGTGGTTTTTTTTAATATCAAAAGTTCAATTGATATTTAAGATTAAGAACCATTTTTGTTGTGCGATTTTTTTTGCTATAAATTATAAAATTTTTTCATCATTTTTAATTAAAGATCATATATGATCCATATAAATTTTTCTAAATAAATTTTCAAAATTTGAATCACCATCAGCAAAAGAAAAATGGAAATGAATATATTCATTCAATTTCTTGTTCGTCGTCGACTTTTGATCGTTTGCATCTCTATTTATATTAAAATGAACGAGTTAAACGGAGTAGGCAAATTGGCTAGTTAAAACTTTGGAAAATGGCATTGCCTTAATGCCTTAGTTTTGCTTCTTCAGCATGTTTTTCTTCAGTTAAGGCGTTCAGTTTATCTCTCTTTTTTCTTTAAAAATCTCAAAGAAACAAAACAATATAATGTGAAAAAAGCAAAATAACGCTCACCATTTTTCCTTAGGGCTAGCTTGGTATGCTGAGAAATTTTTACCAGAGGGTGGCTTCATGACAGAAGTGCAAGTGAGTCGCTCCAACCCAGATTTCTCTTGAATTTTTTAATGGCCGACTTCTGTCCTGTCGAAAGCGGAGCTCCTGAATTTCAAGATTATAATAAACAAGATTATAATATTCTATATAATAAAATTTTCATCTGTCCTTCCTCTAATATGCACATCATTATATGGCCTTTATAAATCCATAAAATTTTGAAATCAATGAATAATTACAAAATTATACAAGACGTCGTTTTTAATGGAAGAAAATAAGAAAAAATCTTAAGATTTTCGCTTATTTCTATATATTTCATTAAAATATTCACATTTTTCTCTTTATTCTTTATTCATTTCATTTTTCACAATTTCCTTTGAATTTTACCAAATCGATCGAAAATTTGAAAAATTAAAAATGATTTATTCCGAATATTTAAAAATAATGTGGTTCTTAAAATAATTCAACGTCTTTTAACAGCGCCATTATTGACGAAAGGGCTGTAAGCCTTAAGAGATTTCGATCTTAAATTGATCTCAGTGATTAAATTTTTCATATCTATACACATGATCCGGTTATTTTCTTAAGCAAATAACAGGAGAGAATGTCTTGTATGGTAGGCCTATACTAATATCACTATTGATGATGAATCCAGATAATTGGATGCTGTTACATATTTATCGTAAAAACAGTTTAATCTAAACCCTCCTATAAGTTTTTTATGTTGCAACGAAGGCATAAAATTTTCCCGGTGTTCTTCATTATACATCAATGTTTTCAGTTGATGCTAAATGAAATATTTTTCTTTATCCTAAATAATGGATTTTTTAGCATCAAAGTTGGATTTGAAGGATTTAGCCGGAACGAAAAGAGAACTGATTTTCTCCTTCTATTGAAATTTTACCACAAAAATTTTTGCGAACAATTTCTTAAAATTTTAGCATTTTAAAATTATTTTATTGACCTTTTCACATTAGGCGATAAATTGATAATTATTTTTTATTTTTTTTATACATAATATCATAATATTTGTCACTGTTATTTAGTTCATTAATCAGTCAGTGCTATAAACTTATCGGTCGAAGACTACCATATAAATGATACCACTTGAGGCATTGGAGGCTCCTTTCAGCACTTTCTTGCTTAAATTTTAAAGTTTTTCATCCCAGTTTTGCATTGAATTTCATCGTAGTTTCATATGTTTCGAATATTTTGGTAGCAAACTTCTTTAATTTAAGCGTAATACCGTCCGGGTTATTTTTTTTTAACTTCTATTTCTGATATTATTCACTATTTTTGGTATCATACCGATGCACATAATCCGGTTATTTTCTTAACTTCTTCACTGTCTGCTGGGAGAAAATCTCGAACCATAGAGAGGCATTTGAAATAAAGTACAGTTAAATTCCCAACTTTACTCGGAATTCTTCGACTGGTTTTCTTTTTTTATGACTAGTTTTAATTAATTTGTGAAGAATACTTTTCTAAGATATAAATCTATTGTTTTTAAGATAAATCTATTCATCTTATCCGTGTTTAACCATATTTGTGTGCGTCGAATCCTGGCCATAAAAAAAGTCTTATTTTTTTGCTACATTCATGGTTGTTTTATGATTTTGTAAGCGAAATCGAAGATTGAAAAATTGATAAACAATATACAAGCATCTATCTACTTATCCTATCATGTTAGCATAGAATTATCTTGGAAAGTAAATTTATTTTTGTTGACTAATTTTGGCAGACGCAATCGGCTTGATCTATTATGTCTGAATAAGGATTTTTTTCAAATACTTTTTAGGAATTGAGCATAGCTGATAAGTTCCAAATCCTCCCATTATCACATAGTGATTTTGATTTTGATTTTTTTGCAATTCAAAGCCAATCATTCTCGTTGATAATCCATTTTCTCGTTACATTTTGTATTTTGCACTAATAAAATTATCATCGTCGCCGTTATTGGAATACTCACGAAATGCTAAATGAACTGAGTTTTTAGAAAAATTACATTAATTATAATTGAAAAGTACATGGTTACCTTGAAATTTATGGAATAAAATGAGTCATATCTTTGAAAACCAGTTGAAACAGCGCAAATTTCTAAAAAGGATATGCAATTCTTTTCTTCAATCAGAATAAAATTTATCAGAATAAAATTTTTTGAATTTTTTTGGTTTTCAGCCTCTCCACTTTGTCTGCTTCGTAATCATCGATATTCCTTTTTTGTGGAAAAGACTAAATTTGTAAAAAAATACGATAAACTTAACAGATATTCTTATTATATATTCTTATATATTATATTATATTAAGGGTATATGTATATTCTTATATAATTTGCTGAATGTGAACGAAAATGTCGCTTAGCTTTGTATTTTCCATGTTTCTCGATCAGAATTATTTATCATTTATTCAAATTTTTTTTTTGCGATTTCTAGTTGATCTGAGCGTCTTTCATTCTCATCCGACGAAGTGGTCTAATCCCGATGATCGAATTACAAATAGTGAAAGAAGCCAGGCTAACAATAGTTCTTAGTTTCAATTGTACCAATGATACGATTTGATTGTCAGACTTTTGAAAAAAAGAATTTTCTGAGTTTTCGCTGAATTTTTCTTAAGTTCCAGATTTTTGAATTTTGTATTTTATGCCTATGAAATATATTTGTGAATTCAACTTTTTCACTTTTAATTTAAATTGTCCGCGTGAAATAAATAATTTTTCTAGAACTCTTTTCATTATTATTTTCATTCATTATTATACTATATCAAATTTGAATTTTTGCAGTTTTATATTTATTTAATAAAATTTAAATGAAAAGGAGGAAACAAATATAATGCGAAATTCAAACCACGCTATAGGATGACGCAATATATAGAAAAAATTGTGAGAAATAGACAAGAAAGAGATGGATACGTAAATTTCAATTTACTACGCAATTCATTATTTATTTTATTATGAGAAATTTTTCCGTGTTTCAGTAAATTATTTCTAATGATCGATATATTTCTCGAATTCAGCGGGCTTGAAATGTCTATTAGATGAATGAATGAATGATGATAAGTGAAAATGCTCTTCGTGTTTCATCCAAAAAAAAGAACATCAACTGACAATTTAAAGATATTTTCTCCTTTTCTTCATATTCGTAAAATTTTAAGAAAAATTCTCAGGATTTATAACGGAAAAAATTTGTGCAAAGTTTGTCAATGTTTCGTCTGAGAATACAGAGCATAAGAAGTTTTCATTTCAGTTCCTGTGCTCTACTCAAGTAAACCCATCATTATGTTCAGAGGCAGAACTGAACAAATTCTCTTCCACAAACCGTTCGCTCCTTTCATTATTTATATTTTTACGCTTTCACGTTTATCACTTGTTTTTCGCACTTCAAATGAAGTTTTCAGTTGCAGTATGATTAAAATATATGCAAGCATATTTGTCGTTCTTTTGAACATATGTTTCGTCTTATCGCATGTAATAACAATCGAGGTGAAAGGACGATTATTATGTAATGGAAAAGAACATGGCAAAGTTGGCTTAGACGGCTGGCCTAAAAAAGTTTATTTGTGGGATATGACAGATGACGGTGAGTTTGAAATTCCTTTATTTTTAATTTATAACATTTGCAGATATTCATTTGCAGATATTTTAAATTCGTCATATGTATCATTCCTCGCATTGAAATCTCATTATTAAAATCATTATAAAGTTCCATTAGATTTTAATTTATTTGAAATACTTTTATGACTTAATTGATTCAACTTATTGCCAACTTGCATAAAAAAAATTTTTTCAAACCCCAGTCGGATATTAAAATTTGGTGGCGTTTCATTTATTGCTCGCAAGGAGAATAATATACAATAATGGGTAGATAATGGATTTATTTGGTAGGTAAAGAAATTTCGTTGTAGCATGGAAATACAGAAGAACTAGAGAAGGACTCATTTTTGATGTTTTCCTGCTTAGCTTTGATTCTCTGAATTTTATCTCATTTTTCGATGCTTGTATTTTCATTTTTCCTCTCAAAGACTGATGAATAATCTATCTTAACTACCGACTTAAGGAATTTAGCAAAATACGAAAACCGATGTTTTCATAGGATACTCGATGCATACAAACTCGATGCATACATCTATATGAGACAAAATTACCTGCCATCTCTTTTGCATGTAATAATTATTTTTCCGCCAAAGTTTCAAAAATTTCGAAATTTAGACAAAAATTTGTAAAAATATATTAAAAACCATACTTGATGTTTTCTTCAGTGAAAATCCTTTACAGTAAAATATTTTTAGTACCAGTAACAATGATAAGTGGCTTGAATTATGTAAATAACAGGAAGGGAATTTTCTATTTAAAAGGCGTAGAAGTGAAAGGAGTCCCAGTTGGTTTGCGCATCTATCACCACTGCTATAATAAACCAACGAAGGTAAATTTTATTATTTCTGTGAAGTTCAAACAGTGGAATCTTAAAAATTTTTATAAAACTCGTTCTCAGTAAAACAGAAATACAAATTTCCTATTGCAGTTGAGATCAAATGTAGCAATTTCTATATTTTATATTAATATATCTCTATTTGTTGCAGATTTTAAGGAAAGATTTCCTTAGGAGAATGGTTTATAGAACATTTGATCGCTAGTTCATTTCAGCAATTACTTTCATGAGATTTAATGCCAAAAATTTCAAATGGCATCAAAAATTGTTCATTTATGCAGAATGAAAATGTTAATGAAAAGTTTTCTTCTATGAAGGACTGCTATATGGTGAATACATTAGAAGTACCCGAACAGTACTTGAATGATGAAAGGTGGTTGGTTGAATTGAACAACACGGAAGGATATCTAGATCCGACATGTTTGCCATACTGATGATCTCATTATACATTACAGCCTTTTTTTTCAAAATTAATTTATCAGTTGTTGTTTTGAAATGAATTTGAAATCAACGTAGGTAAAGAACAAATCAATTCAGATTTCGTTAAAATTTATTAGAAAATTGGCGGAAAAAATTCGTTTTTTATTCATTATTCAATTAATTTATTTCACTTTTTTTCATGATAAGTGCGAAGAAAAAATTTTCTTTAAATTGATTTTATTTATTGGTATTTTTGAGCAATTTTTTATTCAAAATATCATTTAAATAAATATATTTGTCATTAAATATATAAAAATAAATAAATGAAATATACAAATACATTTCAAACAGTAAAAATCATTTGCATTTAAGAAATTAGTATTTTAAGAATTTTAAAAAAACATGTATGTATATAGCCAACTTTATTCGAGAAGAATATATTACACCGTTAAACACTCATAATTCCGAACCACAAATCTAGAATCCGAGAAATTTCATCGTAGAAGATAATGATGTGGCTCTAAATATTTTTTAAGAGAAAGAGAAAAGAGTTAAGTTACAGGAAAAATTTGAAGTAAGATTTCTAAGAAATCAATCAAAAAAGTAATATGATCAATAACCATGAAATTAAATTAAATTATTCCAAAAAATGCTCCTTGCCAACTTATTACAGATGAGTTTAATTACTTTTCATGTGCTTTGACTTTTGGATTTGCGGATTTTTACTAATAATTTTTTATATAAATTATTTGCTTGGATAGAAAATAAGATAAAAATGTTTATCGAATGATTTTTGTCAAGAATTTGACAAGAAATTTTTTACAAAATATGTTTGAGAGAATGATGAATCGTAAACGCAATTTTTTTATTGATTATCGTTAAAAACATATTGCTTGAAAAAATTGAACAGGTTAAAACGGAAAAATTCAGTAAGATTTTCAATTTGAGGAAATAAAATAGGGCATAGAAATGATAAACGATGATGAACATTTCATAATATATAAAAAAATCAATTAAATACAAATATATAAAAATATTTTTTTCCGAAAAAAATATAAAAATATATATAAATATGCAATTCTTTTACGAGAATTCTTTTACGAAATATTAATAATAATAAATATAATAAATAAATAAATATATATATATAAGTACAAGTTTGAATTGAAAACTGAAAAAGAAAATTATAAGTTGCACAGAAACGGGTTTTATCATACGTTTTGACCGAAATAAATCTGCCAATAATAATAAAATCCGTGTGGCGCACATAATCCACTTGCACTTTTATCCCAAAGTGACTTTTCGGAAATGAATGGGCCTTATTCTAATGGTGCGAGCGAAATAAGAATTAATAAATGGTGTTAAAAGAAGGATGATAACGTTATTATTTATTAATAAATTATTAATTTATCATTGCTCGTTTTATTAGCAAATTAATATTAAAATTTCAACTTGTTTTATTTTTTATAACTTATTTTATTTTTGACTCGCTCCATAATTTAAAAATGTGATATACAAAAAAATAAATATCTTTCATACATATCATAATAAAAATCTACAAACTACAAGTATAAAACCGAAAAAAATTGAACCAAACGTTTGCATCTGAGGGCTAAGAGATGGCGCTGAACTGTTTTTATTAATAAGCAGTTGGACACCATAAGCATCTGACGAATTAAAGATAGCCTCATTCTCTAGCAGACCAAAAAATTTCTCAAAAATTATCCACTTATCTTTAGTGGAAATTTGTTCGAGCGGTTCTTCGTAATTCGCCTAAAAAGAAAACAATTTCCGATAAGCCAGTCGGTTTGGATTGTTCTACTTAAGAAAATAAAAATTTAATAATTCAACGTGAAAACCTGAGAAATGACATGATTATCGATTTGAACCGGATAATGCGACCGAATTCGAATAGATGCGTATGGCTTATCGCGATATTCAATTAGGAAACCTCCAGAATCTAGTTGCTCATTTTTCTTTATATACAGTAGTTTCATTAATGACAGAATGTTCATGTGTGGCTGAAAACACGAATTCGTTTGCTAAGTTAAGATTTTAAATAATATATAGGAACATTGCAATTCCAAACAAGGATAATGGAGGATATATTCGAGCTGCACATCACACATCACAGCTCGGCCTTTCTCCGCAATAAAACCACCATCAAGAAACCTGGACAGTGCCGATGATTTATATGTAATATTCATAAAACACCATCTATGGTGCCTTATCCTATTAGCTAGTGGAGTGAACTAATGAATGATAACCTTTAATTAATTAAACATGAACAATTACAGAGATAAAAATTTATCTAAGTAGCAAAAACAATATTTTCACAAGTCATAAATTACTGCTATTTTTGTGCATAGGTAATTGATTATAAGCCCTTCAAGCAGTTTAATTGTAATTGTAATTGGAAGAAGAAAATTAATCTTATTATTAATTAATCTTGTTAGTCTTATTATTTCTAAATATTATTTGTTTAATAAATTTAAGAAATTAAAGTATAGCATATATTCTTGATAAAGATAATAAATCAAATCTTCAAATCTTCCTTGATATTGCGAAACCGAATAAATTAAAATTAAAATAGATCGCTGAACCGTTAACTTTATGTTATATTTTGCAGAAAGAAAAATTTATCTTAAAAAATCTCATAAAAAGTTTCTTTTATAATATTCATATGGGAACAAAATGGACCTCAGCACCATCCAAATTGCACTTAATGAAAGGCTTTAATGACTGCGATTATTAAAGATAAGGAATCGAAATGAAGATAGGTAATTCAAGTCGAAGCAGTATATTCTTCGATCAACTTGCTCTTATTCAGTTAAAAATTAATTTGATATTTATAATTTTCTCTTTAATGGATTTCTTTAAATCGAGCAGAAAGAATATGATTGGAATATTTGATATTTTTTGCATGTATCATTTTCGCTTCTAAGCTAGCTTCGTTGGCTTGTGGACAAGAAAATTATCATCACCTGGCGATATAAGCATCTATGACATCATCACTTGGATTTTCGAAAGATAGATTTTCCCCTGCCGGAAACACTTCGGATTTATAGCAATAACTCACTGAGCCATTTTATTCTCTAGCCAATAAATTAAATTGTCAGTAAATAGTTGCTGATTAAGCATTAATTAATTAGCAATTAATCAGCCAAAACAAACCGATACATATCCAACAATTTTTCCGCTGTATTCTCCTCTACTAGCAGCAGTTAAAATTGAAAGAATATGTCCTAACCAAACACCTCCCATTATATGTCTACATTCAGGATTTTCAGCGCAAGCGATTTCTCGTGTTTCTAAAAACAAATTGATTTCTTCCAACAACCGTTGTCTATCATAATTGTCGATCGAAGGGTTTGCAATCCACTCGGGAAGATCTGCACCATAAAGAATCTAAAAAATTTAAAAATTTTATTAACTGCCAGGTAATCAATATCTATTTTAACTGGTTTAGTGTTTATTGTAAAAAATGAGAAATCAGTAAAAATGATGCATATAAAGAAATATGAAATATGTATTAAACAATTTTCCAATTATTTAACAATTAAAATATTTAACAATTTTTCAAAATGGTCGTATGGCACACTAACTATTTCCTGCAGATTTTGAGCCAATATTGAAGCGCTCTCGATAGTTGCATTCCAACCAGTTCCATTAGCAATATAATCCAAGAGCGGTCTTTTTTCCACTGCTAACTTCTGTAATCTTTCCAGCTGTTCTTTTCTAATTGAAGACCAAACTGAAAAATGGTTAGAAATATATTCAAAAAGAAAAATTACTTGTGGATTTTATTTGGAAATTTGATGAATTTAAGGCCAAATTTTAAAAGAATTTTCTCTAGCATACAGCATTTCTGATTAGGCTCGTACTACTGGCTTTTGGGTCGAAAATTTTTCAGTAGAGAATCACTTAAAAATATAAATGAAGATAGGTTCTCAACATTGCTCTCACTTGACATTTAATGACAAAACTGTCTCATTAAGGGATAGGAACCATAATACTTAACCAATTCCCTCCATATTATCTCCATTTTAAAACGCCTAAATCGGCTGAACGGCATTATTGCGAACAAAAATATAATTTTCGTTGCTTAACTGTCTGCATAATTTTTTTCGTCCTATGAAGAAGATAGCAAAGGATAGAATATTGACAATTATCAGCTGAAAACTCTGTTAATTAGAAATTTATAATTTTGCAAATTTATTTTATGATAATTACAGTTTTGAACTAAATTTATTTATTTATTCATCTAATTATTGTTTATTCAGTTTACGGGTGGTGGTGGAAATATTTCCATTTGTATCATTCACTGCTATTTCCACTTCTATCGTCAAGCGCCGTTCTATCAATTGAATCGAAGGCAGCTGCATAGTCGATGAAATAGATAACGGTGATTTCTCTGCAGGATGATAGATGTTCCACAGTGTTCCAGAGAAGATCATTTGACTCATAAAGGCATTTATCGCTTGTTGGCATTCAAAAAGTTGTCAAATTCGTCCAGAGAATAGATTGAATACGCTGATGATGCCGTCCTTTGTACAGTTATGGCGAAATGCAAATAATGCATTGTATCAACAATTGCAGCCAGAATCGGACTCAGGATTAATATAAATAAAACGAACATGTTTTTGTTTTATATACAACAAGATACATGTTTTAATCAATTCATTTCCAGTTAAGAGAGTACTCAATTTTAAATATCTTGGACCCACTCTAAACCAAAACTGCCAAGCGATAGAAGAAACTACGACTAGGATAACGGTGGTAGAAATGCCTTTTTCCGGTTGACGAAATCTTTATGGAATCGTAGAGAAATCATCATAAAATGAAAGTCCATAGCTACATAGCTGCAATTCAGTCCATCTTGTTATATGGTTGCGAGACATGGCCAATGAGAGTAGAAAATATTAAAAAGTTATTTACCTTAGACCACTCATGTCTAAGATATATTTTACGGGTTCACTAAATGGATAAAATCTCATATGATTGCATCCATCTTCAAATACAACCTGCACTATTACTACTATCATAAAGCATTGTTTTTGCAGGTTGGGACATCGCCCACCACAGAAGTTGACATAATTCGATATTTGCCTGAGATGATCAAAAGCGAAGTGGACCAATCAAGACTGAAACAGAAAGATTTTGAACGTATAGGACGATCAACGATATATGGACTTAGACGATGGAGAAAAGAATGACTTCTATTACTGTCGACAATGGCATCAGATCGTGCAGTTTATCGTTGGCCTTGTAGCCAAAGAAGCCAACCTAACATCCGATTATAGTTATTTCGAATTGCACTATATTATTTCGCAATTTCCTCTTTATTTCATTTTTGAACTATTTTTTTTATTTTATTATTAATTTTTTGTCATTAATTCTTATTATTTATTATTTTAACTGTTGTTATTAATAAAAGCACATGGCGTTTGCGTCCTGCTTGGCTGGTTTTCAATAAATAAATAAATAACCAGTAATGGTGCGAGATGTTAGAAGAAGAAGAAGAAGTGCTTCTATCGTTTAAGTCAAAATTTTCTATCGGCAAAATTTATCTTGTGTGATAAGCCAGTGGAACGAGGCTAATAGTAAACAACCATAAAAAATTTTTTAAATTCTTATGCCATTTGATTACAGAATTTAACGATGTAATAAAGAAAATTAGAACAGAAATAAAATGAGCCTTTATGAACATTTATATACTGTTCTAAATCATCGACCGTTAGCAAGGTATCGTTGATTGTGTAGGGGACAGGTGTCCAATCTAAAGCTTGATTCCATTCAGCAAATGTATCTGGTGGATAAATTCCTGCTAATATTGCCTGAAGACCATTGTAACAATCAAATATAAATTTTCATTCAGTAAAATGCTTCGTTGACGAGATTTTTTGAGAGTCCTGCGAGATATTAATTTGCATTAATTTGAATTTTGATAAATCCATGGAAAAGCATGAAGAATTTTTTTGGTTTTTTCCGAAATTGTTCAATTGACTTCATCATATAACAAATAAACAAAATGACAAAAAGCAAAGATACTTGCAAAGTCATTTGGCAATTATTCAATTCTGAGGTGTAGAATTTAGCCTCACTCGGTAAATAATTATTGTTCAGCAGAGATCCAACGAATTCTCTCACTTCTTTGCCTAAGCCGAAAGCTTGTCGCTTACCAAACTTCAAAATAAATATTTTTAGAAATCCTTCGCAGCCAACTTAAAAATTTATAAATTGGACATAAAGTATTACAATACTGCTCGATTTGTCGATCGATTTCTAAAGAGTCGACGTAATATTGACGAGACGAAATAATAAAATATTTTAAGAAACCAAAGAATACCTGAGTTAGTTCATTTGTACCTTCATAACCCCACATTCGATTGGTACCATCATCTAGAAATTTAGATGGAAGTCGATTGCCATTCCCACTGCCAAATAATATCAGTTTTGTATCTGGATCAATCGTCACCGAGTTTTCCGGTAATTTTAAAGTATTGGATGTTTCACTTATTTCAGATAGAATTAAGAATACAAGGCATCTGTGTATTTGAGCAACCATGAAAAATCGATCAAAATGCTCAAAACATTCATAAACGACCAACCTGCATTAGAATATTGTAATTTTCAGATAAAAATAAGTCATAACAATTGGCTTTAAAAAAACAATTAAAAAATCCTCCCTTTAGGAGAAAAACAGTTGAATGGTATGCATCATATGGACGATTCTTGTCCTTAGAGGTATTAGACCCACCATTAACAGTGAAATCAGGTGGACTCACCTGCACTGCTAATTATTCTCTCGTAAAGGAGTCTCATTCTATTATTCTGTAGAAAGAGCCAAGAAATGGAAAATTCTTAGAGGACGAAAAAAATTACGAAACTTTTAAAGTTTAAGATAAATTGAAATTGAGAAAATTCATAAAAATAGATAAATCAATTAAAATTATTTTTTATTGAAATAGAAAATTTAGTAGAAAATTACGAATCGATAACGAATTTAGAGAACAGAACAGAAAAAAAAAATAAACAGTAGTATCTGACGACAGGTATCTTGGCGCGTTCATTTGCGCCCTATGATCTCCATTTTGTTAATTTTTGGTAAACTGTAGGGAGAGAAGAAATTCTGAGAAGGGCAATGACCATTATCGTGTAAGGCAGCAAAAAAAGTGATTGGCTATAAATACGAGAGAAACGCTCTTTAATAAGTGCCGGGAGAATGAAGATACAATTCACTTATTGAAATTAATAGTTAAAAAAAAAGCTTGGAAATAAAGTTTCAAACTCAACATACACAACAAATCGGAAACATTCCAGCAATAAGTTTAAAAAAAAAGAAAATGGAAATGCAAAGCAAAATATGAGAATTTAAAGAGGAAAGCAAAACAGGTTTTCCTGGAAATTATTGTTTATATTCACAAAATACATCGTCATTAATGCTCCAACTGATATGATACAAATGAATGAATGAACGAAACTGCCAAGTTCATTCAGGAAGAGCCATAAGAGCCGAATATCGAAGCAGATAAGGAGATTTGATCTGCAATCGTCTTCAACCATTATTAAATTCGACCTTGAAAGTAAACATGGTTTGATCATTAATTTTTACAAAAAACTCATTGAAACAAAAAACAAAAACTCATTTGAAAAAAGTTTTATGTGCTATTAATTTTTAAATAACCATAATTATTATTTTGGTGTTATCTGTAAGACTGGTTGCTTATCCGATAAATTTGCATCCATACCCTTTATTTGTGCATCATATTATAACTTGCTAAGGCTGAGTTTTTTCTTTGATGGTTCAGTTCTTCAGTTCTCTAAAAGCACTTATTACTTCTGGTTTGACTGGCTCAATCAACTACTGAAATCAGAGAAACACGGGCATAGAAGCAAAGATACATGTCTAGCATATCGTCAAAGGACAGGGATCCAACTTGCCATTAGTTCAGTCGAAGCAACTTATTATTTACTGGACCACTCCGCCAACATTAATGTACTTTGTTCTATTGCGGAAATCTATCATTATGAAATATGCAGATAAAGAGAGGATATACTCCGATCGTGACAGTAATCCACCATGCCAAGTAACTTTAAATGCCTAAATATGATGGAACGAATTTATGCAAAAATAAACAAAGATCATTGCTTGAACCTGCTGATCTGATTCTTTATCCTTTTTATACAAACAACTGCACATTTTATAAGTCAAAATAGATAGCACACTGTTGAAAATTTTCGATGATTTGGAAACCATTCCTTTGAGTTCATCGAAGGACCATTCGTCGAAACATGCATATTTAGCGTTTTTCCTGTGTGCAGCTAAATTAATAACAATATTGACAGTTCTTTCTTTTTTCTCTCAGTTTGTTTTACTCATGGGAAGAATAAAGGAGAAAGTGCAACTTCTAGTTCATCCGAACTCATTGGATTATTTTGATTTAAGATGCTTTATCAGTTACATGATAGTGGTGTTCAACCGCTAAAATCGAATATTAATCGAGTAATTTGATAATATAAATTAAAAGCTGAATCTTTAGATAGATAGAATAGAATAGTTTCGAGTATAGGCCAATCCTCATCACATCGCTGTCAAAAGTATTGTTACAAAAGGGAAAATTCATTTGCCTATCGCCTATCCCTCTTCGCCTTTTATAGTACATCCCATAGGTAAAAAAAAAATTAATATTCAGATTTAAAAATATCATAAATTTAAGATTTCAGGAGACCATTAAGTGCCATATGAACCTCGAAATTCATTGTCGGTTGAGGAAGTGCCCGATTTTAAATATCTTGGGTCCACATTCTAACACCAAATGGCCAGGTAAAAGACGATATTACGAACGGCAACTAGAAATGTATTTTTCCGGCTGACGAAACCTTGTGGAGCCGTCGTGCCACCATAAAAACGAAAGTCCGCATCTATATAGCTGATCCGTTCGATTTTACTATATGCCTCTAAGACATAACCAATAAGAGTGGAGGATATTAGGAAGTTATCTGCCTTTGACAACTCTTGCTTAAGATACATATACTTATTATATACTTCTCAGACTATATAAATGCGGGCTTTCACTGTTAGGGAAATTTTGAGCGAATCGACGGCCCTGTGATATTCGACCTTAGGTGGTGGAAAAAGGAGTGGCTTAATTAAATAATTTTATACATGGCATAAGCTCGGGAGGCATACAAATGTCTTATCCTACATGCTAATGGAACTAGTCAATTCAGAAAATGTTTTGTTAAAAGAATAAATAATAAACGAGAATAAAAACTGGTTATGATGTTATATGGAGATCTTTAGTTTCATTTTCAAGATCCGATCTTGAGAATAAATTCTCTTCGAATTCTTTTCATCTCTTTACTATCATTATAAATTTCTGAGCGAAAATTCTGAAGGATCATATAGGATCATATTTGTCTACATATTGTCTACCTTTTTCTCTGAACAATACTTAACTTATAAATATTCTGAATTAGTTGATATTTTATGTCTTAAATTATAAATTAAATCCTTAAATGTTCTGAAAATTTATCCTGATCTAAGATTTTAGAAAAATGAAACTTGAAATTTCAATAAGTAATAAACATTTTTTGCATTTCTTTCGTGCTCAGATAAGTTCCACACGACGTTGAGAAATATCCTGCAGCAAAATTTCGTTCATTGAATTTCTACAAAATTTTTGCACAGCTACCAGAGTGATTTTTGAATTGGAACATAATTTGCCTGAAGGAACAAAAAGATTAGTGGAAAGAATATAAAATATCAAAATTTCTGAGTGTTGAGGAAATAATGCTGGAGGAATTTAAAAATTTTCATGAAAAAAAATTTGCCAGTAAAACTTTAAGAAATTTTAAATATCAATAGATTTGTTTCGCTCTCGTGGGGTTTCAGGCATTTCAGTATCTTCTGCGCTGTCTTTTCCATTTTTATTGATGCAGTTGTCTGAAGAAGATTTTCTTTTTCTTCTGTAGCTTCTTCTTCACCAAGCATTTTGGTGCTCACAAGTTCTGTTATTGATCCCATTACCGATTTAGTAGTTTTTGGAAGATTTTCTTTCTTGATTCGTATGCACAGACTTTGTTGCAAATCTAACCGGGATATTGTGAACATTTGCTACACATTTCATCCTTCACAAGTCAAATTAGGAACCAAATTTCCGTTGAAATTTCCAAAACATTATCGCTTACAAACCAAAAACTAAGTGAAGAAAGGATTATTGTAGGTAAAAAATACTTTGGATTAGAATAGAAGCAAATAATTGTAGAGACAAACATAAATTTCCATCTTCTTCATCGCGATGGAGTCGGACCGAGCAGATTGGAGACGTCTTACCCTTGAGAGTGAAGCCAACCCAACCAGTAATGGTGAGAACTGTAAGAAGAAGACATCGCAATGAACCATTCCGTAACTAATTTGCTTGCATTTACACGCAATCTTGAAAATTATAGTGATATGTACAATGATATTTATATTTCTGAGAAAATTTCCAGAGCTAATATAGGGTTTTATTTGATACATTTAATAACATTTATCGAAGAAGATATGTATTCTACCAGTTAACGAAAATTGAATAGTAAAAATGGTAAAATACCCCGCAAAATATTTTTAGAGCTTTCCTTAGCCCTAATTATTAGCTCGTATTCTACCAAAAATCCTCGTTCATAGTAGAACGAATTCTATACGAAAAATTTTATTTTAAATTGCCTGTGTTACTTTTTTCGGGAAAGAAATATTAAAAGAAATGCAGGTCGCATCTTGGTCGCAATGAGTTGAATCTCTTGAAATCTCCCCAAAACTCCTAATGTTTTGGTAAGAATTTTTTAAATTCGTTTCTTTAATAAATACTTAAACCGTTATTTTTCCTTTCTGTCCCATTAAATACTGGTCATTATTCAGTCCGTTAAGTTTTGAAATATAGTATGGCAAAGTATTGCTAACGAACTCATCTTCATATACTTTTGCCGTTGTAGGATATACTGGCGTCTGTAGATTGTTGTGCTCGTTTTGAATATTAGCCTATATAATAAAATGCGAATGCTGTTAGTTGGTGTGTATAAATCAGAAAGAAGCCATTCCAAATTCTGCAATCTGTCAAAATCAGCCATCTACTGCTTCAAATCTCGTTACGTATTTTCATAGACCTTGTCGGAAATAATCGAAAGTAAGAAAATAATAATAATACGGTAGAATTCAAAACCTTTTTAAATTTTAAAAAAGGGAAAAACAACAAATCTTTAACAAAGCTTTTTACTATCAACAGTATTCAAATCATACAAAATTGTTTTTCCTTTTTCTTTATTCACGCATCCGTTAATTAATTTGTAAAACATCTTATCTTATTAATATATCAACAACAACAATTTATGAAAAAATATTTCTTTTTGAATAAAAATAAACAAATATAATTGGTATAATTTTTGATCTATTAATATTTGTAAGAACCACCCAGATGGGCAATGAAGCACTTCGAACTAGCAGTGTTGGATTTGCGGTTTTGGAGGATTGATGATCGACTCGCCCTCGTCTTGCTTCGTCTTGCTTCACCTTATTTTTGTTCATAACAATTCTTCTTAATTACATTCGCTTTTACTTCAAATCTGTTAGATAACCATTTCCGTTTATTATCGTAACTGTAATAATAAATATTTTTATTCACATTCGCAATTGCAAATTTTTTTTCCGACAGACCTCTCAAATTCCCTTGTATTCCCTTCAAGTTCCTTTACATCCGCATATAACAAATTTCAATCACGCTCATTCTTCTTTCATTCTTATAATCCCTTATCTTCTCGTAAGATTCCATGAAAATTGTCTTGAATCCCACAGTATTGTTTTCCTTAGCAAACAACATTCTTTTCCATTCCATTGATATCTATTTAAACCCCATCACTTACTACCATGTAAAAAATATCTATTGTGTCTCCTGAATTATCACCTAAATTGTAATCACTCAATATTTTATCCGAAGTTGAGAGAAAATAATTATAGTAATGCAATCTAGTCTTTTTTTATAATTATAATTTATTAATCAACTTTTAATTTAATAACTTTTGGGAATTTATGCTATCATCTCATAAATGTCTCATACTATCTGTTATTTACACAGTGAAATATGCATCTTTAATCAGCTTTCAATAAAACAACAAATGCAGAGATACACTTAAAAATATTGATAGAGGCAAATTTGTAACCAATTTTTTCAATAATAATCTTTCGTTATTATAAAAATAAATGCAAATTTCCAATTTTAATCGCCAAAAAAATATCAATATTGTCGTGAAATTAACGAATTCAGTAATAAAAATTAATTACTAAAACACTAAAACTAAAATTAATTACTAAATTAAATACTAAAACATTATTAATAAATATTTAAATACAAATATTTATTTTAAAATATTCTGAAACAAATGATATGATTTTTACTTTTAGCATAATTCACTCGACTTTCTAGTTCTCACAAATTCATTTTTTAATATGAATTTCAAATAGAACCAATACAAGTACCTACTCTTCATATCGTTGGTTCAAAGTTAGATTTCTCTAATTTTTGAACTATTTGTGAATTTTTTAGAATATTTGAAACATTTTCATCAACATGGAAACAAAACTTTTTTGTACGAGTTTTTATAGATGAAGGAAGATATTGTAGTTGATCTGTGCAATATAAACTCTGAATTACTGAATATTCCTGGCTAAGTTTGAAATCACTTAAATTGTGCTACAGAAATTTAAAAATTTAGAAAAAGCAACGGAAGGGTTATTGTTTTTGAAACCATTTCTGAGCATAATTTATTCATTATTGAAATATATGAAAAGATGAAATTTTAGCTAAAATTTAAGAGAATTTTGGAAGTCCTGAGAGGTTCTCTTCCTAAGACCTTCATTTGAGCGCAAATCTGTTTTTTTCAAAATGTCTTTTTTCGATTGAATACTGCATATTAAATAAACGTAAACAAATTAGATCAATCCACATGAAATTCATTTCTGATATCCTGATAACGCAACGAATTGATATCGTAATTCTATGAAATTCTTTGAAAAGAACTGCACAAAAACAAGATTTTTTCCCATAAATCACGTACAAATGGCTTTAAAAGGCAATCAGAAACAATATCATCCCAAGGCATATAAAAATACATATCGCATCGAAGCAATGAGGGTTCTTCATACAATAGCGCTGCTGCTTTTTTCTCTACATTTTGGTGAGTTTTGCTTTTGCTTACAGCTACCAATTTTTTTGTTGTTCTTACAGTCGAAAAATCTTTTTTTCACCTAAAAGTTGTGAAAATCAAATTTTTTTAAATTATAAAATAAATTAAGATAAGCTTACGGCTATAAGCTGTCGCGATTCGAAAATTACTGAAGAAATGCGATCAGACGTATTAAAAGAACACAATTCACTCAGATCACAGCTAGCGAATGGTAAAATTAAAGCAGCAGGAGAGAAGTTTATGCCGCGAAGTTCAAATATGCAAAAATTGGTTGGTTTTACAGAGCGAAAATTGTTGAAAATGAGAAAAAGACGTTTAAATTATTAAATTATGTTTAAATAATTTTCATGAATGGGACTGCATTTTGGAAGAAAGAGCGCAAAAATGGGCCGAAAATTGTGATTTTAACCATTCATCGAGAGATTTCCGCAATTTTAGTGGTGAAAATCTTTACGCCAGATGGGAAAATAAAGAACCGACGTTAGGTAAATTTTTAACGCACACATTGTCATTTTAAATGGTTCTTTTTCATTCTTTGTGATTTCTTTTGCTTCATTCCATTGATCTTCGTTATCAACCAAGATGTACAAATTTTTTTTTACTGACTGCAAACAGCTTAACCGATAATTTTTGAACTGAAAAAAAATAGCTAATAGCTTCAAATGCAGACACCATTTATTCAGGCACCATAATATATTTATAGATCAACGTTTACCTTAGATAAGAAGCAATTTCGCGACGCGATAGAAGGGTGGTGGTGGGAAGAATTAAAAAATATGCGACCGCAATCCAAGATGAGAGGCGCTTCTTTGGGAGGTGTTATCACGCATTTTACACAGGTTATTTCCAAAGCTGAAATCTCGCTTTCTGGCGAGGTTCATGAAAATGAGCTTTTTATGCTTAGGAAAAATTAAAAAAAACAATTAAAACAATTAAAAAACAAAATCGTAAAGTATCGTAAAATGCATCCGAGAACTAGAAGATATATTTCAACACATAATATCTTTTAAGATGGCATGGGCAATCACAAGCAGGCTTGGCTGTGGAATTGCTAAATGCTTGAATAATAATGGATATCCATATATGGTTCACGTCGTTTGTCACTACGATCCAAGGTCTTTTTTTTCAAAATAAAATCTTTATTAATTCAATAATGATGAAAATTTTTAGAGGAAACTGGGATGATGAGATTTATGAAGAAGGTGCACCATGTAGCAAGTGCTCACAATACCTCGGCAAAACGTGCAATGAGCAAGGACTTTGCGCATCTAGCAGTAGATCAGCTCCCGCTGAAGAAAAAACAAACAGACAGAAGAAACAGTCAATGAAAAAAATAAATGAAGAATCGGAGAAAACATTTGTAAAATTTGTGGACAATAAGACTCCACATGAGGACACTGATGAAGCACCAGAGGAAATATCTTTTGATGAACTCGAGGAATTGCCTCGAGATTATGAAGAGAATAAGGAATCGAATGAAATGCCGACTTCAGAGGAAGAAGCACCTGCTGAGGAAGCATATGAACAGTTGCATGAACTTCCCTATGAAGAACTTGAGGAAATACCGACAGACTATGAAGACTATGAGGTGCCTTATGAGAAAAAAAGACCTGTTGAAGAACCTTCCGAAGAACTGGAAGAGCAAACGTCTGCTGAAGAAACACCTGAACCTGAACCTTTGCAAGAAGTGTCCTTCGAAGAACTTGATGAAGCTCCTAGTGAATATGAAGACAATGGGAAACCCGAAGAACAGACACCTAATGAAGAATCAACTGAACAACCAGAGCAAGCTGAAGAATTTGAGGAAATACCGATAGAATATGAAAACCTATGAATAGAATACAAATAAACGACCACCTTAAGAAACTGGCTAATGCAAAGCTAATAAATTCATCAAGTACAATATGATAAAATGATAAAAAATATAATCAAAAAAATAAAATGATTTATGAGTTTTATAAGTTACTAGAAACAAATGCCCATCACTGAAGACAAGGATGGTGCGTGAAATTCATTCTCCCTTTTTATAAAAAAAACTTAAAAATAAGACTTAAAAATTAGAACAAGCAAGTCTTGTTAAAAGAAAAAACGAAGGAAAAACAAATTACTAAATGAACTTGACGATAGAAGTGCATTTTCTCTTAAATTCCTAATTTCGATTTAATTTTACATTACATAAAGTTTTTCTTGCTTTTATTTCCTAAAGCACTTTAAGCACCATGTGAAACTGAAAATTAATGTTCATAACAAATGTTCGGCTAATTCAGTTAACTTTGAAGGTATTCGAGCTTCTTCAATAGTTAATAAGATTCGCGACACGTACTTAGGCAAAACAAATCCGAAATTTACCTTTTTAAGAAACAAACCTCATGTGCATTAAAAACGTTGAACCTTCGGTAGATGACGCTCATGTTCTACTATTTTTATAAAAAATTTTGCTTTTCTGCATGTTGCATGTGAAACTAAAAACTAAATGTTCATAACAAATGTTCTGCTAATTCATTGCCTGATGTCGAACCAGTTCGGCCAATTCAATTCGATTCAAACTTAAAAGACATTATTTTGAGAAAGGATTCACGGTTTTCACTAGGACGACAAACGAGAATCGTGACATAAAAAAGGTTATGCACCTATTATAATAAATACGACATTTTTTACGAGCAAAAGCAATACTGTGGAGCATTTAGTAATCTCTTCGAGCAATTTTCCAAAATTTTCCAAAAAAAGCGAGATACGCATCTAAAAAAATGAATAGATGTAAAAATCAATTTTTTACATAAACAAGTCAGGACAAACGCTTCATGGATACGATAATTAATGAATGAAAGAGGGGAAGAATAATAAATTTGGATAAAAAACTATGAAAACGAGAATGGAATAGATTTTTTCAGAAAACAATTGTGCTGACAAGAATTATCTAAATTACCAAAATTCTCAAACAACTGTCAACAAATGCCGCAGAGTTCAGAATCGCAGAGTTTGAAAATGAGAATTATCTTACAGTGGACGAAAATATCAACAAAAAGTAGCAGAACGGCCAGGTAATTATAATTATTTTTACCTAATTTTTTTGTTCGTTTTTTGAGTCGTATTTAGTTTTGTATGGTGAAACCATTCATTTATATATTTGCATTTCAACGAGTGTCATTTGCGCGATTTTTCAAAATTTGTCAATGCGAAACCTTTCAAGGAAATCGCAGCATGTATAGAATCATTGCATTTTGTGTGTCATATCATGGAAATGTCGAGAGAAAGATAAGTGGAAATAGCTGAAGGGAGGGGCAAGGGAGGGTGAAAGATGGCTCTGACGAATCTACAGTCTACCAATTTCAAGTTTTCAGTTATATGAAAGGCACTTGAATATTTGAAAATTTGAATATTAACATTTTCATTTTCTCCAAAATGAGGTGAAAATATACGTTTTAACGAACGTAATAAGAAAGTGCGATTAGTATTAGTATTTATTTATTTAGAATCATTTGAACGCACCAAATTCTCCCTTACATTAATATTTAAAAAGTGCGTTCATTCGGGTCCACAGCCCGGAGTTCGCGAAACTCATATTGGAGCAAGTAGTAGGCGAAAGATTCTCAAAAAAACTCACTGAAATACAGTTGCTCAGTTGAAATACAGTTGAAATACATTTCTTTATAAATTGATGAAATGGTGAACGAAATCTAGCTTTTGCCCGAATGCTCATGGCAGCGCACCAAGTCTATCTGAAAAGCAAGAAATGACCTCTTTCCAACGGCAAACACCAAATCTAAAATCTCTAACTTCTTTGATACTTTCTCCTATTTTGAGCTAACAAATTCCTTTGTCCTGCCAGCTTGGCATCTTATTTGCTGCGACAGTGGCTTCTATAATTTTAACAAACTTTTTTCATAATTTTAGTAGCATTATTTTTATTAACAGTCAACTACACTAAAAATAATATAAATATAAATTCACAGCCAAATTTATTTATCGTTAACGATTGTAAAAACCCTGAAAATATTTGCTGTAGAAGGAACCAACAGCGAATTTTAGAGAAAAAACATAAATTTGGATTGTCATAGTGGAATTTTATAGAAAAACGAAATATTTTTTCGAACATTTTTTGAATATTTCTGTTATAAAATCGAAAAGGCTATTGTATCACATTTAATAAAGAAGTGAAATCACCTCTAGTGAGGACAACGCGTTAAAGAAAATCGCAAGCAAAATCATAACTGGTCAACGTATTATTACTTGCAAACATGAATGAATTCTTTGAAATTCAAATCAGGAAGAAAAGCCCATTTCTTGAAGATTTATAAGGTTTCATATTTGCGACAAGTGCTAAAGAAAACAAAGATAAAAACAATAAAAATAGAAAAAGCCACGTGAAGTTCATTCGCACTGATAACCCACTGATATTCTTTTCCAATCAATTGGAGCCCTAATTCGGCCAATCGGACATAAAAATAGCGCAGGATCCTTTTCCCATTATTCATATACAAATTGCTTTATAAAATTAATTAGGAACCATACGACTGTGCATTAGTCAAAGCATATATTTCGAGAACACTGTATTAATTGCCCTTGGCAGCGGTGTTTTTCTTTTTCACTCCAATTTGATAGGCTCTTGCTTCAGCGAGGTGGCAACTTCCATAGTCCCTTTTACTTTCAAGAAATTGCTTCTCGCACTGATTAGGAGCAATCTGCATATTGAAGTTTTTCAATAAATACGAAGTAAATTTCAAATTTAATTTTTTTTTATATTTTCTTATTTTGAATTTTTGAAGCCTATGAGCGGTCGGTTTCTAATCTGTGGTTTTCTTCACTTTAAATTTTTCACTGAATTTGTTCGATCTCCAGTTTACCAGTGAATAATAGTGAAACTCTATTGTACTTTAAAAGAAGTCGAAAAAATTCCTCGCATTAAGTAGGATTTTACCTTTATTTTTAATTGATTCTAAATAAATGAAACATTCAATATTTTGAATTCTTTGAAGCATTCTTTATTGACCTACATTCCTAGTGAAAATTAAAATCAACATTTTAATTTTATGAACATTTGCACATTTCATTGCAACATTTATACCAATCTGAAATATTAAAAAGTTGTGGAAGATGGAACTTTCTTGGGTTGGTATGGAATTTATTGTATTTTTGGACGGAAGCCGCGACCTTTCTCCAATCCAGTTTAGCAGTTATGTTAAAATCATCGTGCAATGAAATAATTTGTCTAATCTACCATGAACGGAATAAATCATAAGATAAAGAGTTTAATACAACTTTATTGACATCATTTGTATACATTATAATGAACAAATGATCACTACAACTGAGTTTATCTTCCTTTTTTCAGTTTATACTTCTTCTAACACCTCTCACCATTACTGGTTAGGCTGGCTCCAACGGCTACAAGAAAAAGAAACGACTGGAAGCTCAACTTCTTATCATTACCATATCTGACAAGTTAGCCCTTGGCTACATTGAAAAATCACATTCACCACCAAATTTCTTGTTAATAATAAGATTGTGCCTTACTGAAATTTGATTGGATCAACTTGGCACATTCTGTTCTGCTAATTCCACGCTGATGCAAAAAAATTCCTAAAATAAGACAGCCAAAAATTCCTGGTCAGTATAAATAATGATGAATAAATAATGTACTTTTTCATAAATAATGACTGTACTTTTTCAAACAAATTATATATCTCGCTTAAAATATTTTTTGTTGCAAATGGAGGGTGGAAGTGCTTTTTAGCAAACCATAATGTTATGCTCTCTTTGATTTATGCTCAATCGCCTTATGGCCGACCTTTTTTGAGACTATGAAAATCATAGTCTTCAACTTTATGAGGGTTTTCTTCAATAAAAATGTTTAAATTTCAAATGATGCGCAATATCCAAGCGCTTGTAATTCTTTAGCATGCCAAAAAGCATGCCAAATTTATTCAAAATGATATAGTACTAGCAAATTTTTATTCGCAATTTTTTCCCTGTACCATGAAATTCACGTTTTTTCTTTGCTTGTGGCTTATTGCTATAAGCATTGACGTATATTTCATCAATAATAGATGTACGGATAATCTTTATTTCTACCACTATATCCTATATACCTTTCTTGCAAAGAGAAATAGTTTGGGTGTATGCGGTTTAAACTACTGAACGATTCGCATACCGTAGACTGTCTTCAAATGACGATTATATTTTATTGTCCGTAATAAAAAGAACATAAAGAATCTGTAGCCATTCACTTAAACCTTAATTTTGCCCATGTAAAATATCATAAGTAGATGGTCACTTTTTTTACGAAAATTAAATTCTGTATAATCTTAAAATCTCGTGTACTTCCTCAACTTTCTCAAAAATTGCTCATCCACTCATCCACTCTCCACGGGCTATACACCTCTGACATATTATCTAAATAACCGCATTCAGTTCAGGTGAGACTTTCGAATAATAATCAATCGACCTATTGCGAATTTGGCATCGAAGATAACTGAAATAAAGTGCTTCATACTGCTGTAAGGACTATATTTGCTTATTATTTTCTAAAAAATCCTTCTAATCTAAAAATCATCCTCAGATTATTTGTTGCAAGAGGGAACAGGAGGGTGAAGGGCTCTATCCTTTTATTTCAACATAATTTTTTTTAACAGTGCGACAATGCATTCTACATAAAAGGAAATTTTCGTACAAAGGAAGTCGAGTATCATAACGACGTTGAATGCCTGAATGCCTTAATTAAGGAACATCGTTTGTAGGAAAATAATTCCGAGAAAAGAATGCATGATGTCGAAGTAGAAGAAAATCTTTTTACCAAACCAAAACCGCGATAAAAACACAAATCTTTTAAATCCTTAAATTTAAATTTCGAAAAAATCTTATAAATAATCTAAAAGTCATTCCAATAATTTACTGATTATTAGTTTAAAGTCGTCTTTTGCTGCTTTTTTTTCCTTTTTATTAGTCTGTTTCCTTCTATCTTCATTTTTTCTGTTAAGCGATTAATATAGCAAAAACTTTGTTGCCAAATATTTAAATTCGATATTTAAATTTGAAATCGAGTCCTTCCAGATATTCCACAAAGGGCTAAAGTGCCACTTGTCACGAGACTTACTTGCTAAAGTAGACTTACATTTCAATCTCCACATATTATATAGAATTATTCGCTAAAAAAGGTAAATTTTTTGCCAATAATTAGAAATAATTCTTTCTTTGTAAATTCCAGTGATAATGATATAAGGAAATGCAAACTAAATTTTATCATCGATAGTAAACTGGAAAAAACAATCGCTGATACTTTACAGCCGACCATTGCAACGTGAACTATGATTACCTATAAAACATCGTATTAAATGGATAAAAAAAAGGATAAAAATTGTGGATGACTTTTATTTTTTACACCTTTTCTATTAACCGCTTTGAAAATACGATCAATTTTTAAAACTGCCAAATTTAAACTTTAAAAACTTTAATTTTGGTAGTCTTGAGCGATCATATTTTTTTCCATAATTTACTTTTATATGTTTTAATAGTCTTTTGATTCCATTATTTATTTTTCCTCTAGTCTTTGGAAGATTAGCCCATTAGATCGCACAGCTTGAAGCGTCTTATCCTTATAGACGTTGGAGCCAACCAGTAATGGTGAGAAAAAGAAGATTAGACCATCATCGAGAATTTTGTGCGGTAACCGTTAGCCCATTTGCATTTTATTTCCAAAGTGAGTCTACAGAGGAACAAAAATCAAACGACATATTTCAACATTCACCAGTTGTACAAGCTATAAGTATTTAACCAAGAAAAAATCTGATAGTGGCTTTGGAGACAAACGATAAAATTGTAAGGAAAACCGAAGTACATACATGAGGTGAGGACTCTGAGGACTGCAAGGACGCTTGTGGATGCTAGATAATCTTATAGATAATCTTTATCCACGTGGGACATCGCTCACTGCCGGAATCTGTTTTCTCATTTCGGCTCTTCAGCAATTATTGTGCTCCAGAGTAAAGATTTTTATTGCTCAAGAAAGCCTGGTGCTGACTGGTTTAGCGATTGTTATGTTCGGAACTCTGCTAGCTCTGCTCATATGAAGACCTGTTAAGGGGCGGACTTTGCCAAGGAAGCAGCATAATTATAATCCTTAAATAATTGTACGAATGGTGCAATGCTACAGTGCAAATAAGGCATTGGGATTCATTCCGCCGAAGAAAACGCCTTATTCGCTTTACTGAGGAGTATAGACTCATAATCGAAAAGATAAGGAGCCCTCCAGATAAATAGCAGTCTAATAAGATTGGCGATATTCTGCTTAGTTTATATCGAAAGATAATTGTAGAGGAACCACTCCAACTGCACTCGAGCTGGCAACATTCGCGATTACACCATTTAGTCATACGTTTCCAACCGATTCTTCATAAAGCAACCATGACCATGAACGAAAGCGAAATAAGAATAAACTTATCTGAAGAAGACTCTGGAAGACTTAACAGAACTTAATAGGATAAGACATAAATAAAACTTTTTAATTGTTTGAATAAATTGATCGCAACTGGCAGCCGCCAATAGAACATAAAATAATGTCCGAAGGTTTATTCGAAGGTTTAAAGTGAAATAAAGAAACTCCCGTGGTGAATTTTTTAAATGCAGTCTTCGGCGACTTGCCTTCATAAGATGGGTAAGATTCATTCGCTGGTATGAAAAAAGAATTTATGCCCATGCGCCTATAATGAAGAGAGATGATGGGCTGAACTCGAAAATTGTATGAAGTGATCTACTAACCTGTTGAACTGAACAGGAGTCAGCCTAATCGATAAAACTGTGCATTTTATTGCAAGTAACGACATAATCAAATTAAGAAATCTTGGCAAAATTTTTTATATTTCAAGGCTTGATTCAAGTGAATTTATAAAATTTTTTTAAGAAAAAAGATAATGAATAAAATTTGCAAAGAAACATTTTTTTTAAAGAGTCCTCACCATTACTGGTTGAACTCGCTCCACTTGCTAGTCGCATCGGGCAATATGCCATGGAGTCCCTTGGCGATAGAAATACAGGCGAGCGCCAGCATCATCTGGATTTTTATACAGGCTTACTTCTGCGAGGAATTAAACCTCAGCACCGGCGCTCCCAACTGAACAATAACCCACTAAGCCAAAGAAACATGTAAGCATTTGATAAATCATTTAATAAGCATATTAGTTTAATACGAATATATTAAGGCTTCTCAACAATTAATTATTGAAACAAAAACTAAAATAGAATCATAGATCATGCTAGCTAAAAAAATAAAAAATATTAATGAAAGCCTCTTATATATTTGCCGTATAAAATGAAATTGTACAAAATCAAAAGAAATAAATGAATAAAAATTTCATTTCATTTATGTTGAATAAATGTCCTTAGTGTTGCTATTAATGGACTAGTGCATGGACTGCAGCCCACCAGTTAGGAGCTCATCAGATTGCACACCAGAATGGTCAGGAGCATAATTGTCAAATTGATTTGGTGCCAAATTTTTTTGCGAAAGCAGTATTTTTTGCTTGATCTTTCGAACATCATAAAGCTTGGAAGTCAACATTTTAACATCCTTTTGAAGATCTTCACTAAATTAATGAAGATTATAAATTATGACGACATAAATTCAATTTTTTTCCAACATATCACAGGTGGGGACATATGATTCATATAGTTTTCACAATTAGTATCCTTACTAAATTTTCTAAAAATATTTCTTATATTTTTTCTTCTCTATGTCATAGAATTACAGTTCCAACAGTTCTATAGATGAATGATAAACTTACAGAATTCCTATTTTTTGTAAATCTGGGGCATCAATAACGTCAACTCGGTCATAAACCTTTAGTAATTGAATAAAATTTTCCCTTTCTTCAGCGATTTCTGCTTGTAAAGATTGAACTTAATTCGACAAATAATTAATCAAATATTTTTAAATATATTCAGGAATAAATTATTCTTTTTATTTTGGTTTTGGTAGAGTTTATATATCTATTATATTTATATATTTCAAAACTGAAAAATCATATTAATTGCTTTTCTCCGCTAAACTACTTCGCAAAAATGATGCACAGTTTTTATTCTAAATGTCATAGATGATTAATGAGCGATAAAGAAGGAAAAGAAGAAAAAGTTTAACAACATAAAGAGCCAATATCAAAAGCAAATCATTATATAGACAATGAAAAACTAACGCCGTTGCTCCTTTTGACATAATGCATCTTGACTTTCATCATATTCTACATTATCTATCCCCTATAAAGCAAATTAATTTTTATAAGTTTCACTAGAACTTGCCAGAAGAAAAATAAATCCAAGGACGTTTATAAAGTGCAAAATACTGATAGCTCAGCATGACTGAAATTCAAGTAACGTTTGGTATTCCTTAGACAAAAAGTTAAAATTTTTGCAGAATAAACAAATTCACTGAATCAACGATATATTTAAGAGGAATCCAGATGAAGAAAAAATAAATTTTTTTTAAGTAAAAAAGAAAGATGTGGAAAGATAAAAGACTGATCGGTGAAATAATCGAAAAGATATACTTTTTCACGGATTGATTGAATTAGCTCGGCATAATTCTCCATCGATTCAAACCTTTTGAAGACAGAATCCGATTCCAGAAAGTGTTCCTTACAGGATTTCTCAAGCTCAGTTATGATGCGCATTATTGCACTGTTCATTACTTCCAATCTAGAAAAAAAATCCAGCATTGAAAATGCATTAAAAAAAATAAAAACTGCATATCAAAAATAAAAGTTAAATTTTCAATTAAAACAAAAAAACTTGCTCCTTTATTAATTGCTGTTGCGATTCCCTAACTGATTCATATTTGTTCAATTCATTGTCTAATAAAGCAATCTCTGCTTTTCTCATTGCTTCTTTTTTTTTTCCTAATGAAAATGATAAATTAGCTAATTAATTGGATCCTGATTTCCAGGATAATTTCGACTAAGAAAAATTGCTAAGGAAAATTTTGAAACATCGGATTTTGAAAATGCTGAAATATTTGATATGGGATAAAAATAGAAAAGAATAAAAAGAAGAAACCCTCAAACAATAATTGCGTTAAACTGTCTACGCAAGCAACCAGGTTTATTTCCTTTTCTTCCAATAATTTTAATTCTGAAATGAGTTGTATTCATCAAAAAAATTGCTAAACGCCACATTCATCGAGAAGAAAATGCTGTCTTCATCGCCATATCTTTCTCGTTCTTCAAACAGCATTCACCATTTTTAATTTGGCTGGATAAACTTATATTATGATAATCCCTATAAAGCCTATCACACAGGGATATATGTATAGATGGATTCCTTGTAGCCATGTCGCTTTTAATTTTTTTAATGGCAACAGAACAGAAATCGAAATGGTAATTCATCCCTCGGTCGAAGAAAACGACTCATCTATCAAATCTTTTACTACATTATAATTATTCCATAATGATTAATATTTATAGTCAATTCGCAATAGTTAAAACAAACTACATCATTCTCAACTATATCAATCTCACTTTTTAGCTATAATTTTTTTCAATAATAAGGAAAAAACTATAACAAGAAAAAAAATTTTTGTTTAACTTTTATTTCAATGGGCATGGTGCCCGATGACATATGCGATAATCATACAAAGTTGACTCGAAAATAATTTTAAGAATGAGAGTAAATTGTAGGTTTCTCCAGGCATAGGAACTGCTCCAATTCTCTTAAGCTAAGAAACTCGCATGGTCAACTAAGATCTGGATAAAACTGACGATTACAGCACAAAATCTACTATTTGGCTACTCCAAGATTAGGTAATAGTTGGCTCATTTCCATCAGAGGCACATAAAGAAATTCAGAGCTATATCTGCACTGTGATAACATTATTAATACATTTGGTGTTTGAACGAAGATGGATGCGATCATGTGATATTTTATCCGCTCGACGGACCCGTAAAATATACCTTAGACAAAAGCAGTTAAAGGTAGATAGCTTCTTAATATCCTTCACTCTCATTGGCCATATAGCAAAATCGAACGAATCACGGCCTTGAGTGCCGGCAAGCGATGTCTATCGCACAGTTGAATATTGTAAGGGAAAGGACGCAGCCTTAACGAATATCAGTTCATTTCGAAGGAGTCTGTAAGTTCCCCATATACATAGATCTGCGCCGACCTATGCTCATAAAATGCCTTTACGAGTCGAATAATCTTCTCTGGAACACCGTCGCATTCCATCACTCTCCAAAGCGCTTTTCTATTAATTGAATCAAAAGCAGCCGCAAAGTCGATGAAACAAAGGCAGTGTGTTGCAAATATCTGAAGCGATGTTCCAACACCCTTAATGTGAATATCAGCACAATCGATTTCGTATCTAAATCCACCTTGATTAGGGCGCATCCGGCTGTCTCGTATTCCATAAGTCTGTTGAGTAAAAGAGAAGCAAATTTTCGCTGAAACGTCTAGTAGGCTAATTCGTCGATAATTGTCCTATCACCTTTCTTGAGAATTGGGAGCAGAATTGCTTTACTCCAATCATCTGGTAATATTCTTTTTCGCATACCAGAGAGTACATTTGTTGAAGTTG
>UYYG01001267.1:0-35527 GCA_900625125.1 Dracunculus medinensis | reverse complement strand
TTACACTTGTTAGAGTCGCATCTACTTAGCTATCCTGTGAAATATATAGGCAATGATAGTGGATTATATCGAAAACTGCCCACTTTTGATAAATTTTTCCGCATTTAGATTGCCCATCGAAGAGATTGAATCTCTTATTTTACTAGATACAAGTGCTTTTATCATTTATATTCAGTGTTATCCATAAGATAAATTGGCCGAAAAGCTTTTGGATTGCCTCGTCTTATGGTGCAAAATCTTAAGAAAAGACTTAATCGTTTGATTTTGTGAGGCAAATTTTAATTACGTCAGGTTCGATGAGATCGGTACTATGAGAAATTTGTCCAAGAGTCATCATTTGGAGATTGAACTAAAGATGAATTCCAATTGCCACCTCGTTTTCTTGATAATTCATTCTTAAACAGGCGAAGGCAAATAATCTCAGCGACGATTCTTTTAAAGAAATTTGAAATTGCAATTAAATTTCGAAGAAATTTCTTAAAATTTTTTTGGCAAAATTTTTAAAAAAATTCTTAAAAGTCTATTGCAATCGGTACGAAACTCAGCATTCATTTTTTTTAAATTTTTAATAATGTTAAGATTTTATCAAATTTTGTTTGGAAGGAAAATTTGTTATGCTTGTTCGATAAAAATAGGTAAATTTTCGATTTTTCTAAAAATTTGCTGTAAAGTGAGCAAACAAGTCGTCAATAAAAATAATAACAATTCTCTGCTTGAATTGTTTGAATCATATTCATGAATACGTCGACTTGCTGCAACACAAAACGCTAAATTGGGCACATTTTTTTAGTGCTATTGTTTAACCAGCAAATAGTCGGAGTACTATAGAAAATTTTTTTCTCTGAATTTTTTTTGCATGAATTCTTGTGAAGACATGGCTTCTCGCGATACCAATAACTAGTAACCAACATTTTCTGAATAAAAATTAGTATTGGCGAGTGTTCATTTAAAATTATTGTGTTCAGAAAATAAAAAACACCTCTTATATTTCGAATCGCTATGAATATATTCGATTATTCAGCAGTCGAAATAATTATCATCTTATAGTTTGCATTTTACAGGCAAGGGCAAATGGCACGACTATCGTTTTCAGCGTAGCTACTCGAACTTTAATTCTGGAATGGGAAATAAAGTTATTTAGCATTATAAATCTGAATGGTGCTCGAGGCTCACCTATAGTTTCTTCTCTCTAAGCGATTGCCAGTAAAGCAGAAATGATAATGGAAACGATAACTTTTGCCCAATTAAGTTTGCTGTGAAATATTCTGAGGCTATTTTATTGCTATTAGAATTTTTTAAAATCATTTTTTTTATTTATCTAAAATTTGAAAGAAAATTGCGTTAATGTCGCTGACGCAATTTAAACGCCAAATTTAACTCTCAACAGCGACGCCAGGAAAAGCAATTTTATTATATTTGCACTTTGGTTATTATAATATATTTGGTTCCGAACAGAAATTTTTTTTCGAGGCTTTTATCCACGGCTGAGTAAATTCGTGGGTATCGCATAAAAATAGCAAAATAATAAACGATTTACACAAAAGGCTTTTTTCTTTCTTCTTTTTTTAACTTTATATTTTTTATTTATAAAAAATGTAAATTTTTCCGATTTAAGAGAAGCAATGCGAAGATACCAACGAAGGATGGCCAAAGTATGGCATAACAATAAGGCCAGCATGCGACCTAATAAATTTTATGGCGCCGCTAGAGATCTCAGTAGACGGTAAACAGCGGGCAACAAGCATTTAAAATATGCATACATATGAGTAGATAGATATATTGAAGGCCTTTAGTGTGCTCAAATATGAACAGAACACGAATCAATGGGCGAGAAATGTGAAATCAACAATCCGATGAAGCAGAGGTTCCACGTAAGATGACCTTATAAGGCCAAACATTAGTCAAAGAATGAATGTATCCTTTATATTTTCATTGAGTTTAAATTTCTTCATTTTTATTTATAACATCTTTCATTGTTGTGTACAATAGATGATAATAGGTAAGAGTTTTCACAAATATTCTGTAAAAATTATCCGAATTTCAAATGAAAATTCAATTAACCAAATTTTGAGGGTATGATGAATGATAAAATGCCATAATTTTTTATATGTTCTCGGCAGAGATAAATTTGCACTCCGCAGTATCTTTCTTGTGATAAAATTACTGATCATATCTTTTATTGATAAAATTCTGTCCCCTTATAGAAATATAATCGAAAATAACGTACTTGAAATGAAAATCTAATGCATTATTTGAAGGAAGTGCTATACGAGAGAGAGAAATTTATATAATTTATATATATTTTGAATTTAACTTGAAATTATCCATATGGGAAAAAATTTATTAATTTTATTATTAATTTTATTAAATTATCATTATTATCCAAAATTTCATTATTAAATTCATTAATTCATTGTTTATTATATATTTTTATTTTTTTATAACATTTTAAAGTTCAAAAAGTAAGTTTGTTCATCAAAAATGCAGATGATGTTTGCTTGTATTTCTCTTGCCAAGTGACAATGTGGAAAAATTTAAAATTTCTTTTTAGCATTTTCTATTATCTAAAGAAACATTTATAAAATAGGTGGCATTTTTTTGCAATATTTTAATTCCTAGTGATTTATTTAAAAATCATTGCCGAACGGCAAATCTTACCGTAGATTTTTCATCTAAATTTTTCTAAAGATTTCACTTAATTTCACATAATTTTTTTTAGCGAAGATCCTTGCTAAATTCCTCAAATTATTATAAAATTTCTTTTGTTGGAGCATTGGCGATTTATTGAAGGTGACAGATTCAAATTATATAATTATAGAATTAACCCCAATGGAAATGAGCACTCTTTTAAAAAGAAATCATAATTAGCTTCTTCGCATTAGCACTTTTAGCACGAAAAAATTTTTGATTTGTATTTCGGTCAAATTTATAATTTGTAATATAACATTAAATAAAAATGATTAAACGAGAAGCAATAATTATATTAATAATAATAAAAATAATTATTTAATTAAAATAATTATAATTATATATAATTAATAATTAAATAATAGAAGGATAGGCCACATCATAAATGCAATAAATTGCAGACAATACGTATAATAATATTATTGCTAATTTAATTTGTATTTATTGTTTTTATTAGGCAGAAAATGGACAAAAATTTTTTAGAAAATATTTAGTAAGTGGTAATTTCATGACGATCAGCACTGACGACATATTTGCCTTTCGTTTACATAGCCTTTTCACCAGATGATGCTGATTACGCTATTTACTTCTTTTCTTTTCTCTTGCCAAATGGCTCTCTGGCAAAGTTTTTAGCAAATAAGCTGAACAAGCATTATTAGATAAATGAGCGTTCTTCTAGAAATAAATGATTAAATTCATAGCGGAAGCACTTAAAGCATGAAAAAATTTTATTTCTTGTATTTCAGTATAAAATTTAATAATGACAATAATAATATTAATAGTAATTATAATAATAGAATTATATAATTATAATAATAATAGAAAAATAGAATCTGCAGTAAATTCCATAGGTTTTACATAGAAATATAATATAATATTTGATAATATTATTTGTAATATTTATTATATTTATTAGATCAAAAATGGAAAATAATTTTTTAGAGATTGCCTAGTAAGGAATTTTTTATGTCGATCAGCAATGACCACAAGTTTGCCTACATTGCCTTCGCATCACAGTTCCATAATCACCGATATTGCAAAGATTCCGATATAACGCACAGTTAACGCGTGCATCAGTGCAACCACTGGATTGCGAAACTGCTGCTGAAAATCAAAATCATTTTTTCAGTAACTTTATTCGAATAAAGTCGTTGGCTTAATTCAGCAGTGTCATATATGGTGAAGAAATTAATTTCAGTGATAATAATTTACTGATAATACCAATTTTTTACCATTCTGAATCTAAGTGAAAAGAAAAAAATGGAACAGTAAAAACATTCTTGCGACTCACATGTGAGATTTTGAAGACAATCCTTTGAAAAACACGTTCTCTGGCACATAATTCTAATCGAATCAATATGACAAAATATCCTCAAGTTTTCACATCCATCAATGGTGTCTGGACATTCACCGCCAGCACCAGGCTTATCGCAGAGACCGCATGTATGCGGGCACATTTCTAATGCAATTTTGCTAAGAGCGGGCATCTTGCACATTTCTTGCGTAACATTATCGCATTGCCCAACTTAAAATTTCATTGCACTATAAAAATTAATTCAACTTATCGAATTTTTAAGAATATTTAGAAAAAGTTAAAACCATTTCTGCAGTTGAACTTTCTTGTTTTACAGCATGTCGCGCATGTGCGAGGACATAATTGTTCGGCTAAACGTGCCAAATTTTCCTCTTGACATTTCTCGCTTACTTTATATTCCATTGCACTTTAATGCATTTCCATCAAAAAAAGCACAATTTTTTATTAATTATTATTATTGATGATCACTTTTACACATTGTTAGATATTATGATTTCTATTATTTTTAACTAAAAATCATAATCAGTGGATTTTTCAAAAACATATAAGGAAATTCGCTTAATTAAACGATTAATATAATAAAATTTCATTACGGGTTAAGTTGCTCTGGAATTGCCTGTTCTGGCCCATCCAATTTAAATATTTCTGAACATGCTTGTGGGTTCAAATCAAGACACAAGTTTGGATCGACAGTTGGGCGCTGTATAGTTCGCATTTGAGGTGGTGCTTGTGGTTGTACTCCCACTCCTCCAGGTGGTTGTGGCACTTCAACAGCCTTGTTACATACATTAATTGGGTTATTGCCAGCAGTTACGTTGGAAATAAAGAATAAGAGGGGTAGATAAATGAAATACATGCCAGCTGTGGTTGTACCTTATTCAAATAATCAGTTTATGACTAATCTTTTTATACTCTCTTTTGTTTCCCTTTTCTTTTTACGAAATTTTCATCAATAATCAAAGTTTTCAAATATTTCCTTTTATATTCACTTTTATGTTATTTGAAATATTTGAAAAAAAGTTACTTTTCATAAAAATTATTTTTGCTCATTTCACTTTTAATTTTTATGATACTTTATAAGTTGTTTTAATATTTAAATATGAAAATGAAAATTTTGCTATGATTTCTAGAAAATATTTTATAATATTTAAAGATTTATTTATTAAAAAATTAATTTAATTTATTAAAAAATATTTTCATAAATCGCACGATACGAAAATATATCTCTTTTATTTAGTTTTATTTTAGAAAGATTTTTGTAAAAATCGTGAAATCTCTAATATTTTAACCCATCTTTCATTGATGATTCTTAATAGAGGATGAACGGTCGTCTACAGCTGAATTCCACTTCAATAGTTGGTTTTTATTGATACCCACTTATATAAATAATATCAATTTTACTATTATTTCATTTTTACTATTTATTATTGCAATTATAATTAATATTCATGGAATGCTTCCTGGAAGGATAGTACTAACGCAACAGATTTTGCCACAGTTTGCCTGGTTAATGCACTATTAAAAATCATAAATCATTTGAAGAATGCCGGAAGATATCTCATAGAATTTCTTTTCCGTTTCCGGGAATCATCAAAGTACAAATAATACAAAGAAATATTATTAAATTGCTTTTATGATTGAATTTTATTTGATTAAATTTATGCTGCAAATTTTTTAAAAAATTTAAAACAATTTCTTGATTTTAATTTTTTAATTAATTTTTTTGAGAAGCATAAAAATGTCCCAATTTTGCAACATAACCGGTTACCAGAAATGTTGAGTGAAGTGATGCGAGATGACGATGGAAACCCCATTAAGACTTTCAAAGATCTTCTTGTCCTATGGAAAGGAAATTAAAACCTAAATTAGACGTGCCCTATAGCAAATTGGATATCAAGCACGAGATTACTTCGCTAATTTCCAAAGACCAATGAAACACTCTGAGATGGTTAGCATGCTGAAATCTCCCAGCGTTCTTCACAATGCACCTGCAGATTATATTATATTTGCTGATGTGAGAGACGAAGCAAATGCCATCTGGAAACAAGAGAATTCTACTCTAAGGTACCAAGCAAGGTGAAAAGGTTCAATATAAGAATTATGCATGGCTATCATGGCTAAAGCGGAACGTGCAAAGATGGATTTAGACTAGGACATGACTGTGGTGATTAAATTGTCGCAGTGAGAAAGATATTAGGATATCGTTTCAATTAGCGACAATGCTCCTTTATTTATTCCTTCTTCTTCGCTATTGCTTTTGGTTCGATGAACAGGGTATTGCGCTTGCAAGTTATGTAACGCAGCCGTGTTCAAGACTTAATCTTATCAAAACTTTTTATCAATATATATCAGTAGCCCAAATAGACACTTTTCGAAACTGAATTTTAAAAATCTCGCACTTCACTCGTTCTCTCATTTTCTCTCTCTCTCTCACTCTCATACTTAACGACCATACAAGTGGAATTCCAGCTCGCAAGACATATTCTTTCGCCTGGCGGAATTTCTCGAAGGAATAAGACATAATCTTGGTCGAAACAAAGGAACATTTGTCCTTTAGCAGAAAAGAAGTAATACTTAGTGCTCACCACATCAAAATAACTTCAAAGGTTCTTTATTCAACTGAAATTGTTTGCCAGAGGATCACATTTACTATGAAAGTACTTTGGTTAAATTATTTCCATAATTATATATTCCTTCATATATTCAAAGATATCTCCAGAATATCAAGAGATAAGAAAATCAGCTCAATGAGAAAGGCAAAATCCACGCCATAAACGTGTACGCCTGCCAGTCATCAGGTATGTATGAAACTGTCATCGAAAAAATCACCTGGCACAAAAAAAGCTCCAACAGCAGAGTGAAGGCAATCAGAAATAAGCACTCTTCAAAATAAATTTCAATTTATTCGCAGAAGCAATTTAATTTCGAAAAATTTTTTGGTCTTTGTATTTCATCGATCATATTTATTATTTATTGTGCATAATTATGATATAATTTAGTAATATTTAACAAATAAGGAGAATTGCGGCTTAACAATAAAGAAAAAGTTCACGATGATAATAATTAGATTGAATAATTCAACATATTATACAGTTATCGGGCAGAAAATGGATTAAGAAAGCGCAAATGTTAAACCCCTATCAGCAATGGCGACAAGTTTGTCTACACTTTCTTCTCATTTCAATTTCATAATCACCGATGTTGCAAAGATTCTGGTATACCGTGCAATTAGCGTGTGCATCAGTGCAACCACTGGATTGCGAAGCTGCTGCTGAAAAGCAAAAACGTTTTTCTAGTAGAATAAATCGAGTATAGTCATTTGCTTAATTCACCAATGTCATACATGAGGAAGAAATGCAATTAATTTCAGTAATATCAATTTTTTGGCAGTATCAGTATTTTTTGCCCTTATGAATCTAAATGAAAGGGAAAATAACAGGACAATAAAAATCCTTAAAAATCCTCACTTGTGAGGTTTTGAAGACAAGCCCTCGAAAAACACGTCATCTGGCACATACTTCTAATCGAATCAACATGACAAAATATCCTTAGGCTTTCACACCCATCAATGGTGTCTGGACATTCACCGCAAGCACCAGGCTTGTCACAATACTGTATGTGGGCACATTTCTAATGCAATTTTGCTAAGAGTAGGCATTCTGCACATTTCTTGCGTGAAATTATCGCATTATGCAACTGAAACTTTTTAATATATTTAATATATATAAGAGAATGTTACTTGGCATAATTTGATTCATGTGATTTGAAATTGAAATTGCTTTTAAAACCATTTTTGCAGTTGAATTTTCTTGTTTTGCAGCATGTTGCACATGTACGAGGACATAATTGTTCGGCTACGCGCGTATAATTTGTTTCTTGACATTTTTGGCTTACTTTATACTCCACAGCACTGAAATAATGTATTTCCATAGAAAAAACCAATAGTTTTTATTATAGAAGAAATTCTCTACCTTTGACCACAAATGTCTAAATACAGGTTTTAGGTACAATTACAGATTTTACGGGTTCGCTGAATGCATAAACATGATCGCATCCACCTTCGTTCAAATACTGTATGCATTAATAGAACTATGATAGAGCGCGGTCTTCGCTGTTTAGGGCAGGTTCTTCTTTGCCAGCCCAGAAGAGTTGATATATTTCGTTACTTGCTGATAAATCTTGTGATGAGTGGTTTCAATCAAGACCTGGATTGATACAGTCAGGAAAGAATTTTGAACATATAAGTGGATCTGCGATATATGGTCTTAGACAATGGAAAAGGGAATAGCTTTTATTACTACTAGCATTGGCGTCGGATCGAGCAGCTTAGAAAAGTCTTACCCTTGTAGTCGTTGTGCCAACCTAACCAGTAATGGTGAGAGCTGTTGGAAGAAGAAGAAGACGTTGTATAGTTTGCAAGCCCTGCTGTCCTGGCGGTGCTGGTACTTGAACTGTTTTGTTTGCAGACACTGATTGGCATATCTCCAGCGCTTACACAAGAAATAAACAATAAGGAAGACAGATAGATGAAATACATGGCGAGCCTTGACTGTTCTTAACTGAAATAGTCAATATAGCAATTTTAGTAACTTATGTTCTATTTTATTTGCTTTCACATGAAATTCCCATCATTTTTTTCTTTTCAATTTCTTAAATTTTCATCAGATACCGAAAATCAAAATTTTCAAATATTTGCTTAATTCGTTGATTTTTGAAAATTTTGATGAAAAACTTGAAAAAAAATTTTTTATTAGAAATTTTTTTACCATTCACGATTTATTATTTCCTACTGCTTTAGTATTTTTTTATCATTTGCTGTCATTTTTTTCAAATTTATTATTTAATTACAAAAATATTTAATTGTAAAAATTAAAAATTTGCGATGATTTAGAAACTTTTGATAATTTTCGCAATTTACGCAGTGCAAAAAGCATCTCAATGATTTTTAATTATTTTAATTTTAGAAAATTTATTCATTTTATTCAAATTAATTCATTTTTTTGTCGAAGGTAATAGACTCACCCATTACGAGCTGAATCGAATCCGTTGAATCGTTATTCTACAAAAAATTTATTAATAATTTTTTATAGCGATATTTCACTAATATAATTATTATAAATATTATTAATTTTAATATTACCATTATTATATTTATAGAAATTTAATAATAATAATAATAGTAATAATAATAATAAATTCGTGAAATACTTCCTGTTTATAATGTTTTTTAATAATTGCAGATTATGCACTATTAAAAATCATTAATCATTTGTCGAAAACTGGAAGCTTTCTTAAATTTGTTTGTTAAATTGTTGAATTAAATTTATAAATTCGTATGTAAGTAAATTTAAATTTGTTTCCGGAAATCGTCGAAATGGGAATAATGCATAAAAAATTTAATTATTATTGTTTATTATTAAATATTTGAATTTTTCAATAATTTCTCAAATGATTTAATTAATTCTTTATTAAATTGGGATATAATATAATTGAGATAACAAAAAAAAATTGAAATTCATCCAAATTTCATCACATTCTCTCGTAGCTATGTGGTACTTTATAAAGTGCATCCAGCAGTAGAGAAGCGAAAATTTGATATAATGCATTGTGACTGGCTTTAAAGAATTCTTTTCTCCTTACAAGGCAATGCTTAATAGTCTTAATAGGTACACTATTGCTGTCCAGTACCATTTCATTGACCACTCCCAGAATTATAGATACTATGAACAAGACAGAATAGTTTTTTATTTATGTCTAACCAAGCAGCCGACTCTATTCTCAAAAGCATTTTGCAAGTATTCTATTAGTTGACCAGTCATCCGTCATTCTAAAGATATCACTGGTACTTTCACTGCGGTACTTCAATAAATCGGTTTGAAATGCATCTATTGTCTCTGAATCTTTTAGTTTGAAATAAGTGAAAGATCTTGGAATAATATTTTTTATAATTATCAGTTTCGGCTCGATCTATAGCATGGTCTGATCCAAGAAAGTTACCAGTTTGAGTGCAATAAAAACACTATTTAGCGTTCTAAACTCTGCCAAGGACAACGGACCACAGTATAATCAATCTGGTTGAAGGATTAGTTGTTCGGAGAATTAGCTAAATGTTTCAATCTAGCTGAATGTTTTCTCTCGACATCAGAAGCATATTTTAATAGCAAAAATTTGATGATTTTCTGCAGAATGAAGGTATATCAAGTTCGGTTTTTGCCTATCACGTGGTCCACTGTGGCGACATCGTAGCCTAAGCGTCCATACCAGTTTTTTACGATTATGGCCATATCACCTTTTTTTCTTAGCAAGCATAAAATCGTAGCTTATTCAATGATGACCGAAATTTTTCTTTCTTTTCGTGGGCATAAGCTGTACGATCATTTACCAATTTCAGTACAATTTGACTGGTTTCTGGGTTTTATAGGCACGTCAATCACAATCCACAGTGAATTGGCTGAAAGGTCACATTCATGTAGCACTCATCCTTGCTTACAACCAGGTTTAGCAATTGTTTAAGACTTAATATGGGAAAGGCGATTCGAATTTATACTGTTAGTGTACGGCTAACAACACAAGCAAGCAGTGCCCGAACGATATTTAGAACGATATTTATAGTGCACTATATTGCAGGCACAATGATTGCTTGGCTTGCAATGTCCATATATACCACAGTGTACGGCTAACAACTCGTATGCAGACCAGAGGAATACCTCCAGCCGGAAAATCGTCCTGGCACGCGAGCATATATTATGAATTATCACTTATAAATTGGATGAAAAAATGGATTCTGCTGGAAAAGATAGAAAAATAGAAAGTTGGTGCAGTCGTTGGACGAGAATAAAACCACTTGATCCAAACCAAAATCGGTCCTCCACTCGAGGAAGACTAAACTTCTTATTACGTAGTATTCTGCTGGGGGATTAATTAGAATTTATTATAAAACAATGCATAAATAAAATTGTTGATTAAAGAAATGATATGACAATAATGGCAATAACTTTAATATTAATATATTTAAGTTCAATATTTAACAGTATTATTGATAATTTCATTTGCATTTACTACTCTTCATGGGTAAAAGATAAAAAGGAATTTTTAAACACTATTGAATAAGCAATATTTTTATATTGATCAGCAATGACCACAGGTTTGCCTACATTGCCTTCGCATCACAGTTCCATAATCACCGATATTGCAAAGATTCCGATATAACGCACAGTTAACGTGTGCATCAGTGCAACCACTGGATTGCGAAGCTGCTGCTGAAAAGCAAAAACGGTTTTCTAGTAGAATGAATCGACATGAAGAAGAAGAAGAAATGCAATTAATTTCAGTAATATCAATTTTTTAGCAGTATTTTTTGTCTTTTTGAATCGAAATAAAGGGGAAAATAATAGGACAATGGAAATTCTCGCAACTCACTTGTGAGATTTTGAAGACAATCTCTTGAAAAACACGTCCTCTGGCACATATTTCTAATCGAAACAACATGACAAAATCCCTTCAAGCTTTCGCATCCATCAATGGTGTCTGGGCATTCACCGCCAGCACCAGGCTTGTCGCAGAGACCACATGTATGTGGGCACATTTCTAATACAATTTTGCTGAGAGCGGGCGTTCTGCACATTTCTTGCGTAAAATTATCGCATTGTCCAACTGAAAATTTACGTATGAAAGCGCTTACGTACGCTTTTTAAATTCAAATTCACTAAATTTGAAATTGAATTTATAAAAAATTAATGCCATTTCTGCAGTTGAACTTTCGTGTTTTGCAGCACGCTGCACATGTGCGAGGACACAGTTGTTCGCCTAAACGTATTAAATTCGTTTCTTGGCACTTTTCGTTAACTTTATATTCCGCACCACTGAAATAATGTATTTCCATAGAAAAAATTGATACCAACAATTTTTTATTACAGATTATTTTCTCTATCATTCAATATTATTGATTTATTTTCTGTTTCTTTCATTAAAAATTCTAATTAGCGAAATTTTTAATGAAATCTACTTGATTAAGTGATCAATTTGAGTAAAAATTTTTTTACGGATTTAGTTGATCTGCAATTGCTTGTGGCGTATTTAATTTAAATATTTCCGAACACGCTTCTGGGTCCAAATCGGCACACAGGTTTGGATCGACAGTTGGGCGCTGTATAGTTTGCATTTGAGCTACATTTGCTTGTGCTGGTACTTGAACTGGTTTATTACATACCTTAATCGCTACATCATTCCCTGCATTTATGCAAGAAATAACAAATAATAGAAGTAGATAAATGAAAAGCATAATAAGTTATTACAACTAATAACCAATTTAGCACTTTTATTAACCTTTTTATACTCTATTTGTTTGCTTTTCATTAATTCGACAATGATAACCAAGTTTTTTAAATATTTGCTTAATTTTTTAGTTATCAAAAAATATGAAACAAAATCATTTTTTATTAATTTTATTAATTTATTATTAATTTTTAATTTTTTATTAAGTTTTTATTGATTATTTTTTAATATATATTATTTTTTATTAATTATATATTATTTTTTATTCAAACATTAAATACTATTTTGTTAAATATATTTACAAATATAATTTTGTTTATTTCACTCTTTTAATAATTTATCAATAGTTTTAACTATAAAAATTAAAAATTCGCAATGATTTTTAAAAATAATATATGTATAAATTCACAATACAATGCAAAAAACATCTCTTTCAATTGTTTTAATTTAGAAAAACTTTAAAATGCTGAAAAGCTACAATTTGTTATTCATTGAGTGATAATTGTGATAATTATAATTTATTATTTACCATTAATAATATTATTACTATCACTTTTAATATTATCATTAATATAACTTTTAATATTACTACAATTATTGATTTACAACTTCTGCTGTTATAAGTTTTTATTTTTATTGTTTATTATTGCAATTGTAATATTTGTGAAATGCTTGCTGGAGTGGTAGCGCTAGCGTAATTTTTTTTGCCATAGTTTTGACAGGATAAATGCACTTTTAAAAATCACAAATTATTTGTCCGTTTCGCTGGCTCTCTACGTTGAACGAATATTCCAAATAGTGCATTGATTGTCGATGGTGGTAGGTGCGAATCGTCAGCACCACCCGAATTTTTCCAATAAGTTCATCCCAACGAGAAATAGAACCTCGGCATAGGCGCTCCAATCTGAACAACAAGAGGAATACGGAAGGTTTCCCATAGATTTTCTTCTGTGTTATCAAAATATAAATAATATAAATAAATATTATACGGCCTTTATGATTATGATTATAAATAAATATTTCTATTTTTCTAATTTTTTATAACATTTAAACTTTTTTGTTGAATTAAGAAAGGTAAAAATGAAAAATTCGGAAATTTTGTGCAATCTGTGGATTATTTATATTATTATTAATATAAACTATTTATAAAAAATTAATAAACTTATAACTTATAATTTACTAATAGCTAAGAAATGGTATGGCATTGCAATGGTATACTGGTATTGTATAAATTCAAGGTTTAGGCTTCAGCAATAGTTTTAGTTTTATTGTCGATTAATGAACGACTAATGAGTTGAATAAATGATATCATCGTATTTGGATTGGTAATTTGTTGACATGATTTGTGATTATTTAATCAGGTTCGAACCTGCAACCTGCTTTCTCGTTTCTGTTTGATGGTGGATTAATGAACAATCAGCGGAATGTGTTAAATAAAAGTGGAAAGTAGAATCATTCATTCTAAAGTCAAACTTAAGCTAACGTTTTTTAGTTTCATTGTGGATTAATGGATGGTTATTGGCACGTACTAAAGAATAATGATATGGTATTGCAGTGGTAAATTGTTGACATGCTGTGAAATTCATATAGGCACAGATTCATGTTAAATTCAAATTTAACTTTCAGTAATAGTATTGGCTTTATTGAGGATTAATGAATGGCATGTGTTGAAAAATTGATAATTGGCTTAATTCATTAGTATCATGCGGTGAAGAAATGCCGTTAATTTCAATGATTGTAATTTTCTGATAACATCACTTCTTTTTGCCATTCTGAATCTGAATGAAAAGGAAAAAATGAGACAATAAAAACGATTTTTGGCATTAAAGTAATATAATTATATTAAATACTTAATATTTTAATAAATACTATAATATCGCCAATTTCATAAAAATTTTTCATTTTGCGCTAGAATTAAAATTAAAATTTTCAGTTCAACAAAACCTTCTTTTAACAGCATTCACTTTTCTGGTTTTGTGCATTCGAACTAATACGATCAGAAATTTTCTAAACTAGAGAATATTTTGATAAGCTTGCCAACACCATCTGAATTTCTTAACGGCTCCTGTCGAGGGTCAAAAAATTGAGTATAAATTAATCTCCCCCTATTTCATGTGCAACTTCTTGTGAAGAGAAGGTCTTAGTAAGTTGTCGTTCTCATTTCAGGGAACTCATGCTGAGATTGCCTCCGGTAAAGTTGTTTTTCCAAATGAAGCTGATGAACACTAATTTCCTTCTCTCACTCCTCTTCTCTTCTTTTGCTAAATGGCACTCCAGCAAAAAATTTCAGCAAATCAGCTGAATAAGCAGATAACCAGATAAATAAGCCTTCTTCCAAAAAAAGGATCAAAAAAAGGATTCATAGCAGAATCACTTAGAGCATAAAAAAAGCGCATATAATTTGGCATTTATAGTTTATGTTATAATCCGCTGCACCGAAAAAAAATGATTTGAGACAATTTTTATTATCTATGACCATTTTATTATAAAATATATTATTACTATAAAATATGAATTTTATCATTTTGTTAAAAATCATTCAATTTAAAAATCTCTGAGCATGCTGGAACCAAATCGGCACACAGGTTTGGATTGAGAGTTCGATATTGCACAACTAGCATTTGATGCTCGCCTGGTGCCACTGGTAGAACTGGTTTGTTGCATACATTAATTGACACATCATCAGCACTTACATAAGAAATAAAAAGTAATAGAAGCAGATAAACGATATTTATTGTGAGCCGCGACCATTGTTGATAATCAAATAATCATTCTAAATAACAAATCATTTCCGCCCCTTTAGTAATATTTTTATACTCTTTTTTGTTTATTTTTTAAAACATTTTTTAAAACTTAAATTTTATTTTATTTTTTATTATTGTAATCAAATAATAATCAATTACTTTAATTAATTGTGTAATTTATCGATTTTTAAAACTTGAAAAATGCTTTGATTTTTTTCTTATTTTTTAAGATTCCAGTCATTTTTATATTTATTTTATCGTTTACCAATTGCGCTATAAAATCAATTTTATAACAAAATTTTTGAAAATTCTGTTTAATATTTAAGGTTATATGTTTAATTTAATGTTTAATATTTAATATTTAAAAAAATGAAAATCTCGTGGTTTGTGGTTTTTCAAAAATATTTTTACTTTCATAAATCATAAATTTTCATAAATCGCACATACAAAAAATATCTCTTTCAATTAGTTTTATTTTAGAAAAATTTTTTAAATATACTAAAATATCGAAAATTTAACTCATCTTTTACTGACGATCCTCAGTAGAAGGTGAGCTATCGTCGTTCTACTTCCACGTGAATTCCACTTCAGCAGTTAGTTTTTATGGATAATTATTTGCATTCCACTAATATAAATATTATTACTATAATTATTATCATTAATTATTATTACAATATTTTATTTTTACTTATTTTTATGTTTATTATTGCAATTATAATTAATATTCATCAAATGCTTCCTGAAATGATAGCACTGACGCACTGACGCAATATTTTGCCACAGTTTCGCAGGCTAATGAACTATTAAAAATCATAAATTATTTGAAGAATGCCGGAAGATATCTCATAGAATTTTTTTCCAGTTTCCGGAAATCATCAAAAAACAAATAATATTATTAAATTGCTTTTATGACTAAGCGATTTTTTATATTTTAATTAAATTTTTTAAATTGGGAAGCCTAAAAATCTTCCGATTTTGCAAAATAACCGGTTTCCAGAAATTTTGAGTTAAATGACACAAAATCTAAAATAAGACTTGCCCTATAGCAGATCGGATATCACTGAGACTACCCTACGATTCAACAAGGAAGCACGAGATTATCTCGCTAATTTCAAAAGATCAATGAAATACCCTGAGTTGCTGGAATTTCCCAACATTCGTCACAGCGCACCTGCAGATTATATTATATTTGTTGATGTGAGAGAAGGAGCAAATGCCATCTGGTTAAGACAAGAAAATTCTCTTCTAAGGTACCAAGCAAGGTGAAAAGATAACAATATAACAGTTATGCAGGGCTATTATGAAAGCGGAGCGTTAAAGATGGATTTAGGTTATGACTGTGGCTGTGGTGATCAATTTTTCGCAGTGAGAAAGGTATTAGAATATCGTTTCAATTAGCGACAACGTACCTTTTATTTATTTTTTCTACTGCTTTTGGTTCGATGAATAGGGCATTGCATTGCTCTTGCAAGTCATATAGCGCAGCCGTGTTCAAGAATTAGTCTTATCAAAGCTTTTTATTAACATATATGTCAGTATAGCGCAAATATGCACAGGAAATTCATATATACTTTCGAAATGTGTATCTATTGAATTTCCGATAAAATTTCCGATTCTACAACATCGGCAACTTTACAGTCGCAATGAACAGTATTTGCTGATTAACTACTGCAATCCTTAGTAGCTCTTCGTAATTCTTACATTCTTTTTGGGAAACCAAAATTAAAAACCTATTGTTCTGTTTGTATGATTTCTACATGCAAAAATTTTTACAATTTTAATACTTTCTAAATATTCCAATGAAATTGATAATAGAGTGATTAGCATTTAGTATTATTGCTTAAAGAATGGCAACTATATTTTAGCGATAAATTTCATGCTTATGAGAAGCCGCATTTTAAGTTTTTATTTTATCGGTGCGGTTGCTTTCTAATAAAGGAATGAAATTTTTTTGAAAATGCTGGTTGAAGCCAGCTTTTCATGGTGGACGATTTGAAAATTATATTATTTATATTATTTTTTTGCTCTTTAAAGAACGAACATTTCAGTTTGGTTGGCTTAATGACGCCAAGAAGCCACTTGAAAAATAGAAACACAGCCCCACCTACCTACTATTTTCTGGTTTTTATGACAAAATTATAATCAGATCGTTTATAATGGAGAGAACCATTTTGTCGCGATTCGATGGTCAGGGCGACCTGTTGATTTGTTTATGGCAACTATATTTTAGTCGGAAACGCGAAAATTATGATAAGCGCCACATTGTTTCGTTTGTGAGATCCTCCGAGATGTGGAATGGTTTAAATTTGATTTATTCATTTCGGAGCGCCAGTAATAAAAATAATAATACTAATAATAATAATAATTGAATTGGATTCATAATAGATTAGTAGCTTACAGATGGTAAATTCAATATATTTTAAAGTTCATGGGCAAAAATTTTCAAGCTTCTCGATCGGAATAGTTAGACATCTATCAGCAATGACGACAAGTTCGTCTACACTGTCCTCTCATTACAATCCTATAATCACCGATGTTGCAAAGATTCTGGTATGACGTACAATTAGCGTGTGCATCAGTGCAACCACTGGATTGCGAAGCTGCTGCTGAAAAGCAAAAATGTTTTTTAGTAGAATAAATCGAATAAAATCGTTTGCTTAATTGACCATACATGAGGAAGAAATGCAATTAATTTCAGTAATATCAATTTTTTGGCAGTATTTTTTGTCTTTGCGAATCGAAATGAAAGGGAAAATAATAGGACAATGGAAATTCTCGCAACTCACTTGTGAGACTTTGAAGACAATCTCTTGAAAAACACGTCCTCTGGCACATATTTCTAATCGAATCAACATGACAAAATATCCTTAAGCTTTCGCATCCATCAATGGTGTCTGGGCATTCACCGCCAGCACCAGGCTTGTCGCAGAGACCACATGTATGTGGGCACATTTCTAATGCAATTTTGCTGAGAGCGGGCGTTCTGCACATTTCTTGCGTAAAATTATCGCATTGCCCAACTTAAAATTTCATTACGCTGTAAAAATTAATTCAATTTATCGAATTTTTAAGAATGTTTAGAAAAAGTTAAAACCATTTCTGCAGTTGAATTTCCTTGTTTTACAACATGTTGCACATATGCGAGGACATAAATGTTCGGCTAAGCGCGCATAACTTGCTTCTTACATTTTTGGCTTACTTTTCCTTTGTATTCCTTTACATTGAAATAACATATTTCTGTAGAAAATGCAACAATTCTTAGTTAATTTTTATTTAAAATTTTATTTTTATTTTCATTTTATTTATATAAAATTTACTTTTATATAAAATTACATAATTTTATTTATATAAAATTTTTATTTTCATTTTTATTTTATAGGTTTTTTTCTATTTTTTACCAAAAATTCATTTTTTCAAATATAAATATCACTTTTGAAGATCTTTGCATTTTTAAAGCTAAATGTGAGATATCCAGTTGCTTAAAATAAATTAAGTAAGCAAGGAATCGGGCTTTACGGATCAAGTTGGTTTAGAAATGTATCTTGGTCCATCAATGTGAATATATCTGGACACGCTTCTGGATTGAGATCGGTGCATAGATTTGGATTGACGGTTGGGCGTTGTGCAGGTGCTTGAGCTGCTGCAACTCCTACAACTCCTGCAACCGGTGGTGGCTGAACCACCTTGTTGCATACTTTAATCGCACTATCTCCAGCATTTACGTAAGAAATAAAAATTAAAAATGGCAAATAAATGGAATACATCATCTGTCGCTATTTTATTCAGATAAACTGTCAGTACTTAGCATTTTCAGTATTCTTTTATACTCTCTTTTCTTCCGCTTACAATATTTATTATTTAAATAGAGATGAATGCCCAAATAAATTTTTTAATTCTCAATTCTTCAAATTTGAACTCTGAAAGATATGAAAAAGAAATTATTTCAGCCATTTTTGCTCATTGCAATTTTTGTAGTTTTTTTTCATGTTTATTATCCATTTTATTATCACTTATTTTATCAGTTATCAATTTATTAACTGATTTTTAACCATAAAAATTCAATTTGTAATAAAATTCAACTATCACACATATTTTTTTATTTTTACTCCTTATCAATATATTTACACGTTGTTATAGATATATGCACTATTAAAAACCAAAAATCGTTTTAAAAGACCAAAAAGTTTTGCGGAGAATTTTTTCACACATCCGGAAAATACAAATGCAAATAAACATTACTGAATCCTAATTTGGTGAATACTTATTTTAATCGTTCTAATTTCATTTAAAAAAACATAAGATTTAAAATTATTATTTTAATGTGAAAACTATAAAATGAAAAAAAAATTGAAAATTTACGGAATGAATGACGAATGTATTTTCCAGAATTTCCAATTAAATTTAACAAATTAAGCAAATTTTTATTATATTTATAATATTTAAATTATTTATATTATTAATATAGTCAATATATTAATTTTTATAATGATAGCTTCAAATTTTTTTAAAGTCTTAATTTTCGCCGATTAGATTAATTCTTATCAGATGAAAAGAATGAAATCTCTTCTGATTCATATTTATCAAACAAGTAAAATACCACTTTTTTTACATTCATTTATATTCATTTAAATAAAATTGAATTTTCAAAAAATGAGATTAAGCATTTCAGAAAATCAAAATGCAACAGCAGCACAATCAAACTGTCGCGACGACGACCAGCAGTGTTCAGAAAATAGAAAATACTGCACAATAGAACCTTATGCAACTGTAATGAGAAGTAAATGTCGTTTAACTTGTGGCCATTGTCGGCCATAAAAAAACTTTCATACATAAAATTGTCTCATCCGAGTTTGATTTTTGTTAAAAATGGGAAATATTTCCTAAATTTTAATTAAAAGAATAAATAAATTCTCTTTCTGTAATTTGACATTCATCGCATTATCCAAGTTTTTGAAAATCTCTTACCCCATCGATTGTTTCTGTGGTTCATTCCGAAATGATATCCGAGAATGGCAAGATAACGAAAAGGATTTATTGCTCTAATATATTAAGAAGAAATTTGGTTCTTTTCTGGATTTAGGATCTATGAACCTCAAGCATTTTTCCAAACTTTTCGAAAATAAAAAATTTACTTGGAACAATCGCCAAGCCAGCCGAAGTAAAAGAAAGGAAATAAAATATTTGTTTAAAAACAATAATGGAAGGCAAGGAACGCCAAACCGACGTTACTTACAAAAAGAATTCATGCATTCATCGCTACAGAAACAGTGGTCAACATCTTCAAAAACCTCGAAGACGAATAATGACAATAAACCTGGAATGATGGGAATGATTGCGAATGCACCGATAGCCCTTAGTTGTACGCACTTAAATGGTAGAAAAAAGAATGTCTTCAATTACTTTCGGAATTCCATTAGGTTTGCTGAAACATCTTAAGCGTATCGCCAGTGGAATCTAAAGTAGCAATGAAGTGGGCTATCAGAGGGAGAATTGGTCCGATGGCTCATTGATGTTCCGTCGGTTATAAGTCAAGGCAGGACAGCATTCATTTGTTTCCATTTCACTTAATCCTTCACAATGAAAATAAATGAAAATGAAATTTCAGGATGCTCACTAAAAATTATTAAAACTGGAGATGTTTCTGATTCGTTCCACAATTTTTACATCAACAGATATTTTAATAAAATCACTAAAATCTATTTCAACTTAATTTATATTAAGTATAATTTATATTATTATTTCTTGATAATTTTTAAAATAATACATTAAAATCAAAACATAGCAAAAAATAAAAATACAGCAATTTTTATTATCCCTTACATCCCTTACTTTATCCTTTATATTGCATTCTTGTCAAGGAGTAATGAAGGAATTTGTAAAGGATGTAAGGGATAATCTCAGCCGAAATGAACGTTTGCCCACGTATCGTTAAAGAAATAATTGCTTAATGTTGAATATTTTTGGTTAAGTTAGGCTAATACGACTAGCGGTAACTGCCAGAGGTATCACTTTTACCATACAAGCATATCTGGACCATCGCCTGACCTATATTGTATTTTTACTATTTTGGAGAAGAAAATCTAAAATCTCTAATCCCCGACTCAAGCGGAACGAAACAGTCATATCAATTCCCTTCCCACCCCACTTGTAGCAAGGAAAAATTGTTCATAAGCGAGAATCCTTATTCTATTTCTTCAGTGATTCTTACTGTTTTTCCTGTTTTTTGAATTTTCTTAATATCCATTGAATAACAAAAAAAAAGCTTTTTCTGATTCAAATTATGTTTCTTTCTTTGGTTAAATAATAAAATATTTATTCGTACGTGCAAAAAATATTGCTTTATCACTATAACCAATTTCGCTTTCTCGCTTCAGTTTCCCATAAATAATTTTACAAACGATTCCAATCTGAGATTTGCCTCTTATATTTAAGTCTGGAAAAAATAATGAAATCATCGACAGCTGAAGATTCCACCCTCATTATAAAACTTTTTACCTTCTCAATTTTATTTGTGAACGCAGTTGGAAAATTTATGGTTAAATGAGCAAAAATGAATCTAAAGAATCTAAAAGAATCCGTGAAAAACTGCATGATTTGAGGAAATAAATAGTTTTTGCTTGTAATTCTTAGATATTTTATAATATATGAACTTTAAATTATATAAAAATAACTAATATTTCCGATAAAAAAAAATATTAAATAAATCTCTGATAACAGCAACAAATATGGAAATTTTCCTGTTGGAGATGGTGTAATATTTTAATCAATTTAGAGGGAAATGAAAAAAAAAATAGTTCGTGAGCAATGAAAAACAATTTTGCGGGTCGCTTCGAACTAATACTTGCAGATGAACAAATAATTTTACTAGCAAATATAATGGATTTTACCATAGTAATTTATCAAAACTTTCCAAAAAAGAAAGTGAAATGAATATAAAATTATATGCGACGCGCAAATACTTCATTCTAAAAGCTTTTTTTCCCAAAATGCTGTTGTATTTTTATTTCTACATTTTCCTCATTCATGGCGTGAAAAGTGGAGATGTTGCGATAGCAAACTGCAATAAAGCGGTAGGACAGTTCCAACGACCAACTGTTGATCCAAGTCTTTGTGCACATATCGATTTACCCGCTTGCGCTGCAATATTTCCATATGATAATGCTAATGCTGGTGCAACAATCGCATCTCACTTCAATCCGTAAAAATTTGTACTTCTCATATATTCCAATCTGTTTTTTTAATATGCGAAAAATAATTTTTATAATTATAATTATTAACAGTAATTAGCAATAACAATAATACAATAATAAAATAATTATAGTAGTTTATCTTAGTAATAATTCTTATAAATTTAGAGGCACATCTTACCTGATACCCGAAACATGCACACAAGTTCTCAAAGATTTTGCAGAAAAGAATTGCCCGAGTCGTTGCGCATTCTGCTGTAAAGCAAAGCAGTTCAATTGTGCTAATGGTTAGTAAATTCGTTGAATTAGTTCAACGGTTAGAGAGGTTTTTTATTTGACTTTCATTACAGATCCATTCGCAGGCAATCACTGTGAGGCTTTTACAGTGGAGATGTGCAGGAATTCGGCTCTCCGGACAATAGCATTAAGGAGTTGTCCCATGAAATGTGGACTTTGTGATCAACCAGGAGCAGGTGGCACCTGCCCAAACACATTTGACGATGCAGTTTGCACAGCGCTAGCACCGACGATTTGTCTCGATGATAAAGCGAAGAATTCTTGTCAAAAAACATGTGGATTAAGGACTTGCTTAGGTAAATTTAACATTAAGTATGGTTTTGGCCAATGGACCAAATCTGCAGTGAAAAACTATTAAATTATTAAATTACTATTAAATTATTTGAACTGCCATTTGTTTTTATATATAACTTATTATTCTGAATACTCGGTAAGAATACCGTAGTAAATTGTCGCTGATGATAAGCATTTCAGAAAATCAAAATGCAACAGCAGCACAATCAAACTGTCGCGACGACGACCAGCAATGTTCAGAAAATAGAAAATACTGCACCATAGAACCTTATGCAACTGTAATGAGAAGTAAATGCCGTTTAACTTGTGGCCATTGTCAGTCATAAAGAATTATTTTAGTGAATGAAACACTAATTATTTTATGAAATCCCAGATTTGTGGTATAAAAATGAATTGCAATGAATGATAAAATAAGTCTAAAATAGTGTAATTCAAAAATTCATTCAATTCATTGCCATCTAATAAAGTATCTTTTCGTTAAGCAATCTCACCTCATAGAATTTCAAAATTCAATCGCACAAATGCATGGCAGCCATTGATAATTCGTATTTTAAGGTACATATATATGGGAAATCAGATAGAGTGCACTAAGAATTATTCTTATTTGGAAGATGCGAATTTTCATTGATACTTTAAAGAATTGTTTCATCCCTATTTTATTTTTTATTTTTACAATAATTTCCATTCTGAGAATACCTTATTTAGGTGCTTCAGCAGTTTACTCGGCAATATTTATTTAAAAAAAGTACTCACAGAATTAAACCCGTACAAAATTCATATATATTAATTTTTACAAAAAACATANAGTTTATCTTAGTAATAATTCTTATAAATTTAGAGGCACATCTTACCTGATACCCGAAACATGCACACAAGTTCTCAAAGATTTTGCAGAAAAGAATTGCCCGAGTCGTTGCGCATTCTGCTGTAAAGCAAAGCAGTTCAATTGTGCTAATGGTTAGTAAATTCGTTGAATTAGTTCAACGGTTAGAGAGGTTTTTTATTTGACTTTCATTACAGATCCATTCGCAGGCAATCACTGTGAGGCTTTTACAGTGGAGATGTGCAGGAATTCGGCTCTCCGGACAATAGCATTAAGGAGTTGCCCCATGAAATGTGGACTTTGTGATCAACCAGGAGCAGGTGGCACCTGCCCAAACACATTTGACGATGCAGTTTGCACAGCGCTAGCACCGACGATTTGTCTCGATGATAAAGCGAAGAATTCTTGTCAAAAAACATGTGGATTAAGGACTTGCTTAGGTAAATTTAACTTTACTTAAGTATGGTTTTGGCCAATGGACCAAATCTGCAGTGAAAAACTATTAAATTATTAAATTACTATTAAATTATTTGAACTGCCATTTGTTTTTATATATAACTTATTATTCTGAATACTCGGTAAGAATACCGTAGTAAATTGTCGCTGATGATAAGCATTTCAGAAAATCAAAATGCAACAGCAGCACAATCAAACTGTCGCGACGACGACCAGCAATGTTCAGAAAATAGAAAATACTGCACCATAGAACCTTATGCAACTGTAATGAGAAGCAAATGCCGTTTAACTTGCGGCCATTGTCAGCCATAAAGAAACTTCCTACATGAAATTGTCTCGACCCTTGATTTGTGTTAAAATGGGAAAAATTTCCCAAATGTTCAGTAAATTTGAAATAAATTTTCTTCTGTAATATGGCTTCGACATCATCATTCATGTTTCTGGAAACATATCGATTAGCTTTCTGGTTCTTTGCGAAGCGATATTCAAGAATCGCAAAATAAAGTCTTAATAGGATTCTAATACATTAACAAGAAATTTGGCTTTTTCCTGGACTTAGATTCTACGAGTCTCAACCATTTTTGCCCATTTCTTTCAAATTAATATATATTTACCTATCGCTCTAAAAAGCTAAATAATCCGTCTAGGTTTCCATCTTTGGCTCTCAAGCTCAACCAAAAATCAACATTGTTCTCTTTGACATGTATCTTTTATGATGAAATATTTAGAAGAATAAAGAATAAACCACATTAAAATGGATGATAATAAATAACCGATAATAAAAGTTCCATCTTGGACCCAAGTCTAAGTCAAAAAAAAATAAGAGGAAAAAGAGATAAAACATTTGTTCAAAAACAATAATGGAAGGTAAGGAGGGATATGTGAGCGCCATTCCAAAAACTACCGTTCGATTAGCCTTTATTACCCTCAAATCAGCATAAATTTTGCGAAACTCTTTTGCTCTTGCATATCAGACGCTGATAAGAATGCGCTTCACATAAATTCGTCAGTCATAGAGGAAATATCGAATTATAAGTATCCACTCATCCCCATATATTTCTTGTGATGATAGGTAAAATACTTCAGAGGTATATTCTCCCATCTGGGGAAACCTCACTGGATTCGCCATGAAATCTGCCTGTAGTAATCTTGCTAGAAGGCCGCAAAACATGGTAATATTAATAATAATACTATAATATTAAGTAATATTTACATATTACTCGAATAACTATGACGAAGCCATATTATAGAAAGAAATTTTTAAAATATATTTTATTTTCAATAAAAATGAAATGAAATTTTTATGTATACAAAATATATGCAATTTTCTGCAATTCAGCGTATAAAATTCATCAAATGACATTTGCTTATCAGCGAGGTTAAACTTTTCATCTCGACTAAATTTATCATATTTTCCTTTTTTTAAATATTAAGTGTCAATTTTTAAATGTCAATGTCAAAGGAGCGAGTTTGCTGATTGATTTACTACTCAGCAAGGCTTAGTATATTTCAAAAACTTTGTTCTACTAGCTCATTTGAATGCCTTCATCGACTCGTAAGAGAAGTTATCTTCGCCAAGGAACCATCCATGGACAGAATAATAAGTAGGATAAAGACGACTTCTCTCTCTGATAATGATAAGAAGTCAGTTAATATAGTCATTATCAATTTAAAAATGAATAAAAAAAATGGTTTGATGAATAATGAAAAATAATTCTGTGTACGAATAGGTAGTTGCAGATGAACAAATATTTTTACATAATGGATTTAACTGCAGTAATCTATTCACACACCTCCCAAAAAATAGGTATAAAAATATGCGATGCACAAATATTTTAATCTGAAATTTTTTTTCCCGATATGCTGTTGTATTTTTGTTTCTTCGTTTTCCTCGTCTATGGCGCAAGAAGTGGCGACGACAAGGCGATAGAAAACTGCAATATACAAGTGGGACAGCATCAGCGACCAACTGTCGATCCAAGTCGTTGTGCACACATCGATTCACCTGCTTGTACTGCAATATTTCCATACCATCCGCCCAACAATGCTGGTGCAACGATCGCGACTCACTTCAATCCGTAGGAATTGGATTTTTTTTTCTGCAATCCGTTCTTTATAAATATTCCAATCCAATGCGCACTTTTTATTTTACGAAAAAAAGTTTCAGAGTGTAAAATAAAAAATAAATAAATTTATCTTAGTGTATAATGTTTCATAGCAGTTTAAAAACGAGGATTACAAAATACCAGAAAAATGCACCGATGTTGCTCTCAAAACTTTTGCAGAAAAAAACTGCCCAAGTCATTGCGCATTCTGCTGTAAAGCAAAACAATTCAACTGTGCTATTGGTGAAAAAATTCTTTTAACGCTTCTAAAATTATAAATTTTTATTAATATTTCAGTGGTATGAAAAGAAAAACGCCTCCTTTATCCATTAAAGATCCATCAGGGTGATGCTGCCGACTCATCTGTCATTCTATCGCTAAGGGTCTCTCTGCCATATTTGTCCAGTGCGACAAGACAGCTGAGCGAGTTTAACTAATATTGGACTCTTAAAAAGAGGACTCTAAAACAAAAAATTACAGATCCATCAGCGGGCAATCACTGTGATGCTTTCACATTGGAGATGTGTAGAAATGCGGCTCTCAATACAATAGCATTAATGAGGTGCCCAATGAGATGCGGGCTTTGTGACCGACCAGGAGCAGGTGGCATCTGCCCAAACACATTAGACGATGCAGTTTGTACAGCGCTAGCACCGATGATTTGCCTCGATGAGAAAGCGAAGAATTCTTGTCAAAAAACATGCGGATTAAGAACTTGCCTAGGTTTAAGAATTTAACAAAACTTATGTATGATTTTGGACCAAATTATGGACCAAATCTGCTATAAAAAAGTATTAAATTAATTGAACTGCCAATTGTTTTCATATATAACTTATTATTCCCATACTCGATAAAAATATAATAATAAATTATCGCTAACGATTTAGCATTTCAGAAAATCAAAATGCAACAGCAGCACAATCAAATTGTCGCGACGACGACCAGCAATGTTCAGAAAATAGAAAATACTGCACAATAGAACCTTATGCAACTGTAATGAGAGGTAAATGCCGTTTAACTTGTGGCCATTGTCAGCCATAAAGAGCTTTCAAACGGCAATATTGTCTCGTCAGACTTTGATTCGCGCCAAATTGTGAAAAACTTTTATTAATTTATTAATAAAAGATTTAAATAAAACTTTTTACAATATATAATTTGAATTATTGGAAATAATTTACTTCAACGATTAGTTCCCTGGTTTCATCTAAATATTTTTCAAATGAAATTAACAGATGTTACAGAAATTATATCGCAAAAATATTTATTCCAATAATTTTTAAAAGAATTATAAATATTTGTTTTAATTCCATTAATATTTTCTTAGGAAACGGAAAACGAATCGAAGACGAACAATTCGATAATCATTCCAATATGAATGAAAAAAATTAAATAAAAATTATAAGAACTTAAATAAATAAAATTTAATAAGAATAGAATAAAGCAAATAAAACAAGAAAAAAATAAAATTAATAAAATAAAAAATTAATAAATAAAATAAGAAAAAAAATTTAATAAGAAATTTCAAAAAGAAATTTTTATTGCTATGAAATTCATCTTTAAATGATAAAATTGTGATGGTAATTGTAATTTTAAATCAAAATATACTAAAAATTCACAAATTTTAAACAAATTTTTTTCAAACTTTCAAATTTAACCCACGCAAATTTAATTTCTTTTTAAAGTTTTTGGCTTAAAAATAAAATAATAATGCAGAAACTAATAAAGTTGTAAAAAAAATATTGGTGATATTTTTAGAAAAGCAAAAAAGTAATTGAAGTTTCAACCTCTTAAAATTTTTTTAAAATTGACTTTGGGTATTCGGCATGCATTTTTGTGCATGAGTGGCGCATCGGATCTGCAGTGGTTCCTTTACTATATAAGCCAAGCTGTTTGAATTCCACCAAAATTATTAGTGGTATTTACGTATTTTAGGTTGAAAATATTGTGAAGTTACCTATGAAATTACCCTCAGCTAAAGGAATCCGAGGTCTATTTATTCCATTTTCTATAATTATACAAGAGCGAGTTCATACAATAGAAACAAAATTACGCAATAGCGAAAGGCTAGTACCAGATCGAATTTCTAAATTTATTCGTATGAAAAGCTCGAACAAGAACAATTTTTAAGTTTTCTGTAGGCATAGGGATAGTAGGATGCGCCTTAATCAAAAAGGATTTAGACCAGGATTCGGCTATGCTGACCAGATATTAGCGTTAGGGTGTTGAAACCTCGCTTCTAATATCTCCAACTTATCACTGCATGTACTTCGCATTTAATTCAATTGATGTAATTGCGTTTTGCAAGGTGATGGAACGTAACAGTGTTCCAGAGAAGATCATTCGACTCATACGTATTTTATCAGCTTATCGGTACGGATCATAAGATATATCCTATCTAAGATATATCCTATATATCAGCTAACTGGTCTCACACGATTGCATTCATTCTCGATTGAATACCAGCTGCATTAAAAATATCGCCACAAAACATCGTTTATGTTAATTTTGCTCTTCCACTAGAGAACAATAGAAAAATTTATGCGCTACCTAATATAGCATAGAAGTAAATGGAATACTCGCTCACGGTAATAAAAGAATTGCTTAAATTTCACTAATATTGGCACTGAAAGTTCTTAATATTTATTTATTTATTTATTGAAAACCAGCCAAGCACAAACGCCATGTGCTTATATTAATAACAACAGTTAAAATAACAAATAAGTATTAATTAAAGCAAAAAAAATAATAAAAGGTTTTCTAAGTAGATTTAGGATTTCAGGTATGGGTTCGGATCAAGCTTGTGGACTGCTTTACCTTTTAGCTTGCTGAACTAATGCAACGATCATTTTCTTCGGCTACTATATTATGAACCGAAAAAGAATAAAAATGATTGAAAGAAAATTGACATGTTTTTATTCAAATATATTCAATGTATCCAGGTTTAATAAATGTTCCAGGTATAAATAAAGAAACTTCAAATTTATGAAATCAAATTGCTTTGTAATAAATTATTATAAACTAGCAAAATTGGATAAGCATGATTTTGATTGGTCAAAACGAAGTCAATAAAGTCGATTTCGTATTCTTTCTTTTATCATTTATCATTCATTTATCACTGAAAAAGCCGTTTATTTATCACCACACATCTTATTTTTATAATTTGTTGCCTATTAAAATTTTTTAATAACATAAAACATAGAATCAATTTTTTGTTCTTTGATTGATTTATTAACCTCAGTGTTTTAAATTGTATCTCTCCTTCGCATATATCTCATTAGACCAAATATGGTTTTTTGTGATAATTTAATAATTGAAATCTTAAATTTTTTGGATTTTTTTAGTAATTAGAATAGATTCAATCTCATCATAAGTTCAATAAATTTAAATTCATTAGTAATGCATTTAACAATATTAATAATAATATCATTTGGATTTATGATATTTAATATTTAAAAAACTGGGAATAGATTCAGTGGGTTGTTGCTCAATTAGAAGCGCTGAGGTTCTGTTCCCCCAGGAGTAAACATGTTCAAAAATCAGAGCAATTCACATACACCTCTATCACCAAAGAGATTCCCCGGTATATTTGCTCGGTGTGACAGGCCAGCGGAATGAATTTAACAGGTAATGGTGAGAATTCTTAAAACAAAAAATAGACAGAAAATTAGTTGGAATTTTTGCGAGAATATCTTATATAAGTCATTACAGGTTCGTCTATATTGCGTTCTCAAATTGCACAGCCGTTAGTTTTGCAAAGATTTCGATGTTACGTACAATTAACGTCATTACAACCATTGATTAAAAATCAAATTCGTTTTTCCAGCAGGTAAATCGAGAACAGCGTTCCCATGTATATTGACAAGCTATGAACATTTATAACAGTGATTTATTTATTATTACTTTTGGTTAATCGAAGTGTTAAAAAGTATTAAAAAGTGTACACGGATTTAATTAAACTATTTAATTAAATTAATTAAACTATTTAATTATATATTTAATAAATATTACATTTAAAAAATTATATAATTAATAAATAATTTAATTAAATTTGTGTTTTCTATATATTTCAAATTTATTAAATTCATTTCGCAATTGAATTTTTTTCTTAATATTTTTAGATTGTATTTCTTTATACTGAAGTAATAAAAAAATTAAACCAATAATTTTTATTTTATATACATCATCTTTTTCAAATTTTAAAAAATTTTAAAACAGTGGAAATCTGTTCGAATTTTCAAAATTGGAAATCACCATTTCCAATTTTTGTTGAAAAAACTCCACGCACCATAATCTAAATTGTCGAAACATTATTAAGGAAATGTCGCTTAAATGTAACGACAAAATAGCGACAACGCTCAAATAAATCGACACATGAACGAGAAAAAACATATACCATTACCAATTGCATTTTCAAGCATTTTCAACTACATTGTTTTATTATATTTTTTATTCGTTCTAACATTTCTAACATAACATATGTTCCCAACATTTTTCGTACTTTTAGTTATGTTGCACCTGTACAAAAATCCCAGTGATGCTGGCGATTCACCTGTTTTTCTATCCCCGAGGGACTCCCTGGCATATTTGTCCAATGTGACAAACCAGCTAGTTTAACCAGTAATGGTGAAAAAAATCCAAGGACAGAATAGCCAATATCCGTTATGAATAAAAGGCTTATTGGATTTGGTCGTTGCCCATTGACAGGTCTAATCATAGTTAAAAATGACTTTAATCTGGAATGCAAAAATTATCAAAAACTGTTACAAGCAATATTTCGTAACGATTAGTTCCATTATATTACATTAACTGGTACCGTCATTTTAATCGCTAATATAATTCCCTTAAAATTAAGGAAACTGTGGTTTGTATTCTTCTTTTTCTTCTTAAGATTCCTCACCATTGCTGGTTAAACTCGCTCCACTGGCTTTCGCATTAAGCAATATGGCGATAGAAGTACAGGTGAGTCGCCAGCATCACCTGGATTTTTGAACAGGTTTGCTCCTCTTGGGAATCGAACAGCAGCTGCTCCAAATTGAGCAACAACCCACTGAGCCATCCTATCCCCGGTTCGTAATCTTTATACGGAACTAAACGCAATCACACGCAATTATTTATGCGAAACACTTATTTTCACAATATAAATTGTAATAAATCGCCGTTCATTTGAAATATAAAAAAGTTTTCAATGAATAATATAAATAATAAGTGAATTTTTAATATTATTTATTTAATATTATTTATTATTTAATCATAAAAATAATAGCAATATTATTTGTAATAATACTTTTTAGAAAAGAATAAAATTTTTGGAAAATTTGCAACAGTAGATCAGCAATGACCACAGGTTCGCCTGCATTGTCTTCTCATCACACTTCCATAATCACCAATGTTGCAAAGGTTCCGATATAACGTGCAGTTGGCGTGTGCATCAGTGCAACCACTGGATTGCGAAGCTGCTGCTGAAAAACAAAAACGGTTTTCTAGTAGAATGAATCGACATGAAGAAGAAGAAGAAATGCAATTAATTTCAGTAATATCAATTTTTTGGCAGTATTTTGTCTTTGTGAATCTAAATGAAAGGGAAAATAATAGGACAATGGAAATTCTCGCAACTCACTTGTGAGATTTTGAAGACAATCTCTTGAAAAACACGTCCTCTGGCACATATTTCTAATCGAATCAACATGACAAAATCCCCTCAAGCTTTCGCATCCATCAATGGTGTCTGGACATTCATCGCCAGCACCAGGCTTGTCGCAGAGACCGCATGTATGTGGGCACATTTCTAATGCAATTTTGCTAAGAGCGGGCGTTCTGCACATTTCTTGCGTAAAATTATCGCATTGTCCAACTGAAAATTTCATTACGCTATAATAATTAATTCAACTTATTGAATTTTTAAGAATATTTAGAAAAAGTTAAAACCATTTCTGCAGTTGAACTTTCTTGTTTTGCAGCATGTCGCACATGCGCGAGGACATAATTGTTCGGCTAAGCGCATATAATTTGCATTTTGGCAATTTTCGCTTACTTTATAATCCGCTCCACTGAAATAATTCCATAGGAAAATATTTAAAAAAATAATTTATATTATTATTTTTATTTATTTTATTATTAATTTTTTATCTATGATAATGTATTATAATGAAATATGGATTCTATCCAGTGAAATTTTGAAATTTATACGAAGGATTCAAATGATAATTTTAATAAATTTCATAAAATACGGATTAAGCTGGTCTGGAATTATTCGCTCTGGAGCATTCAATTTAAATATCTCTGAGCATGCTGGGTCCAAATCGACACACAGGTTTGGATTGATAGTTGGACGTTGCACAGCTGGCTGTCTTGCTTGAGCCGGTAAAACAGGTTTGTTGCATACATTAATTGTTTGGTCATCCCCTGCATTCACACATAAAATAAAAAATACGAGAAACAAATAAATAAAATGCATGGTAAGCCGTACTTATGACTAATAATAATCAGTTTAGCACTTTCATTAACCATTTTATAGCCCATTTTGTTTGCTTTCACATGAAATTTTCATTAATCAAACTGTGATAATCAAATTTCTCAATTATTTCCTTAATTCTTTGAAAAATTAAAAAATTAAAAAGAATTATCTATTATTATTTGTTATTAAAAATATTTTTCATTTTCGCTTTTTTTTGTCCTTATCATTTTTATCATTTGTCATTTGCTATAGTTTTTCAGCTTGTTGCTTAAAAATTGAATTGTCAAAAATTAAAAATTTGCTACAGTTTTCAAAAATGTTTGCGCAAAGAACTTCTAATTGTTTTCATTTTAGAAAAGACTTTTTAAAAATGCGGATAACTGCAAAATTTCAACTCGCACTTTAATCGAAGATGGGGTTTTCAATATGGGAATGAGTCCCCGCCGTTCTGCTGTTGAATTCCAATACCGCAATTATTTTTTGTTTATGAATTTCATCAAATATAATTATTAAATATGTGGTTACTAATTTTCATATTCTTACCATAATTATAATCATTACTACAATATTTTTTTTTAATTATTTATTATTGCAGTTATTATAATATTTATGAAATGCTTCCTGGAATGATGCAATGTTTTTGCCACAGTTTGGCAGATTAATGCACTATTAAAAATCATAAATCATCTGAAGAATGCCGGAAGATATCTCATAGAATTCTTTTCAGTTTCCGGGATTCATCAAAATATAAATAATATAATTAAATTGCTTTTATGATTAAATGCTGAAATTTTCCTGAAATTTTTAAGCAATTTTTAAATATTTTAATTAATTCTTCGTTAAAGTGAGAAGTATAAAAATGCGCTCATTTTATAACCGATGTCGGATTCCAGAAATATTGAGTGAAATGATCCAAGTTGGAGAAGGAAATAGGCAACCTTGCAGCCGTAATAGCAGTATTTGCCGATTTCACTACTACAGACCTTAGTATCTTTCCGTAATTCCATTTTGTTATAATCTTTTTAGGAGAATAAAATTAAAAATCTGATTTGTATATGCAAACGTTTTTATACCTATGAATTTTCTAAACACTCCTGTATCAATGAAATTGATAAGAGTGTGGTTGGTACTCCTCCTTTCTGATTATTAGCTTGGCTTAAAGAAATTTCTCCTACGATGCTTTCATGCTTTCGCGATCAGACGCATTTTTAGGAAGCATTTTCAATTTTTATTCTATCAGTGCGGTTGTTTTTCAATAAAGGAATGAAATTTTTTCGAAAATGCTGGTTGAAGCCAGCTTTTCATGCTGAACAATTTGAACGCTAAATTATTTATTACATTATTTATGATATTTTCTTACTCTTTAAACGAATATTTCAGTTTGGCTGGCTTATCGAGATGCCAAAGGGCCACTTGAAAAACAAAAGCACAGATGCCCCGCCTAGTAGAAGGAAGTACCATTGGATTATCGAAATACATGCTTTTGATTCATGGATAGTCTAGTTATTTTGCATCTTGCAATGTGGGTTATTATAGATTGTGTTTGCATAGATTTCTGTTGTTAAGGTATTTGAAACAATAATGTACTGGTATTTCGAATTTGCGGAAAAAATTAGCTGATTTCGAGAAGATCAACTATCATTATTATATCATTAAATATCACTTATTTTATAAATATTTTTTAGATTTTAGATTTTAAGATTTAAATTATAGACTATGAAAAAATTGAATATTCTTAGATCAATAACAATCATTTCAATTTTTTAAACAGTTTTTACAGTTTTTTTGGTTTTCATGATAAAAAATATGATCAGATCATTTATTATGGAGAAAATCACATTCTCAATATTCGACTGTGAGTACATCGATTTATTGATGATAAATTACAGTTGAAAAAAGGAAAATAATTATTATTTTTATTATTTTATATGCGACCTCTTGATGAATAAATTGGTCATATAATTTAATATATGCACTTTCTGTTTTGTCATCCAAGAATTCGAATTATACCAACAATCGACTCATACTTCTCTCACCAAACAAGTAAAATTCGCGACATATGTGCTAACAATAAATACCTGATGCCCCACAGTTATGTGATAACCACTATAAGGAGGCAATGAAGAATGCAATATCACCACAAGTATCACCAAAGAATAAAGCAAATCCAGAAGAGTTAGCTCAAAGAGAAAGACAATTTGGCCTATGTTTTTCATCGATAATATCAATTATATATTGTATATCACAATAATTATCAGTTATTTATTGCATATATATAATAATATAATTTAATAATATTTAACAAATAAGGAGAATTGCGGCTTAACAATAAGAAAAGGCTCACAGTGATAATAATAAGATTGAATAATTCAACACATTGTATAGTTATCAGGCAGAAAATGGATTAAGAAAGCGCAATTTTTACATTTATTAGCAATGGCGACAAGTTCGTCTGCACTGTCTTCTCATTACAATTCCATAATCACCGATGTTGCAAAGGTTTTGATATAACGTACAGTTAGCGCGTGCATCAGTGCAACCACTGGATTGCGAAGCTGCTGCTGGAAAGCAAAAAAGTTTTTTAGTAGAATAAATCGAATAAAATCGTTTGCTTAATTGACCATACATGAGGAACAAATGCAATTAATTTCAGTAATATCAATTTTTTGGCAGTATTTTTTGTCTTTGCGAATCGAAATGAAAGGGAAAATAATAGGACAATGGAAATTCTCGCAACTCACTTGTGAGATTTTGAAGACAATCTCTTGAAAAACACGTCCTCTGGCACATATTTCTAATCGAATCAACATGACAAAATATCCTTAAGCTTTCGCATCCATCAATGGTGTCTGGACATTCACCGCCAGCACCAGGCTTGTCGCAGAGACCG